>CM035236.1:37892722-38321756 GCA_020226215.1 Sindora glabra | reverse complement strand
TAGGATGAATTTACTCATGTAAATAGCTATAAATACCCCTAAAAATTGTAGAAGTGAATAAAAATCCATTGTTTAGTTAAAGAGTTTTCTCTCTTCTTCTTTTTTAATTGGCTTTTGAGCCATTTTGGTATCAAAACTAGTTTTTCTACCTTCCTACACAAGTGTTTAAGTTAGAGGTGGTCAAAATTATCCTTGGTTTCATAAGTTGACAAGATCATTAACTTGCTAGTGTTAAAACATCCTTTTCTAATCAATTTCTTGACAAAACAACACTATAGACGTGCTTGTTGAGCTCCAAAATGCTGACCTACAAAAATTTACAGTGAATGAACATTGCACCCATCTTTATGTGCCATGCTAGAGAACCTTATGCAGGTTATGCATTCCACATGCCACATGCGCTTGATTGAGGTTAAAGATGACACATGTCAGTGCCATGTCAACAACCTTTGCATAGTCATCACCACGTTATCCACTTTAGGTGTGCCACATGTTACCAATCACCATGTTAATTTGCCCAATCACCCCCTATGACATTAGTTACTAAGTTAAGAATTGATACACATTCAATGCCATGTCAACCACAATAGTTGTGCCATGTGTCAAGTTGGCCACATTAGCAATCTCATCAGCAAAACTTTTTTGAATTATAGAATTACCTTTCAAATTTTCAAATTTCCATTTCAAACTCTAATATTCCTTGAAACTACAAAACATACCCAAACCTTTCATAAATTTTGTCTCCACATTAGACATTTCCCATATATTAAAAACCCCTCACCTTGCCAAAATTTAATTTTAACCTTAAACTTTATCTTACTATTACAAATAGCCCCTAAACTTTTCAAGAATTTTACTTTAACCCTATAACCCATCATAAATTACCAAAATGCCACCAAGAGACAAAATAAAAGAAACATCTAATAGATTGAGATGGAAGAAATGTGAAGATAAATTCAATAACTACAAGAGATTGTTAATGCCTAATAAGATTTACTGAATCAGAGAAGGAATCCAGAATATGATTATAATAGTAGTAACTACTCTTTGGCAACTAATCGTTGCCCTCGAAGGTAGCTAACCTGAAGAACTGATATTAAAGTAGACATTTTGGATTTTAAGGAAAGGCTTTAACTAGATGAATTTGTAGATTAGCTTCAAACTGTTGAAAGAGTGTTCAAATTGAAAGACGTATTAGATAAGCAGCAAATAAAAATTATTGCTATCAAGTTAAAGAAATATGCCTCTACTTTGTGGGAAATTTTGAAAAAGAAATGAGAACATGAACAACAAAAGAAGATTAGGACATGGGAGAAAATGCAATGAGAACTTATACATAAGTTTATACCTAATCACTATTATCAAAATAACTTTATTTAGTTGCAAAATCTTTGCCAAAAATCCTTTTTTGTGGAAGAATACACCAAGGGATTTCAGAAATTGATTATTAAATGCAAAATTCAAAAGAAAGAGGAGTAGATTGTTGCTTGCTACCTTGGAAGTTTAAACTTTGAGATTGCCTAACTAGTCCAACTTCAACAACATTGGACCTTAGATGATGTCATCTGACTTTCCATTCGAATTGAGAAATAACTTTCTAAAAAGCCCACATTCTAACCTTCCTCCTTAAGAAAAACCTACTAATATTCGCAAAACTCAAATTACATAACCTAATACCTTAAACAAGATCCCACCTAAACCTACCAAAGAAGTCAAGCCTAAAACACCCACTAAACCTAAACCACCTAAATGTTTCAAATGCTAGGGACATGGTCACATTACATCAGATTACCTAAAGTGAAAAGTCATCATTATCATTAAGGGAGAAATTCAAGAAGTATTAAAAGAAAAAGAGCTCAAGCAGACATAAGATAACTCTATTAAGTCATTAGTGTTTGACAAAGAACTCACCCTTATTGATCATGAAAAATTTACTAATAATTAGAGGAAGTTTACACATTGAAACCAAAAAGGAAGAACCGCAACTAAAGCATAATATTTTCCACACTCGATGCACTACCTAAGGTAAAGTTTGTGACATTATCGTAGATAGTAGAAGCTACAAAAATGTTGTATAGAGATACATGATGAAAAAGCTCAAACTACTTACCTAGAAGCATCAATATCATTACAAGTTGTAGTGGCTTAATAAAAATAATGAGGTAAAAGTTACGGAACACTACCTTATTGCCTTTTCAATTAGAAAAAATTAAAAAGATAAGGTACGGCGTGATATCATTCTAATGGAAGCTTGTCACCTAATTTTAGGAAGATGTTGGTAGTATGATTGTCATGCTATATATGAAGGTTATGAAAATATTTATTTTTTCATAAATTAGGGAGTGAAGATCAAGTTAACTCCATTACCACCTAAAGAATTCAATTGGGATAAAGGCAAAGCTAAGTTGTTAGTGTCTTTAGTATCCAAAGTTTAGTTCAAAGTGATATCAACAAAAGCTCGAGCCATATGCTTCGTATTATTACTCAAACAAAACAATGGAACTACCTTTCCACCTGAAGTTGAGCAACTACTTGCTAAATTTCCAAATGTTATACCAAAAAAGATATCCCCTGGCTTGCCACCAATATGAGAAATCTAACACACCATTGACTTCATCTTTGGAGTTATCATTCCAATAGGATAAGTTTTTAAGAGCATGCTAAGATCCAATACCATATTGAAAAGCTACTAAAGAAAGGATTGATCCGAGAAAGTGTCAGTCCCTATGCTACACTAACACTTTTAGTGCCAAAAAAGGAAGGAAGCTAGAGAATGTGTATTGATAGTCAAGTTGTAAATAAGATCACCATTAGTTATCATTTCACAATACTGGACTTGATAACATGCTTGACTAACTACATGATGCTACTATCTTTTCTAAAATTGACTTTTGCTATGATATCACTAGATTAGAATATGGCTTAGAGATAAATAAAAGACCACATTCAAGACTACATATGGCTTGTATGAGTAGATGATAATGCCTTTTGGATTATCAAATGGTTTCTGCCATTTATGTGCTTAATGAATCATGTACTTCAACCCTTTATTGAAAATTTTGCAATTATGTACAAAGAAGAAAATCTATGGCACATTCAACAAGTGCTAGACATCTTTAAAGAGCAAAAACTTTATGTTAATCTCAAAAAGTGCCCATTCTTAACAAATGAAATTATATTTCATCAATATATCATCATTACAAAAGGTAACCGAGTTAGCCCAAGCAAGATAAAAGCCATCAATAGCTGGCTAACTCCTACATTCATCTATAATGTTAGGAGCTTCCATGCACTAGCCTCTTTCTAGCAATGATTCATAAAAAACTTTAGCTTCATTACCACCCCACTCATAGATTGCATCAAAGGAAGCAAATTTTAATGGATAGGACAAGCCCAGAAAAGTTTTGATAAGCTAAAGAAATGGTTAATTGAAGCTCCAATATTAACCTTTCTAAATTTTAACCAAGTCTTCGAAGTTAATTGTGATGATTCTAACACTAGAATTAGCATTGTTTTAAGATAGGAAGGATTTATAATGACCTTTTTCAATGAAAAAGCTTAGCAATGTCAAACAAAAATACTCCACTTATAACAAGAAATTCTATGTTGTTGTTTATGCTCTACAACATTAGAGCTGCTACCTGCTATCCTAGGAGTTTATCCTTTACTTTAATCATGAAACCCTTAAACATTTAAACTCTTAGCAAAAGATTAGTCCTAGACATGTTACTTGGAGCAAATTGTTACAAGGTTACCAAATCTTATTAAAGCATAAAGTTAGGAGTCAGAATACTATAGCAGATGCTCTTAGTAGAAGATACACTTTGCTTTCTACTCTCTAAACAAAGATTAATAAATTTGAAATTATCAAAGAATTATATTAAAATGACCTTGATTTTACATAAGTCTAGAGTATCACTAAAACACAACTATTCTAGTAATAATATAGGCATCAAGGATTTGTATTCAAAGATAAAGCTTTGTGCATTCCCTTAATGTTCACTACAAGAAGTCATTATCTAGGAAGCCTATGATAAAGGATTAGTTGGTGACTTTAGACATGACAAAACTATAGCTCTAGTCAAAGAGAATTTCTACTAGCCTAAGCTTAAAAAAGACATTAACATACACATCTAGAGATGTATAATTTGTCATATAACTAAGACTAAGTCAGAATATAGGGCTATACATGTCTAAATTAGTTCCAAAAGCACCACAAGAAGATGTTAGTATGGATTTTGTCCTTAGATTACCTCAAACTCAATGCCAAAAAGATTCCATAATGATAGTCGTAGATAGATTCTCGAAGATGGCACACTTCATCCTATGTTAAAGGGTAAGTGATGTTGTCCAGATTGCAAACTTATATTTCAAAGAAATTGTGTGATTTCATGGTATTCCAAAAGTAATCACTTTTATCCGAGATATCAAATTCTTGAGTCATTTTTAGAGAATTCTAAGAAAGAAAATGGGAACCAAGCTTAATTAAGTAATACCAGTCACCCTAAAATAGATGGATAAACTAAAGCAATCAATAGACTTTTAGATAACCTACTTTGTAGCTTTGTTGGAAAGAATCTAAAGCAATGGGACCTTATAGTTGCCTAAATTGAATTTGCCTACAATAAATCCACTAACCAAGCCATTGGAAAATGCATGTTTGAGGTGGTGTATGGTACTCATCCACTTAGATCACTTGACTTAGCACCATCTTCTACTAACTATGAGTGCAACACAAATGTAGATCAAAGAGCAAAGGAGATCAAAAAGCTTCATGAGCAAGTCCATGCAAGAATTTAGAAAAAAAATTCCAAATATGAAGCCTAGCAAGACAAACATTTATGATAATATACTTTCAAAAAGGAGACTTGGTATCGATATATTTGCGAAAAGAAAGATTCCAAATCAAACTAATGCCAAGTTATCTTTAATGGTAGATGGACTCTTCCAAGTCATATGGAAGATTAACAACAATACTTACAAGATGAAGTAGTCAGACTCCTATGGTATTTTTAGCACTTTTAATGTCTTTAATCTCTTACCATATTACGAGGAAGATAACTAAACTTGAGGGCAAGTCTTTTCCAACATAGGGAAAATGATATGGAAACTAACAAAACTTGATAAACAGTACAGAACCTAACAAATTTGGGTAGATATTTTAGAGTTCTAGAAACATCTTGAAGAAACCATTCCCTAAACTTAGTCATAGAAAATCTCAACAGCTTGCATTGGAACTCTAAAATGGGAAGATATTTTTTTATATTGTTTTAAAACAAATTTATCTATGTAAATAGTTATAAATAACACCCAAAAGCTGTAGTTTTGCATCTAGAAGAGAATGGAAATCCATTGTTTAGTTAAAGAGTTTTCCCTTTCCTTTTTTTTAATTATCTTCTAAGCCAACAGTGGTATGTGAAGTCATGTATTTTGAGTAAACCCTTTAGAAACTTGATAAATACAACATTTTCACACAAGGTTCCTTATGTCTTTCTTTATTTTAGGTTGATAATATCATTCTTCTACATTGACTATTGTCTTATCTCTTCCAAGATATCTATTAAGGCCTCCACCATGAATATTATGGATGATCTTTTCTTTAAGGGACACCTTTGGGATTTAAAGCCTATTTCCCTTGATTAAGTAACCTCTTAGCACATGAAAGTCACTTGTTGATTGTTTTAATAATGCTTCTCCCATATATCAATGAAATTTTCATTTGTTTAGGTATAGTTCTTTTAAGCATCCAAATCTAGCAACTTTTTCTTTAAGAGTAACAAGTAGAGTTACTCTTCTATTTAAAGCATTTATAATATGGTTGAAAGCTTCTAACTTATGCTTGATCATATATACAAATTGCTTTGAGTATGATGGCCACCATGCATGTATCTTACTTAGATGTTTTTTACTCTTGAAATGTTTCAATGCCTCATGATCTAAGTAAATAACAAACTCTTTAGGAATCAAGTAGTACTCTTAACGATGTAGTGTCTACACTACTGTATACATTTCTTGCTTATAAGTTAAATAATTTTCTTCCTGCCTCATTGAGCTTTTTTGCTTATAAAAAGTGATTAGCTTTCCTTCCTTAGGAAAGAGCTCCCCTAATTTGAACTCGATATGCTTACATTGAACCTTAAATAGCATCTTAAAATTAGATAATGCAAACATTTGGAGCTGGTTAACTTCTATTTTATTTTGATAAAACCCTTTTTAGGCTTCTTTAGTCCATTGAAACCTTCTTTTCTTTAAACAATCAATTATTTCTTATTTTAAAAGTTATCTTCCATTCATTGCCTAGTATTATGCAAACTTGATGGTATCCACTTTTTAAATCAATTTTTGAAATCACTACTAAGCCTTGGAGTTAATCTAACATGCCTTTCTAGTTAAGGATGTTAGAAAATTGTATCTAATAATTATCTTGTTAATGGCATGATTGTCAACACTCATATCCCAACCTTTATCTTTTTTAAATGTTAGTAGAGCAGAAACAACATTTGTGCTCATGCTTTCTTGGATGCATCCTTTACAAATTAATTCTTCCATCACTTGTTTCAAGACTTCATTCTCCGTAGAGCTTATGTGATTATGTGGCAAATATGATAAACTTATTCCTAGAATCTAATCAATGTGATGCTAAATATTCCTCATTAGTAAAAGTCCATCAAGTAAATCATCTAGAATAACATCTTTGAATACTTTCAATAAAGGTTGAAGTAATAGTGGTATACTAATATTAGGACTGTCTTCTTCTTAAAAAATAAGTGTAAATGTCTCTTAAGCTTCTTTAATGTCATTAATAAATTCTTCCTTAGAGTTGAAAATAGTAAGGATTGATTTTCCTTCTCTCTTAAAAGCTTTGATTATGTTTGACTTTTTATCAATGGAAGGAATAATTATCTTCTTGTCTTTCTACTAGAAAGTATAAATATTTTCCTTGCTACAATAAGTTACATCCACATCATGTTGCCATAGTTTTCCAAGTAAAATATGGCAAGTATACATGTCAATTATATCACAAATAACTTCATTCTTGTAAGTATTTCCAATTGAAAGTGGAACTCTACAAATTTTTGTCACTTTTATAGCCAGTCCTTTCTTAAGCCATCTAATTTGGTAAGGTGTGGTATGATCTTTAGTTGGCAACTTTAGATGTTTGATTAATACACATGATACAATGTTCTCACAGCTTTTATTATCTATAATTAAATCGCATACTTTTTATTAACTAAACATTGTGAGTAAAAAATCTTGTTATGTTAAGAAGATTCTTCTTGTATTAAGGTGTATAGTAGCTTCCAAACTACATAAGATATGTTCTTTCCTTCTTTGTTAGCAATTTCAATGTTCTCTAACTCTCCACCTTCAAAATTATCATCTCTTTCATTCATATCTTTATTATAATTTACTATATTAAGATATTTGCATACTCAAAATTCATTGGATTGATGTTCAAGCTCATTATGCTTAAAACAATTGCTCAACATAAGTTTAACATAAGGATTCTTGGTCATTACATTTGATTGTGTGGATTTGATGGGTTTTGTTATTCCACTTGCACTTATGTTAGCCTACTAATTAAAATTTGATGATTGCCCTCCTTCATTTGCATTTGGTTTCTCTTCATTTTGGCTTGTTCGAGCATGTGACAAAGAAGATGAACATATAGTTGCAAGGATTTACAAATAGTTGTGATAGCAATATTTTTGCCTTTAATGCCATGTTGTGTGATTCATTAACTGTCCATATTGGAGTTAAAGATATCTTGTTTCTGATCTTGAAGTCTAAGCCATTGATGTAATGAGCTATTTATTATTTAACCATCTATAATAAGTTGCATCATGATGAAAGCTTGAGAAATTCTTTGGTGTATTAAGTTGTAATTTGATAACTCTAAACACATTTTTTATACTCCTAAAAAAGATATTGTTAATAATTTAGAGGGAAAAATCTTCCTTGGAGAAGGTTTTTTCATCTTCCATAATATTTTTACTAGTTTTTTTCCCTTGCTATCAACAATTGTATTGTAAATTATCCTACCAAGTAGCTCCTCTTCCTTTGAACTTGTATGCAACATGCTTTACTCTATTATTGTTTGGAATAGTCCATCATATCGAAAAAAATTTCCACCTTATATGTCCAGTTTAGGAAGGCTTTAATGCTAAGGTTGCCAATGAGGTTATGAAGATCAATCTTTATGCAATAGTATTCATTTCTTCTATTGCTTTCACCTCATCATTTGATGTTCTTCATATTTAGAATCTAAATCTTCATTGAAAACTTCTAGCCTTTCTCGATGATAGTTAGGTTTGATAGTTGTTAGGGTGGCCTTCATCTTCTATCTTCACCATGAATACAATTGTGAACTCTTTGGATATTCTTCATATCTTAGGCTTCATCTTCATATTCTTTATTAGGTGGTTTTTCTTTTTGAATTTGTAGGTTTATGATGATTCAATAGGCTACTTGAGGGCATCATCTCCAATGCATTTGTCTCTATCATGAAACTTGTTGGCATTTATTCCTAAGTTGATGAATATGTCACATATTTCATTGAGTTTGTGGATCATTCTCTCTTCTTGTGCTTGCATCACCATCTTTTAAGCATGCATTATTACCCAAAGAAGGTTTAATCCCATGATCACCATCAATGGAATGATTGTCACCATCTCAAATTTGTTTGGTGAAGAAAATTAATTAGCATAATAGAGCTGATTTTTTATTATTATATATTTAGGCAATGTTAAAGATAGAAGATTATAATAAAATCAAATTATGGTAGAAAATTATAACAAACATAAATTTGGAGGCTAAAGGTTTTGAATGAGCCTATGACAATTTAAATTTAAATTTTATTTTTTCATATTAAAATGTACAATCAATCCATCATCATCAATCAACTAACTCTATAGTATTTGCATTGTAAATTAGGCCATTATTATGCCTCCAATGGCAATTTTTTAGGCGAGTTTCTTTGGTTCTTTCTTTTTCCATTGCGCGTTTAGGAATTTTATACTCATCATGCTCAACTTCTACATGCAGATTGTTTGAAATACCATTGTTGCTCTTTATCAATTCATTTTCTTCAACAAATTTCAACTGTATTTAGGGTCTGTTTGGTTGGAGGAAAAATAATTTTTTAGAATTTATTTTTCAACTTTCTCCTATTTGGACATTTGAAAAATTTTGGTTAACAAAAAAGTAAATTCTGGTCAACTAGAAAATTGTATTATTTTTTAGGAAAATAACTTCCCATTTTGAAGAATGGAATTCATTTTTCTTATTACTTAATACATTCATAGCCGAACCCAAGCTTTCTACCTTCTTACCTTATTATGTAATCATGATCATAAATAGAATTTATTTTTATTGATTAAATATTTTCATGATGGATGTTGTATTTCTATTTTTATAAAATTTATTTTTATTTATTAAAGTTCAAGTGCATATTTTTATGCAATATTTTCTAAAATATTCTCTCTTTCTTTCTTGTGATTGATGTTCTATTATATAATACTTTGCAATAATTAATTAAACTAACTGTGTGAATCTATGTATAAGAATTTGTAATGCCTTTAATATATATTTTATCATTAGAAACCAATCATCATTAGACTACTGGGCATAAAAAATGATAAAAATTTTATAAAAAAATTCTTTTTTAAAAAGTACGTAAAATTATAATAATTTTGAATTAAATAATTTTAATTTACTTTAAATGTAATTAATTTTTCTTTATGCACCTAAACAGTAGTAAATCAATTTATTTTCTAGAAATATATTTTATTAGGAAAATATTTTCTAAAAAATTTATTTTCCCCTAAACCAAATAGACCCTTAATGTTTTCCAGTTTAGGTTTGGGTAGAATGAGGATTGTGATTTGTTTTAGTTTGATTATTGCCCATTCTTATTGTTTTATTTTTCCTTATTTGTGTAATCTGCATTTTTTGGTTTTTGAACAATTTTTCTTTTGAAAATTTCGACCTATTTTTGTGTCTATGAAGCTTTATACCTCATTTCCTATCTGCTGGTAATATTTTGTAGCCTGATCTCTTCTGATTAATAGAAATTTCCTTCTTTTTGTTTCACTGGAATCTATCTGATGCATTTTGAACTCATACTTCCCAATCTAGAAACCCTAAATTGATAATGAGTTTTTTATGAAACCCTAATTTTATGTTTTGCCTTGATATTCTCTCTAATGCGGAAGCCTTGATTTCATTTTTCTCTCTAATGTTGTATTCACTTATTCATTAGGTAAAATAGTGAAACTCTAATTTTGTATTTATTGATTCTTTACCATTCTTTAATATCTGATCTCAATGTGCATTTTTTGATTTTTTTTTATTTCCTTGAATTCTATCTATGTGTGATTAATTTATAAACCATAATCCTTACTACTTTTGGGTTCATTTTGTTGCTGATAATCTAACCTACTATTGCATCGGTTGAAGGTTTGAATTTCTTCATTCCCTTCTTTTCCTTAATTGCTTCTGACATGTTGTTTCCATTTGAGTGCAAAATTTTCTACACAATGTCTTTGGATGGGAAGCACTACTTTATGCTTTAGGAGGTATTTTTGTCTTCATGTATATTACTTCTCTTGAGCTTTGTGTACGTGCTAATTTTGACTTTTGGCTTTAACTTCAAATTTAATTTTGAATTAGAGATTCAATTTTTAAGTTTTTACTCATTTATACCAAGGTGTTTCTAGCAAATTCATACGCCTTTGCTCCCTCCCTTTTTGTTTATGGGATTTGAGGAGTGTAGAATCTTTTGTCCTACTATTTGGAGGGAATTTCTAACTGGTTTTGCTTGCCATGTTACTAACATTTTACACTGCTGATTTAATATTATAGTCAAGCTGTTTCAAAAGGTTAGATCATTCCATTTTCATAGTAAATAGGCTTATTTGTTTATGGAGAAATTCTAAGCACACTTAATATAGTCCTTGAAGTCCGTGCTTATGCTTTTGAGTTGATCTTGTCTAGATGAGGGAAATAAGGTCATCTCTAAATTTGGTCAAGCAAACCCAGGAAAACCTATGAAGCATTCTTCACAAAAGAAGAATGACCCTGCAGTTGCATCTTCAGCTTCTACGGACAAGAAAACAGGTGATCGCTCCTTGGAGAAAGAAAGGAAGAAAGATGCTTCTCCACTAATGCAATTTGATGACAAGAGCCGTGTAGAAAAAGCTAAAAGGCGTGCAGCTGTCAATCAAATAGAAGTTAGAAACAGAGTTGAATTATTTCAGCATTCGCCTCAATGTGAACATAGGAATTAACTTCCTAATCTTGAGTCGAAATTTTTCCTACTTGATTCAGTGCATCCTATTGGGTTTAAGGTATTCTTTTGGAAATTCTTAGGTTTGGTTCAAAGTAGCACAGCATTTGTTTGTTGAGAAGGACAATTAGAATTGTGATATAAATATGAAAAGTAAACATGATCCTTTGCAGTAGTCCACAGTTTGTGCATGTCTCTTCATTGTATGTCATCAAATCAATTATTCGATTTTTGTTCTTCATTATTATGATTTAAATTTTTTAGCTTATGTTCTTATTACTATGTCTTTGGATTTAACATGACATTTTTTTAGAGCTTTGAACAGCTGAGAGAATTCTTCACTAGACTGGGTTGTCAGATTCATGTAAATAACTTAAGAAAAATGTGCTCATATGCCTCTTTTGCATACTGGTAGTATTGTGTTATTTGACACTAATCTTATTAGATATTTTTAGTTATAATCCTAAACTAAACGAAAAGGGATTTTTTGTTAGAATTTTACAACAATAATTTTGGAGAATAGAACCACTGCTTTGTAGTAAGATAATACCTTTTCTTTCCAATAAACTTTTACAGCGATAATATCTATCATGTAGATATGGAAATTGTTTAGGTAAACAGTTCTCTCATGTTCTTCAGCTTTAATTGATTTTGTGGCGGCATATTTTAGATCTACCAATTTGGTAAGTGATCCTGAGTTGAATTTTGGGAAAATTTGGTTAGTAGATTAATTTTATCTACTCAATATTATATTTTGTACAGGGCATTGATTGATTTGGTGAAACAGAGAGAAACAAGTGTGATGAAGGACTAGAAAGATTCAGAGCCTATCATGCTGAGTAATACATAATTCCTTCAATATTTTTGAGGAATCAGAACCCTTTTATTTGTATTTTTGCCCTGAGGCACTTTAACTTTTCTCGTATTTCTTTATGCTGGTGAAAAGAAAATCAGGGATCATCAATTTTGACGTTAACATAACAACAGTTTCATTGAAAAAAAAATAGTGAGCATTAAATTCGTAAATTGTATATACTTAGTTTTTCTGAGTTATGATTTGTTGAATGTTGACCAACATGTGGTGTTTGATGTTCTGTATTCCTTCATCTACCGTATGCTTTAAATGCTCACTTGGATTCAACAAACCGTAGGTGTCTTTTTTTTTTTTTTTGCAGTCTTTTGATATTTGTCACTTCTTGACAGTGTCATTTTCCATTTTGGTGTTGTTTGGTGATTTATGTGATCTTTGCTGGATCATTGGACTGAACACGCCAGATTTTTCTATATCTATTTGCTGGGTAAGTTCTGAGGCCAACATGAGCTTCAAGTTTTATTTTCTGCACATGTTTGAAATCGGTGAAAGTAAACACTATTTATTATTGTTACGTTTAGAAACGTTAGTGTTCTGTTTAGCCGGGATTTATACGTGTTTCTTCTGTTCATGGTGCCTTCAATGGTTTCTTTTTATATTTACTTAGCCTTTTCCTGTAGGTTTGCCCTTGCTTTGCTTTATTTGTCTGACTGACTCACTTTGAAGGATATGATATTGTTCTATGCTGAACCTAGTTCTTAAGTTTCTTCAATGGCTTCTCATTTGGTGCATGGAATCATTATGATTTTCTTATTTGCACTCCTCTTATTATGTTTGTTTCTTATTTTTCGAAACCGTCTCCACTTTATTTCTCGCTGTTTATTTACACTCTTCTTATTATAGTTGGCCATATGTATAGCTCACATCATTTTGACATTATACTCCTGAAGTGATGTATTGCTATAAGAAGATTGAATTTCAAAATTGTTAAAAATAAGGAAGTGGATAACACTTGAGGGATTCATATTTCTTAAAAATAATAATAATAAGGAGTCATGTGGTTAACATGTTTTCTCGATAGTTACAAGTGCTCTAAGTGTGAAAATTTTCTTTTGGTGTTAAAAACGTGAAAATTATTTTGGATGTCTTTTTACTGTACTTAATCCTGTATCGAGAGTCAAGAAGTTAATAGAAAGTGGTCGAATCTCATTTGACTTAATTGTGCTAGGTGTGTTAAATAATTGTACTTCATCTACGTTACACGAAATTTCTATATAATTTGACCTAATGTTCTTGTCTGTTCTAATGCAAGTTGTTTCGCACTGCATAGTTGTTGCTATATACATAAAGGAGGTTGTAGGCACAAAATCTAAAAGGTGAGGCATTTAAAATTGAAAAGATATTTTAATAGGCACAACTTTTTTTCCTTTGTTCTTTTACTGTTTTGAATAGTTTTGAGAGTATATCCTTTTTTCTTTTTTTTTTCTGGTTAGGGTTGCTGTCATGCATCAACAAATTAGGCAAAGCAATGCCTGTAGTCGTTAAGACCCATTTGTTATTTATAGCATGACGTTTGTTGCCTTCAACTTTTGAAATAATGAATACTGTTCCTGCCTGTAGTATCGGTTAGTTTTTTCTGCCTTTACTGATTTGAAGTGTTAGGATTATTTGATTGAGCTAGTATTGGTGGTAATTTGCCTCATGCGTTCTTATCTTCTCTTGCTATTTTGAGTGGATCATATCTGAGTTGGGTGCTCTATGAATATCCTCTGGTGACAACATTTCCTATTTAATGTACTATTTTATCTGGCAGTTAGGCATTCTGGGACAAGAGGATCCCACCGAAGGTCAGTGGTGATGCTTTGGACGGAGTCTAGGATCAGCAATACTCTTCCTGTTTGAGCATTCCTGTTTAATGTACTATTTTCCTATTTAATGTTATATATTCGTGAATAACGGATAATCTTATTAAAAAAAATAATTGACATTCCCTTGTGCTCACAATATTTCATTCTAGCCAGCTCATTTACGGTTTTATATTGTGTTCAAAACTAGTGGACTATGGAATTATTATTGTTAGATCATTTTTTTCCTTCGATTTTTGATAGAAGTCACAATATTCATTACAAGCAAATGCAAATTGAATAAAAGCTGTCCAAAGGGATCAAGTATTTATGTCCAAAATTTCCAACAATTGTTCATGAATCAAGTCATAATAACATCCATGATTAAAAATAATTAATGATTAATTCATAATTTCCAATCATAAATAATTATTTATGTATGCTTAAAATATATTGTTTATTTATATATATTAATCTTTGATTTAAATAAAAATAAAGAAAATTATAGCTGGTGCATCACTCTAAAATTTCAATCATTTAATAGATAAATTCAAATTGAATAGGATAAAATCAAGGTTTTAAAAAATATAATATATTTTCCAAACATTTAAAATTTAAAATCAAATAATAAAATGATTTTTTATGAAAGGTGCGCGGGAATTCGCAAGGAATGACCATGTTCGCTTTAAATACTCATAGTTAAATTTAACTAGATATCATCATTTACATAGTTAAATTTAATTAGATATCATCATTTCTGTTCAGACCACCTTATAATTGAAAATATAACGAATTATACTTGACAAAACTAAATTATAAATTATTAAGTAATAAGAATCAATGTGAATAGTCTGGGATTCATCTTTATATTTATATTTAAATTAAGTCACAACAAATTATCTTAATCTTAAATTTTTTATCAAAAACAAAATTTATATAATTGAAGGGATATAATCATTATAAATATTAAATTTATTATTACAGAAAAATGGACTAAACGGATGGCAAAATGTTAGTGTTTATAATTATAATATACCTTACAAATTTTGTACGCTTATCGTCAATATTGGAATGGCGTGCAACTTGACATGAAGGGGGGAATGCCATTCATGGGTTATGGCCCTGTCCCCCTGGACATTAATTTTGGATTTTTCTTTTGCTGAAATAATACTCATTAGATTTAAGATCAAAGGGTTAGAATTATAATATAAAATCATATGATTTTTTTATATTATTATATGATTTTTTTAAGTGATTATATAACCTTGAATTATGTTCTAATCATGTCTAATAATGTATAATTCACTCTTCTTATCTCTCACGTAAAAATGTTCTTTTCATTTGATATGTTCCTATTTACTAAAATATAATTTTATATAGAATGACAATCTTTATGACATATGGTGACGACCACTGATGAATTTTCTCTTATTCTTTAGAGATCCTATGATAACTAGTTGGGAATATGCATTACCAGTAGCTAATTGATCCGAAGTAAAAAATATATATATATTTTCTTTGAATTCATCATTGCTTAAATTGGGGATATTAGTTGAGAATATGTATTACCATTGACTAAAGCTAATAGCAAATGGATCCGAAGTAATAAATAAAATTTTTTGAATTAATCATTGTTTAAATTGGTGATATAAGGATATTTTAATATCATTATTAACTGAGAATAAAGACAATGTACCAACACTAAATTA
This sequence comes from Sindora glabra, assembly GCA_020226215.1. Lineage (NCBI taxonomy): Eukaryota > Viridiplantae > Streptophyta > Magnoliopsida > Fabales > Fabaceae > Sindora > Sindora glabra. The sequence continues at coordinate 38,306,105 of CM035236.1, read as the reverse complement.
TGAAGACTAAATGAAATCGTTATAAATTTTAATTGTGAAGTAATTATTACTTAAATTGATTTGAGTGATAAATAAAGAAAGTCTGTGTAAATTTTTAAAAATAAAGAGAATGTAAATGTAATTTAATTAAATTTTAAGAGTACTAAATGTAATTTATCCTAAATATATTAAATAACTTGTGACTTTAGTGAAAATTGCTGTCCAAATAGTTCCACGATTACTAGTTTTACAATTACTGCTGTTTAAAAGAATTAATTAAATTATTATTTAATATGAGTTACAAACTAAAGCTATCTCCAAATATGTTATGATGAAGTAATATTAAAGGGACGACTTGCAATTCTCTTCCTTAGCAAATTGGACGGCACAGTATACAACTTTTAAGTTATCAACGGCTGTTAATGCTTCTTAAGCCAATTGAGTCTTAAGATTTTGCCACATGGTTTGTTGTATGTCATACAATTTTTTTTTCTGCCATTTATACCATAAAACTTTTCCATAGAAGTTCTAACTTCTCATAGAAAATCAATCAATTTTCACAAAAGGTTGAGAATGTGTAAACAGTTTGCATTAACAAATACGCAAAAAATTATAAGTCTATCATTCAACTTACATAAAAATTTCTTAAATTTTTTTATATATGAAAGTTACCATTTTTAATTAAAATGTTGTAAAAATGTTTCAAAAGAGTACATATATATACACACTCTTGCAAGTTTTTTCATTCATAGCTTGTTGATTGAAGGTTATAACTTTGTATATGAATTATTTCCGATAACAGTCATTGGTACATCTAACCATCTAAACGAGGGGGCTTTCACATATTCATTAGATCTATGCTGATCAACTGTCAGTGACATAACTGTAGTTATTGTTACTAGAGAGAATACATATCTTTCATGTATTTATTGCAATTAAAAAGCATTAAGCTTATTATTATTTGATTGAAGTGTGTAAATTAATTTTATATGTAATATAATTTTTAATAAAAAAATTATTGCCATAAAAGTTTTTTGTGAGATAAAAATTATAATTAAAAAAATAAGGTATAAAATGAGAAAAATGAGAAAAAGAACAGAGAAGGATAATTTTGAATCCATTTGTTTACTATTTATAAAAATAATTTTTATTTTTTTAAAAAATAGAAGAACTTGTTTAACAACTTATTTTTAAAATCTGATTTTAAAAACTGTAACTTTAAATGTGTAACTTAAAAACTAAAAAGGAAATAATTTTTAGATGTTTTCTAAATTTGTTTTCTTATTCTAAATATCAATTTTTTAATTAAATAAAATATTTTTTAATTTGCAACACTGATTATTCTTTATTCTTTTTTTTGTTTCCATAAAAAAAGGTTTTTGAAAATAAGGAAATAATTTTTAAAAATATAAAAATAAAAATATATTCAAACACAACATTTATTTCTACCACTTATAAAAAGGGCAAATTTACAGCCAGTTGCTCACTTTTTCTATCCGGTTTATGACTTCTTCCAGGTGGCACAATTTTGGCGCCTATGTTGTATGGCATTCGTCACATTTAAAGGTTTGCTGGGTAAGTATTGTGCATTGATATTTATTAAATATTGAATTATTTTACAGTGGCGAGTTGGTCTCTGAAGCATACAAAGGCGATTGGAAAACGGCCATCAGAACTACTAAACAGTAGTTCTGGGCACCGTGATACGTCGGCGCCACCAGGATTTCTTTACGGAAATGTTGAAAAATGTGAGGGATCCAGGGATCCACAAATACTGATGCAGCAGGAGAAGGCAATGTCCTCCACCTTGTTGCGTTACATGGAAACATAAAGCAAGCCAAGGCATTGGTGGATAAATGCCTGTCTCTAACACCCACCCCAAACTCAAATGGTCTAACCCCACTACATGATGCCGTGAAACGTGGTTGTTGGGTCATGGATTAGGATCGTTCAGAATGAGTTCATAAACTGATGATAAGGTAATTTAAATTGGTTGATTAACAAAATATTCATTAAAATTTTTAAAAAATTCTCTCTCTCTTTCTCTGCACACAAAAAGGAAATTTAAATTATGAAACAAAATTATTTTTCCATATGATTGTCAATATGTCCAATAAAAACAAATATTAGATCCTGAATCTTCTATTGTAAACTTCTAATATTCCGGTATATATAAATCTGATTCATATCCTTTTATTTTTCAATATTAGTATTAGAGTATGATCATTTGTTTTTCTAGTCTCTCCCAAATACAACAAGATGTATTAAAGTGGACCTGAAGCAATTGATTGCATTGAAATTTGATTTCTGGGGTGTGTTGAATAACTCGGAACTAGATGTTGTACATGTCTAGGCGGTTCAACATGATCAACTTGCATAGGAATAACTAATAAAGTAGACAATGCAAACAAGAATAGAGATGAGAACATATATATATATATATAGTACGACAAAGTATATATTGAAAGATGGTTAATCACTGACATAAGTGACATGGGTAAATGCAGTATCCCAATCATCCAAGATTTGTTCCGCTTCGAAACTCAAATGGCTTTGATGCCAACCGACAGAGCACGGGGTTTTTATCAACTGGATGTTGACTCCTTATTATGATTTCTGCTAAGCTATTGAAGAAGGAAATGGATGATATCTACAAACAAATTACCTTAAGAATTATACAGGACGACGAATAAAATAAATCATTAAGAATTAACAGCTTGGCATATAAAATTGCGATCAATGCAAATATCATAAATATGGTCTACCATCGTAATCTCCGGCCATCAAACACAAAATGAGAAGGGAAGTAGAATGACCGGAGAAGGGATGGCCTGAACCCTCATCCTTAGTTACCAACGTAAGATACCATGCCATGTATTATTGGCACATGCCACGGCAATAAGGAGTGGGATTCGACCTTTCAAGTCTGTGATTTCTGTTAGAGATGGGAATTTATCCACCAATGCTTTGGTCTCACGGGCCTAATAGTTCTCTTAGTCAAAATCATGTGGACACATGTTGGCTACTCTTAGCCTGCATGTCAACCTTTCCATTAAAAATTTCTAGTGGCATATTTGGTAAAAATAACAAGACATTGAAATTGTATCGCTTATACAATCAAATGTCGTCAAAGTATCCACACATACTGATCTAGCAAGATTGCTCCACACAAACCTTTAGGAACAATAGGTTTAAAAATGGGACAATTTGAAGTGAGAAGAGAAACACTCTATTCACTTGATTTATATCTCATTTCATAGTTTTGATTGTATAAGAGACAGGTACAAGTCAACACACTCAAATCTCTAGCTCATTCCTAAGGTGCCCAACTAGCCCTTCCTGACACTCCATCCCCTGAAGAGCATTTTGAACAAAGGCCTACTCAACACAAATAGACATACTTTTTTTAAGTTATTATAAGCCTTTTTCATAGTACTCCAGGTGTCCAATTCACATCAAATTGCATTGACATGAAGATGAATATGTGAGAATCACAAGTACAAGTCTTTTGAACTCTTTTGAATTCTTTAACCATGTTAAAATTATCAAAATATCCTCAAATTTGGGAAAATCAGGAAAAATAATACACAAATTAGATTGATCCCAAATTTTCATCACATGACCTCTATAACATGTTTGATTTTCCCATCAAATCTTATCTTAAATTAAGTATATTTGCCTGTTGAACTATCACAACCGCCAACTTGTAACACTTGGCTAACTTTATGTTTGCATCCAACGCAACGGTTTGGAGAATATTGACTGCGTGTCTTGTGCCAGTAGATGTTTGTGGATCCTCCACATGTTTCAACATTTCCATAAAGAATTTCAGGTGGCCCGGGAAACACAGCAATGACAGATACTAAAACCCCTTTTAGGCCTCTTCATCCCTAACAATGGTTTAACAAATAATACTGAATACTTAGTCAGCAACCCATTAAATAGGACATATATATATTATTCATTACTTAACACCTAATGATCAACTTAAACTCAATTTAATATTCAGATTCAATCTTTTTAATTTTGAATCTTCATTTCTTCTAATCATCTTTTTTTTCTGCTTGCCAACAAAGCAACTGTTTCCTCTCAAGATATAGTTCAATATCACAGTAAAAATAAAATTAACAATGCACTATTTGGTAGCTAATTTTCGTATCAGGACCATACATTCCTTGAGTTACATTTTCGCATCATTGTCTTTTCTTTCTCACTGCATCCTTCGAATTTTGGTAAAATCTTCCCTATAATAAAATTATTAGTAATTAATAAATGAATTATTTGTACTTTGCATTAAAGCTGCTTACTAGGTTAAATTAGGCCAAACTAAACCAAATTCGGCAAAACAATTAATAAAATTTTAGTATTAGCTCAAATTTAAGTTTATAAAAATTATAGTCTATAATTTATTTAGGGCCTAAACTTATGGGCAAAATTCAAACTTAATCCATAGATCTATTATTACTCTACTTTGTTATGCTTTATAAACAACGTATAAAATTAAAACAATGCAAGATTATAAAGACAAAATGAAAATTAACCTTAAAGAGCTATGCGTTAATAAAGCAAACGTATGAGATTTCATCGACAATAATTATGTGTATCTTTCATTTTTTATTTCTTAATAAACATTAATAGATTGATATTATTAGGATAAAGATTCCTATGGTATAAATTTAATGACAATGTTTCAGTACATAATAGAAGAATTTTCAAATTTACTAGAAAAAAAAGAGAATTTTCAAAGTTTCATGAAGGTTTGATATAAAATTTGTACTTTTGTATATAAGATATTGTAAATTTATTTATATAAAATGTTTCAGTTTTGAATGGATTTTGTGTTTAACAAAATGTTGCAATTCCATTCCTTGAAGTTGATTTTTATAATTTTTTGTGTGTAAAAACTAAAACTATTTTACCAGTAAGAAATATAATTAAAAAATTACAAGGCTATTAAAATGAATTTTTTATGCATGTTTTGAAACATGATCCAAAATTTAAATTAATAAGTCTACATAAATTTGCACAATACTCATGAAACTTGCTTGTATTGTGCATGGACCCTTTCAACTAGGAGTGACAATTTTTTATATAACAAAATAACTTGATATGAATTCAAAGCCCTTACATAGGGTTTGGATTGTAAATGAGATGACTTCATGCAACATGAATAATAAAGGGGTCAGATTAGAGTTGTAAATGAATTGGCATATCATTTCATTTTAAAATTTTTAATAAAAATTTATATTAAAAATTTTAAAATATTATTTGATAAATAATTAATGATTAAATTATAAATAATTATATATAATAAAAATATAAAATTTTAATTTTAATAAAATAATAACAAAAGTTTAAAATGCTTTATCAGTGATTAAATATATTTTATATGAAAATTAATAAATATTTAAATTTAATAAATAATTTTATAATATAAATTTTATTAATTAAAATTATTAAATCAATTAAATGAGTTGACCCATTTTGATATGGTCAATAAATAGTTTAATATCATTATTGTTTGAATTGGGTTTGAAATAAACTTATTTTAATTATTATTAGTCTTTTATATGATACGATCCCGTGAATATGAATTGCAATTTTACAATCGACAAACTTCCGGCGATTCAGGTGAGGATAGAGAGACATGAAACACATGGGGTGCTTTGTATTCTAAGGAATAATAGTGTAAAGGGATGATTGATAGCCCTCGGATGATGACGAAGGGCATTATTCTGACGTGGACCCTTTTATAGCCTAAATTTACATGCTAAGTGTGAACTGCCGGGACCCATTTGTGAGATTTAGAAAGGGCATGATTCTTGGGTCATCCTTGGCCTAGGATTTAAAAAACGGTCTGCGACCGCAATATTATCCGCAATATTGTATTTTCACGGGAGATCGCATTTGCAATTTCCCGTAATTTTAGACTGCTATGACCGTATTTTTTCGCATTCATCTGCATCGCGACGCGATCACGATCGCGATCGCAACCGTAATTTAAATCCCTGTTCATAGTTAATAATTAGCTAATGAAAATTAATCACGTGGCTCGAAAGTTATGCTACTCAAAAGTGGCACCTTTAGTTCGCGCAAACAAGATCTTTTGGATTCGCGGAGATCCCACGAGTTCGTGCGAACAACGTGTGGCCAAGATCTCCTGTCTCGGGTGTTTTAGGTCTATACCGTTTTTGTCCGATCGGTCACGAGGGGTCTGTTTAAAGTGTTGATGTCAGGAAGCCTACAAAAGATTTGGAAATGATTTGGCTCTTCCACTTGAAACAGTTTGAGTATATTTAGATTTATTTTTATTTTTATTTTTATTTTTATATGTTTAGAAGCTGATTTTAAAAATTATTTTTGAATTAAAAAATAACAAATAAAAGGTAATTGGTGTTATACATAAAGAAATTGTAAGAATTTTATTATTTTGGGCTGCCATTAATTAGATTTATTTATTTTTAAATAAAATCAAATTAAGTATGTAACTCAATTATATGAGATTCGAAAGTAATAAAGTGATCTAATAAGTTATATATTTATCTTATTATATATCTTGTGTTAAGAATGTGATTTGAACTTATTTAAACAAATTCGATTTAAAGATTTATTGTTGAGTCCATAACTAGAGTTATATATATTATTGAGGTTAAGTCCTCTCTCCACACTAAATGTTTGTGATTATTCTCCCCATTAGAGTATTGTGAACAATAGAAGATATTGGAGGGGAAGACCTTATTCTCTACATAGATATTTGTACAAAAGAATTGAATATTACAAATGAATTCAATAGATACACACTATTGTTAATTTTTAATATTCTTGTATTAGTGGTTCTAGTCTTAATATATAATATATAAAATTGTGAATTCTTGCGTGTAGTATTAGAGTATGTGATATCAAATTAAAACCTTAATTTAATTAATTAAAATTTTAATTTAATTTTCATTGATAATTATTTGAATATGATATTATTGAAGAGAAATTTTAAAATCATACAATATTGTGTTTTGGTTTTGAAAAATATATATATAAGTTATTTATATTATATTATAAATTAAAATTCATTTTTGATTTAGTGTTCTGTATATAAATACATACGTTTAGCATCGTCAGAGATGTTTCAGCTTTTCTCTCATATATATGTATATATATATATATATATATATATATATATATATATATATATATATATATATATATATATATATACATACATAGGCTTGGCTGCTAGACATATATATGACGATTTTTTATGATTTGACGTTTACATATATTAAACGAATTTTATATAGACTTTCTGGCTCTCGTTTAACACACACACACATATATATATATATTTCCGTATATTTGTTTAGTTTGGCATCATATATATATGATTGGCGTCATATAATTCTATTTTGCATTTGAAATTCATTTTCAAATATATATATGTTTGGCATTGGATATAAATATAGAATTCTATTTGATGTTTTCTTTTATTTTATACATATATTTTCTATTAGGCATTTTCTTTTGAGACATATATATTTTGATGTTTTATGGTCTTAGGAGAGAGAATTCTCATGTTTATATGCTCCAATGTCTTATATATATGTATGTATATATATTCTAACATTTTGTATATATATACATCATAATTGTTATATATATATATATAATTTTGTGCATGTTATTTATGTTTTGGGTTTTATGTGTATGTGTTTTCCTTTCATTTAATTGAGCATGAATTTAATTGTTAAAATTATTTTGATGTATTGTGAGAATGAGATACATCTTGGAAAAATTTATATTGAGGTGAAATTTTTTTATGGGCAATTTGGATATATTTTTCTCTTTTTAGGATTGAATTAGTGGAATTAAATGTTTATTACCACAGTGATCATTTAACAAGTTAGTAAAAAATTTTGTGTTATTAGGGATGTTCTTATTATTTAGGTTAGTTCATATAATTACTTACCCGTGGAGGTTGTTATGTGAATTAATTTGAATAACTTGGAGCTTTTATAATAATAGGTAGGTTGATAATCCTTTTCCCTATAGGTGTTGAGTTTTTCAATTTTGTTTATTATTACACTAGCTTGATATTTTAAGGATATCTTAAAATTTATTATTTTTCTATCCACAAGGAAATCTATAGTAATATTTTACGGTACCTAATATTTGAAAAGAAATATGAGCTATTATTATTGCCTATAATATTAACTAAATTTCTGCTATCATCATTGTTTTTAACTCCATGTGCTTTTCCCTTGAATAGTCAATCTTTTCCTATTGAAACTTTGATTAGAGGAAATTATAAGAGATGGAAGGAGGATATGGAATTAATTTTGATCATGATGGATATGGATATGACAATTAAAATTGAGAAGCCCATTGATTTAACTACTTAAAGCACTATTGAGTAGAAAACTTATTATGAGAAATAGGATAAGTGACCTCTATCATCCCGCAAGTGCACGGGTTAAGTCGAGTTATAGTATAAAAGATTATCGTCTTCATAGGGATTGCACGTTGAATACTAACTAAATTTCAAGTAAAATTATCTAGGCACATCAATTAATAGTGAGAATTAAGGATAAAATGTAAAATAGAGCTTGGTTATCAAGAAAAGGTTTAATTCAATGAAATGAAAGCGTACTCAGCTTAAGGTTCCCTTGTACATTTCATTATGGAATGAATGTAATCCTCTAACTTAGTTTACTGTTAATTAAGATTGCTGGATTACCTAATTTAAATTATACCTTATTGCAATGCTACTAGCTACTAATTAAAAGATTAAGTGCCCAGAATTACTCTAGTAATCACTCATCTAGGTTGCATTAACTTGCTTTAGAATCCATTCTTGGATATTTCATCCTGTGCAAAAGAATCCAATTAGCTTAATTCCTAAGTCTAATTGATATTCCCGATGATTATGCAAGATCCGATTAATTAATTGGTCATTTCAACCTAGAATCAATTAATCCATAACACAAATCCAATATTCCGAATATATTGGTTTGTTCCAGCACAAACAGCATAATCAAATCATAAATCAACAGTAAATCAAGCTAGATTATATAAAATTCAAATCCATAAACCCATGAACAAGTTCACCCAAGTTGAGCACAAGGGTTTAGTGTGAAAACATTACAAAATCAGAAGAAAACCAAAAAACAGAGAGGGAGTTCAAACAATCCATGAAGATCTACAAATTCCTTGCTCGAATCCACGTTAGAAAGTGCCCTTGGTGAGTTTAGGTCTCTCCTAGGGTTTCTCCCAGCAGCTCTCCTTGTTAATTCTCGGTTTCTTCCTCCCCCTTTCAAAATTTTGCACAAAACTTATATTGGTGATGTACATAAGGTCCAACACGGCCCGTGTTGTACCCCGTGTTTCTCAGCGAAAGTTGAGCAGCACAATACACATTGTGCGACACGTCCCGTGTTCTTCTCCAAAGTGTCAAGCAGTAATGTACACGGGGTAGGACACGGCCCATGTTGTACCCCGTGTTCTTCTCTGAGCAGCTCAGTGAAGCTTCGAAACAGTCCAGAAAGATACACGGGGTTCCCATACCTCGTGTTCTTTGTCAAGTGGGCAAATTTGCTTTGATTCTCCACAATTTGCATGATTTTGCCTCCAGATCCTTTTCTAATGCTCAAATGTGTCATTTCAAAACCTGAAAACAAAATATCGAGCATCTAAGTATCCTTTTCAATCAATTTGCACAAGATACTAAGTAAATATGTGATGAAACACATAGAAATTATGTGCAATTGTGCATTTATCAATTCTCCCACACTTAAATCTTGCTTGTCCTTGAGTAAGGAAGTAAGAGAACAGAAAATCTACTCCAATTTTTATTCTTTCCTCACCCTTTTTTTTAAATCAGACAATCATTTAACAAATCAAAGATTAGGATCAAGTCATGCCAAGCAACTAAATGAAAATAAAGTAACTAAATAAGTCAATCCTCAGCATAAAAGCAAAAAAGAATAGCCTCACAGGTAAAGTGTTTACTCACACTCTTAAGATTACGCTTGTGTATACTCTCAAATCAATCAGCTCATGACTTAATTCTACCATATACTTGCAAAAACTCTAATCTCCACTACTATATTGTAAAATGCATGCAAATCAGAGGACTTTATTAGGGAAAATGGTGAGGATAGGGGAAAGGAAAATCAAGGGATGAAAAATGATAGAGTTAGAGAAGGGAAAAAACACATTGGTCATGAGTTTGACCATTGTCGAGTTCCATTACTCAGCTTAACATATTACCTTGCTTCAACCTCCATTCTTCTTTTTTTTTCTTTATATATATATATATATATATATATATATATATATATATATATATATATATATATATATATATATATATACATAATTCAACTAACAAAACCTTTTCTTCTTCTTCTTTTTTTATTTATTCCTAACAAGCTTTTCTTCCTCTTCTTCTTCCCAAATAATTTATTTGACACCATTTTTTATTTATGGTGTTTTATTTTTTTATTATTATTATTTGTTTGATTATTTTTTTTCTTTTTTTTGTTTGTTTGTTTGTTTTTTTTTTAAACAATCAAAGCTATAAATCAACTTATCCAACTAGCAGCACTAAGTAAGGACCTCTAAGTGATAGCCAAACTCATATAATGTGTCTAAGTTCCCTTAAACTCTAAGGTTCAAGTTTACTTGGGCAGTGGCTTTAGATGTACATAGTATGGCTAGGCTAGAAATGAGGGTCCAAGGCTCAAAGTGGCTAACTAGGGGAAAAGCTGAAAATAGTTTAGGGTATAACAAAGAAAAAGATTCAAATAAGTTAAACAAATAAAAAGGGTGAAGAAACATGGCCTCATCATTTTTGACATGCAAAATACATAAAATGTAGCCTCAAAAAGAGTAAATGCAAGTTCTAGAGCAAAAAGTCAAAAGTGATGACATAATCCCTCAAGAAGATAAAAATGAGCTTCAAATTCTAATGTAAAAATTGCTCAAAAGGCTCAAATCTCACAAGGATCAATTATGCTCATTACTCTTAGCTTCAAGCTTTAGATTTTCCTTATTAAGTTACTAGATAATCATTAAAGGAGCAAGGCATGAACAAATCACTTTATTCAAAAGATTGCCCTAAAAACTTAATTTTTTTTAACATTTTTTTTTAAAATTTTTTTAATTGGAGCAAATTTCAGTACTCTAAATTAATCAAGCAAGTTCAAGTGCAAAACATTGCAAAGCACTCTAAACACTGCTCCCCCACACTTAAAATTGGACATTGTCCTCAATGTACAAATAAGGTAAATGGGAAAAGAGACAGAGAATAAATGGGGGACTGAAACTTCCCTAACAAGTGGAGCATGGTGGCCCAACATAGATCATGACTTTAGGGAGATCCAGAAGTAGAGACAGATTAGGAGAGAGAGAGAGGAGACTGGTAATCTAAAAGAAAGAAAATGCAATACTAGAAAAAAATATGCTGTTAGTTGTTATAGACATTAATATTAAAAGTGCAAGAAAATAAAAGAGAAATAACTAAAATAATAATAAGTAAATGAAAGTGCATAGTCAATATAAGTACAAACCAGATAAATGGAAGTAGAGAAGAGGAATAAGTAAAAAGGAAAAATAAACGGTCCAAGCTACTGAGCAGGAGGGTTTGGCTGGAAAATCATGCTGTTCCTCATGGGGTGGTTGCTGCACAGGAAAATGGAGGGGTTTTGGCCATTAAAAACTCGTTCGCCTAAGAACACGGGGTTCGACACGGCCCGTGTTTCTCTCTGAAAGACTCATGTTCAAAAATCCTTTTCAGTGGTTCAGCCAGTGAGGTACATGGGGTAGGACACGACCCATGTTCATCACCGTGTATCTCTCTGGACTTGCATGAAAATCACAAAACTTTTATGCGAACCAGACAGTGAGGAACACGGGGTATGACACATCCCGTGTTGAACACTGTGTTTCTCACTAGACTGTGATGAAAATCATAAGTCCTTTTAGACTGGCCAGACAGTGAGGTACATGGGGTATGACACGTCCCATGTTGTACACCGTGTATCTCACTGGACTGCATTTTGAGCCTTTTGTGCAAGAAAACAAACAACAATCATGCATTCATGCCTAATTTACCCCAGAGACAGAGACCAAGTGCAAAAATGAACATCCTAAATCAACAACTAATCACTCATATGCCTTAAACTACTCAGAATGAAAAGGAGAAAACTAAGATTTAAAAGCAAGAAAATAGAAAAAATAAGCTTGGGTTGCCTCCCAAGAAGCGCTTGTTTAAGGTCATAAGCTTGACCCCTATTTCAATCAATCTAGAGCTGCGGTTATCAGTGGCCCAGCAACATAATATTTCAATCTCTAGCCATTAAGTAATGGGCTTGCCTCCAAAAATTCTGTATATGCAGTAATCTCCTCATTTTCAGCAATTTCATTTGTGATTAGACATGCTTCAAGTGAATCTTGAAGGCACCCTGTCAGAGGGGTTTCTTTCACAGCTTTGTCTAGCACATTAATCCTGCATATTGAGTCTTCACAAACAGGTGATTTAATAAATTCATTCAAATTAAATTCAACTTTTTCATCCCCAACAGATAATGAAAGTTTTCCACTTTTTACATCAATCATAGAACCCGCAGTGGCTAAAAAGGTTCTACCTAAAATGATAGGGATTTGTGAATCCTCTTCCATTTCAAACATAACAAAATCAACAGGAATAAAGAACTTACCAACCTTGATAGGTATATCCTCAAGAATACCTACTGGATATTTCACTGAACGGTCGGCTAGTTGAAGAGAAACTGTGGTGGGCTTCATCTCTTCTATATTCAGCCTTTTTGCAACCGACAATGGCATGAGGCTCGCACTTGCTCCCAAATCACACAATGCTCGATCAATTAGAAGATTTCCAATCACACAAGGAATTAAGAAGACGCCTGGGTCCTTTACCTTAGGAGGTAGTTTGTTTTGGATGATGGCACTACACTCCCCCGTTAGAGCTATAGTCTCATGTTCCTCTAGTTTCCTTTTGTTTGAGAGAATGTCCTTTAAAAACTTTGCATATGACGGCATTTGTGAAAGAGCATCAGTGAAGGGAATATTAATGTACAACTTTTTCAAAACTTCTAAGAACTTTCCAAACTGCTTATCAAGTTTTGCCTTTGCTAATCTTTGAGGATAAGGGATAAGCAGTTTGTAAGGTTCTGGAGGGACATATTTTGACTTTTCAGGTAATTCCCCTCCCTTAATTTCAGCATCATTAGGAATTGAGGCTTTGTTGCCTCCTTTTTGCACTTCCCCCACACTTATATCTTCTTCACCTTCTTGAGTAGCAATTGGATCCTTCAATAGCCTTCCACTCCTAAAAGTTATTGCCTTGCAATGCTCCCTAGGATTTGATTCAGGTTGAGCAGGGAGTTGACCAAAAGCTCTAGAAGAAGATGCAGAAGCTTGTTGAGCTATTTGAGTTTCCAACATCTTTCCATGTGTGGCCAATGAATCAACCTTGGAAGATAGTTGCTTAATAGAATCTTCCATGGCTCTACCATGCTGTCTAAACTCTTCATTAGTCTTCTCTTGGGAAATGAGAAATTTCTCCAAGAGGCCTTCTAATTTAGCAGTGAAAGAGGTTTGAGTTGGTGGGTTGTATGGTCTTTGGTTTTGGAAACCTAGTGGTGGCGGTCTAGTTTGAGTGTTTTGTGTGTTGTATGGCTGGGTGGGCTTGTAGGAGAAATTTGGGTGGTTCCTCCATGATGGATTGTAGGTATTTCTAAATGGTTCATTTGAATTTTTCTGTCCAAACCCACTGTTATTCACATAGTTCACTTGCTCAGTAAAATCTTGTCCCAATGTACACTCAGTTGCCATATGACCTGTAATACCACAAATCTCGCAAGGAATGTCAATAGCACCTATTGCATTTACATTGTTAACTTGAAATTTATCAAACTTAGCCATAAATGCATCTACTTTGCTACCTAGACTTCCTAGTACATCTACATTAGCTGATAAATGATTAAAAGCATCTAATTCATACTTACTTGAAGCTTTTCTTGAAGGTCCCCTCTCATTTGACCATTGGTAATGGTTCAAAGCCATATCTTCAATCAACTCATATGCTTTATCTAACCTTTTATTCATTAAAGCACCTTCAGCAGCAGCATCCACAGTAAACTTAGTATTGTAGTTCAAACCATTGTAGAAAGTATGAAGAACTAGCTATTTCTCTAACCCATGATGTGGACACAGCCTTAACAGTTCCTTGTATCTATCCCAAGCATCAAATAAAGATTCCCCTTCTCTCTGAGAAAATGTAGTGATTTCATTCCTCAATTGGGCAGTCATGCTGGGAGGAAAGTATCTTGAAAGAAAAGCCCTCAGTAGCTCTTCCCATATTGTGATTGATCCTGTTGGTAAAGAATGCAACCAAGCCCTTGCTCTATCCCTCAAGGAGAATAGGAAGAGTCTAAGCTTGATAGCATCCGCTGCTACACCATTGATTTTGATTGTATCATAGTATTCTAAGAAAATTTGGATATGGAAGTTGGGATCCTCCATTGGTAATCCACCAAGCTGGTTTTGCTGCACTATAGACAAAAGATCTGGCTTCAATTCAAAGTTATTAGCCTCAACTGTAGGCCTTCTTATACTGGATTGAAGACCAGTGGCATCGGGTGCTGCAAGTTCTCTAAGTGATCTGTTATCCATGGCTTCAATTACTGGTTCAGGGTCAATTGCTTCTTGGATATCACTGATTTTTGCTCTCTCTTTCTCCTAAGCAGAGTTCTTTCAATTTTTGGGTCGAAGTAAAAAATTCCTTCAAGACTTCTCCTTCGAATATACAAAGATTTTCTGCAAAATGAATAGGTAATACTTGAACAGAACAAAGTAAGAAAGAAATGCTATATATAAAAATAAGAAAATCAGAACAAGATGAATTAAGAACTAAAAGAAAATGAATTGCCTAGTCTAATTCACTCAAAACTTATTGTTAATATCAACTAGATACAATCCTCGGCAACGGCGCCAAAAACTTGACCTCTGTTATCCCGCAAGTGCACGGGTTAAGTCGAGTTATAGTATAAAAGATTATCATCTCCACAGGGATTGCACGTTGAATACTAACTAAATTTCAAGTAAAATTACCTAGGCGCATCAATTAATAGTGAGAATTAAGGATAAAATGTAAAATAGAGCTTGGTTATCAAGAAAAGGTTTAATTCAATGAAATGAAAGCGTACTCAGCTTAAGGTTCCCTTGTACATTTCATTATGGAATGAATGTAATCCTCTAACTCGGTTTACTGTTAATTAAGATTGCTGGATTACCTAATTTAAGCTATACCTCATTGCAAGGCTACTAGCTACTAATCAAAAGATTAAGTGCCCAGAATTACTCTAGTAATCACTCATCTAGGTTGCATTAACTTGCTTTAGAATCCATTCTTGGATATTTCATCCTGTGCAAAAGAATCCAATTAGCTTAATTCCTAAGTCTAATTGATATTCCTGATGATTATGCAAGATCCGATTAATTAATTGGTCATTTCAACCTAGAATCAATTAATCCATAACACAAATCCAATATTCCGGATATATTGGTTTGTTCCAGCATAAACAGCATAATTAATCATAAATCAACAGTAAATCAAGCTAGATTATATAAAATTCAAATCCATAAATCCATGAACAAGTTCACCCAAGCTGAGCACAAGGGTTTAGTGTGAAAACATTACAAAATCAGAAGAAAACCAGAAAACAGAGGGGGAGTTCAAACAATCCATGAAGATCTACAAATTCCTTGCTCGAATCCACGTTAGAAGGTGCCCTTGGTGAGTTTGGGTCTCTCCTAGGGTTTCTCCCAGCAGCTCTCCTTGTTAATTCTCAGTTTCTTCCTCCTCCTTTCAAAATTTTGCATAAAACTTATATTGGTGATGTATACGGGGTCCAACACGGCCTGTGTTGTACCTCGTGTTTCTCAGCAAAAGTTGAGCAGCACGATACACGTTGTGCAGCACGTCCCGTGTTCTTCTCCAAAGTGTCAAGCAGTAATGTACACGGGGTAGGACACGGCCTATGTTGTACCTCGTGTTCTTCTCTGAGCAGCTCAGTGAAGCTTCAAAACAGTCCAGAAAGATACACGGCCTTAAACACGGGGTTCCCATACCCCGTGTTCTTTGTCAAGTGGGCAAATTTGCTTCGATTCTCCACAATTTGCATGATTTTGCCTCCAGATCCTTTTCTAATGCTCAAATGTGTCATTTCAAAATCTGAAAATAAAATATCAAGCATCTAAGTATCCTTTTCAATCAATTTGCACAAGATACTAAGTAAATATGTGATGAAACACATAGAAATTAAGTGCAATTGTGCATTTATCAATAAGGCCAATCGCTTGCTTTTGATGGTGATGAAGAGATCAATCTTTAAGAGTTTAGTTTGAGCTACTCCAAGTATTGATAATGCTGAAAATTTTTTTACTTTCATTGGAGAAAGATATGTAGTTTCTGATAGGGTCGAAGTTAGTGAATTGATGGAGAAATTTTTTAGTATGAGATATTATGGTATTGTTGATGTTAAGGAGGATATTTTGAGAATGGTTACTATTTCTACTAGACTTGTGAACTTGAATGCCTGCTAATGATACTTTTCTTATTAAATATGCCTTAAATACCTTATCTCTCCGGTTTAATGCCTTGGAAACTTCTTATAATACCTATAAAAAATTGGGATGTTAAAACTTTGATATCTATTTGCACTCAAAAAGAAAAAATGATGAAACATAAAGTTTCAGGAAGTATAAACTTAGTCAATTAGCTAGGTCTAAAAAAGCTTTTTAATAAAAGAAAATTTAAGCCCCAAGGTCAAGGTGGTCCTAAAAGAAATGTCGGTCCTAATCACTATGGTCCTAAACTTATGATAACTAAAGATGAATACTGGTTTGTAAAAAGATGTGTCATAGAAAAAAGGATTGTTTTGCTTATAAGAAGTACCTAGAAAACAAAAATAAGAAGAAAAATAAAAATGAATCAATTAATTCTTTTGCTCTTGTTTGCTTTAAATCCAATTTAATAAATGGTCCTATTAATTCTTGGTGGATTGACTTTAGCGCATTTGTCCATGTTACTAATACCTTGTAAAGATTTAAGAGCAAGTGAAAGTCAAGTAAGGATGAAGTTAATCTATGTGTAAGAAATGGTGAATAAGTGTATAAGGAATACATAGGCATAGTTGAACTAAAATTTGATCCAGGATTTGTTTTATCTTTGAAAGATACTCTATATGTATTATCCATGAGGTAGAGTTTGATCTCTTTATCAAAACTTCAAGATTTAAATGTTTATTTGAGTTTTAACAATGGATCTTATCAATTGTTTTATAATTCTATTATTATAGGTACTCTTTTGAAGATTTGATGATTTGTATAAATTAAATCTTAGTTCTAAACTATTTGATTCTCTTCATATTATGAATGTTGGTGCTAAAAGGCCTTTGTCAAAGGAAAATACTTCTCTTTTGTGGCATGGATGTCTAAGTCATATATTAAAAGAAAGAATCAATAGGCTAATAAAAAAGAATGTTATTTCATGTCTTGATAGTTTTGATTAAGATTGTGTTGAATAGTATTAAAGGAAAAATGACTAGAAAAACTAATAAAGACTCTACTCATAGTAAAGATCTCTTGGAGATAATTCACACAAATATAAGTGGTCCTTTTAAAAACACTATATATAGGAATAAGCATTTCATAACTTTTATAAATGACTTCTCTTATTATGGATATGTCTACCTTATAGATGATAAGTCACGATCTCTTAAAAAGTTTAAAATTTTTAAAACTTAAGGTAGAAAAGCAATTTGGTAAATAGATTAAAATTGTGATGTTTGACCATAATGGTGAGTACTTATGGCAAAACTAGTAATACAAGCTAACTCATGAGATCTTTTGCCAAATATTTGCAAGACTGTATGGATAGTTTCCCTATTTACTATGCTCGGGACTCTTGAACAAAATGAAGTGATTGAAAGATGAAATTGCACTTTAATAGACATGGTTAAAATCCTATAATGAGCAAAATTAACTTATCAATTTTTCTTTAGGGTGAAGCCTTAAAAACTATCATGTATATCCTAAATAAAGTCCCTACAAAATTAGTAACTAAAACACCTTTATAACTTTTTAAGGGCTAAAAATCTAGTCTAAACCATCTTCAACTGTGGGGTTATCTTGTCGAAGTAAAATTATATAACCCTATGACATTAAAGTTAGATCCTAAAGCCATCAAGTTTTATTTTATTGGATATTCTAGTGGATCCAAAGGCTGCAGATTCTATTATCCTATCCATGGAATAAAGATAGTTAAGGCGCTAGTAGTAGATTTTCTTGAAAATGAGGTTTATGATTTTAGTGACCTTCAAATGATGATGATATTTTGGAGGAGGCACCAGGTATTTTTCCTATGCCTATTATGCAAGAAAGGATCATGTATCAACTAATTAATAAAATGCTTGATGTACAAGATTTCTTATGAACAATCTAGTAATCCACTTGAATTAAAAGAACCTGTTATGCTTGTTAATGCTCTTGTTGGAAATTCTAAAAGGGCAAGAAAGCCTTCAATATCAAATGATTATATTGTATGCCTAGGTGAGGATGATTATGATATTAGGCAAACCATTGATCTAGTAAGTTATAATGAAGCAATTTCTTATGAACAATCTAGTAAGTGGATAGAGGCAATGTATAATGAGATTCAATCTATGTAATCTAATAAAGTGTGGAAGTTAGTTGAAATTCCAAATGGTTTTAAATCCATTGGTTGCAAATAGGTGTTTAAGACTGAAAAGGATTCAAAAGGCAACTTTAAGTAATTTAATGCAAGAGTAGTAGCAAAAAGGTATATGCAAAAAGGAAGAATAAACTTTAAAGAAACTTTTTCATCTACATCCCTTAAAGATTCCTTGAGAATGATCATAGCTTTGGTGACTCATTATGATCAAGGAATTTCATTAGATGGATGTGAAAACTACTTTCTTGAATAGAGATTTATGTGAAAAAGTCTATTTGCAGCAATTAGAAGGTTTTGTTGAAAATGGAAATGCACATTTGGTGTGCAAGTTGAAGAATTCAATTTATGGTTTTAAATAAGCATCTAGGTAGTGGTATTTAAATTTTGATAAAATCATCTTTTCCATAGGTTTTGTTAAGAATAAGGTTAATCGATGCATATACCTCATGGTGAGTAGAAGTCATTTCATTATTCTTGTTTTGCATGTGGATGATATATTACTTACTAGTAGTGATATTAATTTGCTTCATGAGACTAAATCTATGTTGTCTCAACCTTTTGACATGAAAGACCTTGGTGATGCATATTTTATTTTAGGTATTGAAATCTATAAGGATAGATCTAGACACTTGTTAGGACTTTCACAAAAAGCCCTACATCAATCATGTTCTTGAAAGGTTCAACATGGATAAATGCAAACCTAGGAGGTGTTCTTATCTCTAAGGGTGATAAATTTAGTAAAGATCAATGTCCTAAGAGTAAAATTTAGACAAAGTTTGATAAAGGATAAACCATATTCCAGTGCTATAAGAAGTCTAATGTATGCTAAGTTTGTACTAAGCTTGATTTGTCTTTTATTATAAGTGTTCTTGGTAGGATATCTCTCTAATCCAAGTGATAAACATTAGGTTACTGTTAAAAAGGTAATGAGGTATTTATTAAAAACTAAGGACTATATGCTAGGTATAGCAAGAGGGTCAATGGTTTTAAAGTAATTAGCTATATGGATACAGATTTTTTTGGTTGTATATATGATATGAAATTAGCATCAAGATATATTTTTCTTTCCGCTAATGGGACTATCTTTTGGGAAAGTGTGAAACAAACACTTATTGCATCTTCCACCATGCAAGCAAAGTTTGTTGCTTGTTATAGTGTAGGTACACATGCAATGTGACTTAGGAATCTTATTTTTGGGTTGAAAGTAATTGACTTCATCTTAATGCCTTTAAGGATTTACTGTAACAATTCTACAGCAATAATTTTCTTAAAGAATAACAAAACATCTAGTGGTTATAAACATATTAAAATTAGGTACCTTACAATTAAAGATTGGGTTAAGAATAGGTGAATTCTTGTTGCACATGTTGACACTAAGATGATGATAGTAGATCCTCTAACCAAGGCTATTCCACCTATTATTTTCAAGAAAAATGTTTCAAACATAGATGTTTTAGTTCTTTTGATGTAATTGGTTAGTGGGAGTTTACATTATAAACTTATTTATGTTACTTTTGAAATTTGTTTTCTATAGACTTATGTAGCTTTTATTTTACATGCACAATATGAATCTAGATATTATTATAATAAAGTTTATCTCGAGATATAGTTATTTTCTTGATGGAAACATTATTTACTTTTGTGTAAATGTAAATTACTATTGTCTACTTGGGGAGATGAAATTAAAAATAATGTTGAATTTATAAAAGTAACTATAATTGTTTCTTTAGGAAGATGGTTTGTTTTTTTAAGTAATATTCCTTATAAAGGATCACAAAAGGGACTTTTACATTATAGTACGGAAGGATCACTTGGTCATACTATGTGTGTAACTACACCATCATGTTCTTGTAATCATGTCAATGAGGTAATTGACTCTTGTAATTATAAATGTACTATAGAGTAAATTGTTATATCATCATCCACAGTTCAAAGTTAGATGCTTCATTGGACTCAATCATGTTTTGAGGTAAATTATATTAAGTTATAATTTATTTTGTAGCCACTTATGTTGTGAGTCATTTCTTCTTAACTAATTTTCAAAATTGATAAAACCTAATTAATCTTGCACAAGTGGGAGAATGAAATACTTTTTTTATTTTAGGTGCCATTAATGGAATTTATTTTATTTTTTAAATAAAATAGGATTAAGCATGTAACCCAATTATATGAGACCTGAAAGTAATAAAGTGATCCAATGGGTCTTATATTTACCTTATTATTATATATGTTGTGTTAAGAATGTGATTTGGGCCTATTTAAGCATATTTAGTGAAGGGCTTGTTGTTGAGTCCATGATGGGTGGACTGAACTAGGGTTATATATATTATTGAGGTTATATCCTTTCTCCATACTAGATGATTACAATTGTTCTCCCCATTAGAGTATTGCGAATAACAGAAAGTGTAGGAAAGGAAGACTTTGTTCTTTATATAGATATTTGTGCGAAAGAATTGAAGATCACAAATAGATTCAAATGTGTGCACTATAATTAATTTTTAATATTGTTGTATTGGTGATTCTAGTCATGATATTTAGTTTGTAAAACTATAAATTCTTAGAAAAATATTTCATTTAATTGCAAAATTGATATAAAAAAGCTAAGAAAATAATTATAAGTTATTATTATTTTTTATTTTTAAGTTACACATTTGAAATTATAATTTTTAAAAATAGGCTCTAAAAATAAGTTTTCAAATATGTTCTAATAGTAAACAAACATACCCCATAATTACTTAAAATCACAAATTTAGTTACAACTAAAAATTATTGATAAATCTTTTTTTATAAAAAAATTAATTACCTCTTATTCAGTTTTAATATTTTTAAATAATTTTTAAGTTTAAAAATATTTAAAATAAATAAAAAGAGAGGAATAGGCTCAATATTAAATGTAGAGAGGTTTTAGACTTATGAGATCTATATAATTTTAATTCTTTTAAATATATATATATATCTTTTTAAAAAATATTTTAAATTTAAAAAAATACAAAATTGATTTTATAAATTAGTGGGTTAATTAGATGGAATTTTATGAATAAAAATAATTATCAAATTAATTATCATTTTAAAACTATCACACAATGTTTTACTATTATGATAAAGTAAAAGTCATTGAAGTTCAAGGACGACTCTAAGATTAAAAATACATTGAGTCAGTTTGTAAGTTTTTTTTCTAATCAAACATTGTTATATTATTCTTATATTTTATATTTTACTTCTTTATAAAAGATCGAAGTATATAACTCTTGTTATTTGGGGCTTTTGGCCCTTTTATTGTTACACAATCTCAATTAAAAATTAATTCACATTATAAATATACATAAACATACCTTATTAAAGATTGATGTGATAATTGTCACCAAAAAAAGTGATAATCAAAACTTATAGTGATAATTAATAAGATGTTGATTTACTAGAAAATATGTTGATCCCAAATAGATTTTACTTATTAATTTAAATGATTTTATACATCACTATTAATTATTTTTTTAGTACATGAAAGGGGGCCTAGATTAGGCAATAAGCAACCGAGGAAGAGAGAATCCTATCATATCAGCTAAAACTAATTGTAAGGAAATTGGCGAAGCCATAGGGAATAAGATTTCCAGATTATAAGTTGAACACTTGGAGAATGAGAGCATAGCCATTGAATTAACCACCCTATTTGCTTCTCAATAATAGTGCAAAAATTTATCAGCCAATTTCTTTTCATGAAGGAATGGATGGATGAAACCATTGGACCACATGGATGAGCCATGCTGTGACTATGAAGAATGAGAGAGACTATCGTAGCAGAGTCCAGTTCAAGGTGAATTTTAGACCACCCAAGTTTCCATGTGAGTTTCAATCTAGTCAAAACTCCCCAAAGCTTAGTACTTAGTACTTCAGAATAACCCATCCACCTGTAAAACTTGAGTAACCAAGTCCCAATGTTGTCCCGAAAGCATCCACCACAACTAGTAACATTGTTACGAACTAAGCCGTTTGAATTGCATTTAATCTAATCAAGATCAGGAGGAGGCCAACCAAACTAGTGCTCCAGTTTTTTATTAACATCTCTGGCAAGAATTTTCATGGATAAGCAGACATTTAGTTGTTCCGCTTGTGCCTTGGTGAGGAAGACAATATTATGAACATTCTCAGCTTTACCTTGAAAAATGAGTTTGTTCCTGTTCAACTAGATCAACTAAATTGTGAAACCAAAAATGATCGGTCATGATATATTATTATTAGTACCCAAGTGTTTTATAGGTTCCATTCAATCCGATTGTGCATTGACTTGGATAAAAAAGGCCAATATTTTGTAGGAATTAGAGACATCTAGAGTTGCGCTATAGCTAGATAATCCTGAATCATATGCATATTGGTTTGACAAGATTGTGCACATCATGGATAGATATCTAAGGATGTAAGATTGCACAATTTCCCTTCGGCATTGGTAAGTGTCCATTCCTAGGTAAGTAACCAAATGAAGGTTCGAGTTATTTTAGGACCTGGCCATCACCATATTTTCTTCCAAAGTTGGGTATAGACCCTATTGTCTAATTTGGACAATATGTGATAAGCAAATTTAATCACAAAAGTGCCATCTAAAGTAAGTCTATAGGATATTTGATCAAAGTCTTGGAACAACTGTCGAGGGTACACACTTAGGATTTTAGAAATAATAGAGGGAAGAAAGAGTGGAGTCAATTTGGCAAGGTCCCATTCCTCAGCTTCAGTGACATAAGCAGCCACAGAGAACTCATTCTCCTGACTAGGAATGTGGACTAAGGAAATATTATAGAGAGGCATGCCATTTGGAAGTCAATCGTCATTCTAAAACTTTATTGTAAGGCCATTGCCAATGTTCCATCTAAGCCCTTGTGTAAAGCTTTTCCAAATGCCACAGATGCCACTTCCTAGGTTCGACTACTGATGTTTCCATTTAACCTCTAGTACATTTGAAGCTCTGCAATCATATTTAGATTTCAATACCTGAACCCATAGTGCTTCAGGGGAATGAACAAGACCATAAGCAATTTTCATCAAATAGGCTTAATTACATAACCATATCTTTCTAATGCTTAAACCTCCCTCATATTTAGGAACCCAAATATTTTCCCAAGCCACTAAATGGATGAAGCACTTTTTTTCATGATATCCTTATATAAAATTCCTATTATAAAGGTCTAGCTTAAAAAACACCAAAGCAGGAATGAGATTCATTTGCATATAGTATTGAGAGATAGTTGAAAGAATAACTTTTGTTAGACTTATATGGCTAACAAGGGAAAGTGTTTTTGCTTTCTAAGCACTCAACCTTTGCCTCACTTTGTCTAGTATGAAATTAAAAGCATGTTTTGAAACTTAATGGTGATTAAGCAGGATTCCCAAGTACTTCCCAAGGTTAGCTGTAGAGTGGAACCCCAATTTGTCACTTATTTCTCTTACCCATGTGTGATGGATATTTTTGGAAAAGTACACTTTAGTTTTATCTTTATTAACCTATTGACCCGAACTACCATAGAAAGTAAAAAGGAAAAAATTGATAATTTCTACTTGGTCTTGAGAAGCCTCCACAAATAAAATTAGATCGTTAACAAAGAATTAATAAGATATAAGGACTCTATTTTTCCCCAGTTGAATCACCTTCCATAGATTCTTTTTGATGGATAGATTTATGGCGTGAGCAAGTCGTTCTATACATAGGAAAAAAAGGTAGGGAGGTAAAGGATCCCCTTATTGGATACCTCTCAAAGTTTTGAGCTTATCAGTGAGGCTACCATTTCAAACAAGTCTCATGGATGGAGTAGAGACACAAGCCTTAATAAGTCAAATAAAATGCTCTCCAAAGCCAATATCTTCTAGTTTGGAAACCAAGAAATCCCAATCTAGCCTTCCCTCTTTTATTTTTCAACATTACTATTAATTATTAATTATGCTTATTTGTGCAGGTAGAATTATCATAAATGAGTTTTTCACTCATTTTCTATGCATGTATGGGAAGAAAATATTTTAGTAAGCCTCATCATTCTTTTCTTATCCTTTTTTCTCTTCCACTCATATTTTATCTGTGACTAAGTGAAAGAAAATATAATTTTTTGCTCTTTTTGTTTCTGTAGTTTTTTTTCCATTCATTTTCTATGCAACCAAACGATAGATTAAGAAGTTACAATTAAAGCATTTTGCATGTGTTGACTTGCATGCTCACACAAGGGAGTTTCTTTTTCTCCTATTTTGAAAGTTTATATTTTTGACATATTATTGGATGATTTTTTTTACCCGAGGTTTACACTTTTTGATATTTTGAAAAATTAAGCCCAAGTTAATGTTATTAATTATTGTAAAATTAAAGAAATATAATATTCTTAGTGATAATTTAAATTATACTAAATCAATGTGACAAATATTAATAAATACCAACAATTAGAGTTAAGAAATTTAATTGACATCAAAATCATACATTCGCTTATATTATATTATATATTTTTGTTTTACGTATTGGGTGTGATTAAATTTGTACTAACATTTTGTAGTTATATCATATTTTCACATTCTAAATAAATCCTAAGCAAAGTTGGAATGAAGTTTGAATAGTTGTTTTTTTGAGTAACATCAGCTACCTGCCATATCCCTATGCAGCTCGAGCTTAGCTGCCTCAAGAATCCTACAATTGCTGTCCCTTCAAAAGTTTTTCTAATGATGTTGTGTTGTTGCCGTTGCTCCATCGTCAGAATATAAGAGAGATGGAACCCAATAAAATATTGAAAATGATAGGGCTCTTCCGTATCGTTAAGAAAAACATAATATATCCGCGTAGAAGTTGTCAAAATTGAATGAGATTTTTTAAAAAAATATATGTAGGGAGCCGCTTTCATAATTCTTTTCATCAATTGCTGATTTATTAATCTTATATATTATCATTTACTTTAAATTTTATTTTTAAAATAATTATAAAATATTCCCCAAGATATATAAAACTGGAAATTAGTATTTGATTTAACTGATCATTTTATCAAATTATGTGATTTTTTCATAGACTTTTTAAATAATAATTATACTCTTATAGAATTTTAATTTATTTCATCATTTTTATGCATAACATTGTAACTTATTTCAAGTATTTGATTAAAATAGAGTCCTATTGAAACCAAGATATATAGGCCTATTATAATTCTTGTTTAAAAAATTTATAAAAGAGCAAAGGAATTGACATTTCACATGAATTAACCAATGTGTTTTGTTTTTTTTCTTAACTCTTTACTTTCTAGAAAATATTATCAAAATAACTAATATAACCTTCAAAATTGTAATTTAAAAAAAAGTCAATGTATTTTAATTGTCTCTGATTACTTTTTAAATTATATTTCTAATATTTTCCCTAATAATTTTTTATAAATTGACAATTTCTTATTATTTAATTTAATATAAAGAAGTTGAACAGGTTTATCTCAAAAAATTAAATGCCATATATTAATATATATCCTAAATTATTTTAATCTTAATATAATTAAAATGGAATGTGATTTAGATGAGAAAAATAATTAATTCCATCAAAATTATATAAAATAGATTAGAAACATATAATTTTTTATTTTTATAATTTAATATTAAAATAAGAGGATAAATAATAAGGATTATAAATATAAAATTATCAATAAATAATATAATAGATTTATATGATAAATTTAATTATATTTAGAATTAAATTTCTATAATAATCATATTTGTGATTGTATTTTATAATTTATATTTATGATATGATATTTGATATTTATTTTATAAAATTTTACATAGTACTCATTCTATTTGTTAAGTACTTGATATATCAATTTTATATTACATAAGCAATAATTATATTTAAATAAGCATATTCATATTTTATAATTATTTAATTATATTTATAATTTTTTTAGATAAAATGTTAAAATAGTCATTAATTAAATTAAGTAGAGTAGTTTTGTATTTTTATTTGTAAAATACATAGGAATTTTTTTGGAGGAGGTATAAGTAAATAACTTTTCATGATTCATGAGAACTAGAATTTTCTTAAAAGTTTTACTTTTTCTATTTTGGAAGTTAGTGGCCAACTAAAATACTTAAGGATTTTCTATTTCTCAAGAAGTTACACTTTCTATATATATTAAATGGATTACCATTAATACTATTAAAAAATTATACTATCAAGGAGATTGGCATAGTAGTACTAGGCCATAACTTCATCTTAGAGGTCATATGTTCGATTCAAAGAAACATCAATGTTCAGCCAATGAAAGGGTGGAGCACTTTTTTACTGTTAATTAAAAATAGTCAAGCTACCCTTATTTTCTTTTATTTTTCAGAATAAGTAATGTAACATTTAACAATACCATTCACAAATAGGTAGTTAGTTACCTTTTAAATGGGGAAGTTAGTCCGTGGGGCACAGATTTTCAGTGCAGGTTCTAAGGAAATTCAGCGTTACTCTTATAAAAATTTAATGTAAAGTACTCCGACTCCTCTTAAAATTTGTCTAAACTACATATACCTCCCCTTTATGTCTGAAATGTACACAAACTTTCCTCGACTCTAAATTTGTATTACCCATAATCCTATTTTAAACTAACAGTGACATATTCTGTTTATTGACCATTGTCTCTCAAAATTTGACCATATAATACCAACTTTAACCTTTTATATGATCAATGTACTATAAGTGTACCCCTCTCCACTCTAATGTGTCAAAAAATAGTTTCATCAAGGTCCCTGTTAAATTTGTAGATTTTTTTCTCCTAAGAATAATTTGAAGTAGGATGAGAACTGAAAGGGAAAATATCTCTTCTCAACCCGCATAAAATCTGTCTTTTCCTTGGTCTTATACTGTGATTAAAACAATTAGAATGTAAGTTCATAATGTGTAACGAATCCAACATCATCCATAACTCTGTGATAGTCCCATCTTCTTTCGTTATATATTCGCATGAATGGAACCCACAAACACCTCACTACAACATTTCTGCTCTATGACAACAGCAAAAAATTGTTGCTTAAAGTCCAAAGAGTGTTGCCTAAAAAATAAGCAACATTTTTCAAGTGTTTAGGGTTGCCTAGCTATCAAAGACCACCTAAAAAGATAACATTTTGTCTCAAACTTATCCAGTTTTCCATAAGCATGAAGCCAAGTAGCAGGTGGGAAGAAAATATATTCATCTCTTACCAACAAGATTAAACATTCTGCTAATAAGGGTTTCCTTGTCCTCAGAAAACTCAACCTTGAAATTCTGTCTAGTTTGCTCTGCGAAATAAGAACACTAAAACACAAAATTCAGTCTTCCAAAATATAAATCAAGAAGTGTCTTATACTTTTATTTGATAAAAGAACTAGATATTAAGCACTAGCCTGTAGTCTTTTAATCGAACGTATGGAGGACAAAATGAAAAAGACCCAGGACACTGAGAATTCTATATTTCGAATTGAATAATGAAGAAAAATTTTAAATGGATACCTGTAGAATCAGTAGAAAAATTATCAGATGAGCGGTCCACGTCAGCTATTGTGACAACAAGCTCAAGAAGAAATGTAAAGTTACGGTCTTCAACCGCCAAGATGCAGGGAAAGAAGTGGTATGAAGATGGTGGCAATAAATGCTAGTATAAATGGGAAGCATCGAGCAACTTAATTCCCAGAAAATATGAGTGGCTTGTTTAAGCATGTACGTACTACCATAAACAGCACTTAAATGAGCAAATCCCTACCAATGTTGCATGAAATTGCCAAATAAACCATGAGTTTCTTAAAGCAAACTTAATAGTTACTTTAACTATGTATTGCAAGCTTGGGGAAGCTTTCCCAGTCAATAGAGTGAAGTCAAAATTGAACTAATAGAAAGTGGAAGGAAACATTAACAACTGTCCTAAAAAACACTAGAATTTCAATTTTTCAAGTAATACATTCAATGTGAAGTCAAAACTATCTATAGCTATCTAGTGATGTTATACCTTCACTCTTTTCACTAAACCTATTGCAAGCTAGTTCAAGTATCCAAATGAAGCACCAACGCATGGCATATGAAGGCAACTGTATTATCATCTAGCCCATACTTCCTAATGATAATCAAACTTCAAGTTATTTTTCCTCCTATAGATGACATTGTTGGAGAAAAAAAAGTATGAGAATTTCATCCAAAAAGATCATAAAAATTTTTCCCAAGTTCTTCCAGGAAGTTGGGAATATGGTATATTTTCATCACAAATTATGTAAACCCCACTAGCTAGTATGTGAAATCAAACTTCTTGCTTTAAATGCCATCTAATTCTAAGATAAGACTAAGCGCGTGTCATTGATAATATAAAAAAAGCATTGAAGTGAATGATTTCGCTAGACATGTTTATTGAAAGCATTTTACATGTTTACTAGACCAAAATTAGATGAAATAATCATATTCATATAAGCTGACAAATCAACAAATGCCTAATTAGGCATTTTCATTCTATGGAATGGAACTCAAATCAACATGGAGGCATAATAATTCATACATAGTGCAGACAATGACAAAGAAGGTTAATCAAAATGCATAATAAATCAATCAGATATAGAAAATTAAATTAAGGTCCGAATAGAATTGAATCAACAACAGTCTTGATAAATTGCTATACTCGATATTATCGAAGACTCGAAGTGGAAGCTAGAATCAATGGCTTGTGGCAGAGGCATGCGTGCCGCAACTGAAACAACAATCTACTGCCACAACCAAGCTGTTATGTGCAAAGGCAAAGCATTAGAGCATTAAAGAGCGATATCTGATAACGTGCAGCCTGGCGACAAAAGCATCCAAGAAAGCGAAGACCTTAGATCTTCTAATAGTCCAAGAGATATGGTTGTGTTTAATTTTGTGAAATAAAATTTTATTATGTAAAATAAAGTTTAAAAAATTAATATAAAATTTTAAAAGGTAAAAATTTTAGAAACCTAAGAGGGAATAATTTAATTAGTTTATTTATTTAATAAAAAATCTAAGTCGCTAGAATATAAAATGCTTATGAAATATAATTTTGTCACTTAGATTAAATTTTAAAAAATAAAATAAAAATAGAATTTTAGAAAATGAATTATACTTTTATAAATTTAAAGAGGGAAATTAATTAATTTATTTGATATAAATATCATTCTAAGTACATGAAAAGTATTTATTATATAAAATAATTTATTAAAAAATAAAGAAAGTGTTATTTCTTAATTTACATAGGCAATCAATTCTATAATAGGCAACAGAAAATCTATTAGTTTCAAATGATAATTAACTAAGTGTTGCCTAAACTATATTAGGCATTAGTTTTATTAAGCAACAATAATTGAATGTTGTCTATTTTATATTAGAGAACAATTTTTTAATGTTGTTTAATAGGTGTTGTCTAAATCAAAATTTAAAAGGTAAAAATGTAAAAACCGTTGCTTATTTAAGTTTTAGGCAGCAATTTTAAAACGTTACTCAATTTAGTGTTGCCATATGTAAAAATTATTGTAGTGCCTCCACAATTAATTACTATTCACGAACGAAAATATTCTTAGTTTTTAATAAGAAACCAATCCTATTGTTTACTTATCGTAAAGCTAAAAGAATCAATGTCCTCCTTTTATTCATATGGCAATGACAACTCAATCTTCAGTCAACATTAATCAACTCCTTAAGTATTACTTTCTAATAAGTGCCATGAATTTAAATTGTAATTACAGTCACAGTTGCAGTTTCGTTGCATTTTACAAAATAGCGGACAAATGTGAAAAAATACAGTTCTCATGATGTGAAATTGTAGAAAATCACAAATATAGTGTGGTCCACATCCGCAATATTGCGATTGCAAACTATTTTTTGAATCCCTAATAAATGCTAATATCACATGCAAAAAAAATATATGTGACTCGTCATTCCTTTATTAATGTACTTGTAAATAATATTTTTTATAAAAAAATTTTTCCAACGAAATAGACAGAATAAAAATGAAATCTTATTTTTAATTGTCTGAAATTATTGTTTTTGTTAATTACACACAAAATAAAGATGTGAAATTCTCACACCTAAGTTTATATGTGAAACGAGGTTTATTTTATTCCATGTTGGCTGCGATGTTCACTCCACCACTATTGACAAAAAATTGACATTAAAATAATAAAAAAAAGCCACACTAACCACATTTTTATAAGTATTAGTTTTTAAAACAGGTAAGTACCACGACCGTTCTTTGTAAGTGGACCATGAAGATTTTCATTAGAAAAACTGAAAAAGAAACCATAACATTATTAGCATGTACCACCAGTGCATTATCTCTACGTTCAGATCTAGATTACATTTTTAGTTATAAGTGTAATTAAACAAATTCAGACAATATGATTATAATGTCCTATTTATTTATATTAAGGACAAAATTATCAATTTGTATTATAGAATACTTTCAAATTTAATCTCACCTTTCAAAATAAAAAAAAATTACAATTCAATTTTTTTAGAGTTGAATATGAACAACTTTATAATAAATTTAATGAAGTAAATTTTATTTTTAATATATATAAAAAACCGGGCAAGAAGTAAAAAGTCACACCCAAAACAAGCACCTGTAGATTAAATATCAGTTTTAGTGTTTTACGAAACTAGCATGTCTTGCACAGCGAACATTACCATAAAAATGCAAATATGTGACGAATGTAACAAAAACTACACCTATTAACAATCCATGTTTGGACAAGTGATTATATATAGTTTGACGCTGACTATATACTTGATCTAAAGAACATATAATAATATTTATATCGGTTCTTATATTCATAAAAAACGATGTCATTCCTCCAAGAGAAATATAACTTAATAAAGTGACACTACTAGAATTTTTTCGTTCTTTGATAAAAAATTGTCGCCGGAAAAAAATGGGCAGTCGCCAAAAACTGGCAAAAGTTTTTCCAACGATACTGTGTTATCGGACAACTGTTGCTCGTCACACAATATAAGAGAATTGGAAATGATAAGGCTCTCCGACTTGGAATACTATATTTGCGGTGGACTCAAAAGAAATCGTATTATAATCACGTGGAAGTTGTCAAATGCTCAAAATTGAGGAACCGATCTGTTATCAAGAAAATATATTGCGCCACTTTCTTTATTTTTTTATTAAATACTATTCTATTATTCTTACATTTTATCTCTTTTTTTATAAAAAATAAAATATATTATCAACAATAACAATTATATTTGTATTTACTGTAGATAATCTCAACTAAAAAGAGTATTCTTTTAAATATTTGTGTTATTTTCAACTTAATATGAGACGTGAAACAGAGCTTAATCTATTCCAATTTCCAAATCAGCTCCCATATCCAGTCCATCACTATTGATTAATGGCGGAACATCGTGGGGTAATGGGGCATGGCCCCAAAAGTTTTCATGATTTTGTAATAATATTGTATAATTGTATAATCATATGTAAAAAAAAATTATGTGTTATTTGACTTACAAAATATTTTCACTTTTCATATATTTTGAATTAGTGAAATTTAAAATATGTGATTATAGTATTTTATTAATTCAATAATACATATATAAAATAATTTTATAAAACTTAAAATTGAAACAATACTTTAAAAACTTATTAGAAACACACAAAAAGGAGGAAAAAGGAGCTGAAAAATAATATTAAAAAAATTATAGACTAATGATTTTGCTGCTTTGCACAAACCAATTAGTTAAGAAATAATATACATGTCAGCCTTTTGTCTTAAGTAAACTTATTTGAGGAATTAAATTTAAAACGTTTACAATTTTTAGCCCATATCATGGGCATTAATTGTTTTGTAATATTTCATTTATTTTATTAAGATTTTATAATAAAAATGATTGAAAATTTTATATTAAATACAAATGTAAATGAGATTTAATATATTCTACTATTATTTCTTTTTATAAATGATTATTCATTGATATTATCCTTTATAATATGAAAGTTTTATTTTTTTTGCATTTTTTTAATCTCCATACACTATAGCAAATCAAATTAACACATATATAATTAAAATATTTTCTTTTTTTGTGTTAATCAATAATTAATATTTGTAACTTGTAAATTTTTTTGATAGAAACATTTACAGTTAAAGATTCATTACTTTGACAAAATATAAGTTTTATGAAAAATACATTTGTGAAAAATTTATTATCGAAAATAAAATTGATCTTTTGTCAACATAAAAAATATTATTGAAAAAAGCATTTGATATTATGAGTCAATGTTAAACATGAATAGTAATTAAAACAAAATTATAAATGAAGAAAATTGCTTGATATTGTGTGTCAATGTCTCATAAACATTAATGATAATTAAAACAAAATTCTTAATCCTTATCAAAGAATAAAGTTTTTCTTTCCATTTTAAAAGAAAAATCTCTTGATTTATGTTGTTATAAAAATGATTAATGATAACCAAGTAATAAACATGCATCATAAAAAGAAAATTTCAAAAAGATTAAACTTTTTTTATTTTTGAAAAAAAATCAATACTTTGACTTTTACCCTTATCAAAACATGTTGGTTCTTTAATGGCTAGAGTAGGCTTTTATTTTGGTTAGAGTACTAAGAGCTCATTACTTGGCTTTTTAGAGAAATTGTTACATAACCCTATAAAAAAAAGGGCAAATCAATTAAGAAAAATGAAGTCTAAAATCAAATAAAAAATTGAATGTATAGAAAAATAGGAAGAAAAAGAACTATGGTGATTTGAGTTGACACACGTTATAGTGGAATTTATGTTTTACTAGAATAAGAAATCATGAAAATAAGCACTATGAATCATAAATATTTTAAATTCGAAATGAAAAGAAAGGAATTGCAAAATGTAAAAGGCATTGAAAGGGAAAATGATATCAATCTAAGCAAGATTAAAATGTTAAAATTTTATCCGAGACAAGCCTCAATTATGTTGGCTTCCCTTACTAAACAATCTCATCTTTACCCAAAAAAAAAATGGAAAAGAAAAAGTGTGAGTAAAAAATGTAGAGATTCATCATTATCCTTCTTTGGTCACTATTGGAAATAATGTTCAGGAATTAGTAATAATATGAGGCAGCAAATTTAAAATTCAAAATTTCAAAACTTGATGTATAAATCTATAGTTCATAACGGGTCTAAAATGCGTTTTTGCCCGATCAGTCATGGGGTCTATTTAAATTGTTGATGTCAAGAACCCTACAAAAGAATTGGAAATGATTTGGCTCTCCCACTTGAAATAGTACGAGTGCATTTAGATGTATTTTATCTTTTTATGTTTAGAAGTTGTTTTTAAAAATTATTTTTGTATTAAAGGAAAATAAAGAATAATAGGAATTGATGCTGTATATAAAGAATATTTCATTTAGTTACAAAATTAATACCAGGAACAAGTTTCAAAAAATAATTAAAACTTGTTCTTATTTTTCTGTTTTTAGGTTACATATTTGAAACTAGAATTTTTAAAAACATACTTTAAAAAAGTTTTTAAATAGGTTTTTTTATGTTAAAAAACCAGAAAATAAAAAAATGATTTTTAAAAATAATGAATAAACATACTCTATAATCGCTTAAAATCACAAATTTAGTTATAGCCCAAAATTAGTCATAATTCCTTTTTATAAGAAATTAATTACGTATTATTGAATTTCAATATTTTTAAATAATTTTTTAAATTTAAAATATTTGAAATAAATCAAACGATGGAAATAGACTCAATATTAAATGTGTAGAGGTTTTAAACTTATGATATTTATATAATTTTAATTCCTTTAAATATATATCTTTCTCAAAAATATTTTAAATTAAAAAATAAATATAAATTTGAATATATAAATTAGTGGATTAATCAGATGGAATTTTGCGATGAAAAATGATTATCAAATTAATTATTATTTTTAAAACTATCACAGAGTGCTTTTACTATTATAATAGCGTAAAAGTCGCCGAAGTTGAGGAACGGCTCTGAGATTAAAAATACATTGAGTCACTTCTTAGTTTTTTTCTCTCTTTTTTATTAAACATTATTTTATTATTCATATGTTTTATCTTTTTCTTCTTTATAGAAGATCGAAGCTATATAGCTCTTTTGTTGTTTGGGGCTTCTGCTCCTTTATTATTACATAATATCGATTAAAAAATTAATTCACATTTTAAATATTTAATAGGCAGTCATTCAAAGGAAATGCGGGTCCCTTTTGCTGATATTGCAAACACTAGACTGGAAAAGCAGAGTGTCAGGCCGATAGAAAGGACATCCATCAAGTGTTAATCCAGGAGGCGAAAATCGAGAGTCTAAAGACAGCTCATAAAGTTAATTTTCAAGCAGTCAACCACATGATGGAGAGCAAAGAATTGGAGCTTTCTCATGTGCAGAAACTCAGCTTTCTTTGACCATGGAAAAGATCCAATTGGTGGGTGTGAGTTCCAACGTGAAGAACTCACATGAGGCTGATATTATGTATAAAAATATTGAGGAGGAACCACTAGACGAGGAGGAGACCACACGTGGCAAAATGGAAGTTGAGGTAAATGTAAACTCTTCGCCAATAGCTTTAATGAAGCATGTGAATGATAATCATGGGGAGTAGGGAGACCATGAATTGGGATGCTGTCTAATGTTGTTTTTAATGTGCATACTCTTTTTATTTCTCCTGTTTACTATGTTAAAAAAAAAATTGTAGTTTGAAATTGTAGAGCTGCTGCACATAACAAATTTTGTCAACAGTGCTTGAGAATACAACCCGAAAATCCTTGTTTAACTGGAGAAAAGAGTGGAGGGATAAAGCTGGCAACATTTTTAAGAAGCTTGATTTTGATGCCTAGATAATTTCAGAATAAAATGGTTTTTCAGGAGATATTTGGCTTGCTTGGAAGGAAAATCAAGTCTTATTTGAATTGATTGAAAACAAAAGTTTCAACTATTACATGTAAAAGTTGTAACGGATATTGATGAGAATCGGTTCATTTCTTTTGTTTATATTTTTGTTTATGCTAATCCTAACCCAAATATAAAGACGGGATCTTTGGAGTGATTTGAATTGTCTTAGTGATAATACTGGAATCTACTTTGGGTGGTTGTGGGGATATGAATGTTGTTCAAGAATCATTAGGAAAAAAAAAGGGAGGAGCACCTTTCAACTGATATAGAACCAATCTATTCAACAACAGAATTAATGACTATAATCTCATAGAAGTAGAGATGCAAGGTAGTAGGTTTACATGGAAGGGCCTAAAAAGCCCTAGCTATCCATAGCTATTTGAAAAACTAGATAGAGTTTCATGCAATGTAGACTGGAGACTAAAATACAATGAGGCATATGTTAAGACCTTGCCCAGGATTCACTTTGATCATCACCCAATTGTATCACCAACACTCTAGATGATAATGTTAATTGCCCTTTTTAATTTGAAGCCACCTAGCTAAAATTTAAAGAGTTTCAAAACTTCTTATCTTTAAAATGGAATACTAAAGGAGACATTTCAAAAGAACTTAGCTTGTTAATATCTACATTGGAGGAGTGGAATAAAAATTTCTTTGGACATATTAGGAAAAAGAAAGGCATATTCTAAATAGATCATTTGGTATCTAGAAAGCTATGGAGAGCAAATACAACCCACATTTATGAAAGTTGGAAAAACAACTACAATATGATCTTAATCAAGTCCTTTTTTAGGAGTAAATCTTGTGGCACCAGAAATCCAAGTGAAAGCGGATCACTGAAGGGGACAAGAATACCAAATATTATCATGCTAAAACAATAGTGAAAAGATATAAAAAATAGAATCAACATGTTTCAAAATCTGGAAGGTAATTAGATTGAAGATAAACATTCTCTGGAGAATCTAATTGTATCCTATTATAAAAAGTTTATTTAAGAATGATCTAGAAGAAAAATTATCTACTACTACCAATATATCATATCCTATCATAACAACTAATTAGAATATGAAGCTCAAAAGGTAGATTACTTTCGAAGAAGTTAGCAAAGTCATGTTCATGATTAAAGAGATTAAAGCACCTGGAGAGGATGGTTTCCTTGCAATTTTCTATCAAAAAAACTGGCAAATTGTTAAAAACAATGTGTATCACTTTGTAGAAAACTTCTTCAAAGGAGTTGACATTAAGGAAGTCAATAAAACTTTAATCTTCCTTATTCTGAAAATTAACAAGCTAGAATTCATTAACTAGTTTTGGTCAATTTCTCCATGTAATGTGATATACAAATGTATTTCTAAATTATTGATAAATTGAATTGAGTATATCCTTCCTTAGTTGATTTCTCCTTATCAAGTGAGCTTCATACCAAGCTAGATGTATCCAAGATAACATTATAATAGCTTAGAAATGTTTCATTCTATAAGGAATATAAGAGGTTAAACAATATTTTTTGCTATAAAGGTTGATTTAGAAAAGATCTATGATAGAATAAACTAGGAATTCCTAAATGTTGTTCTTCTTTAGATTAACATGCTACCTGAAATAATTGATCTTATTATGCAGTCTATCTCTTCCACATCTTTGAATATTCTTTGGAATGGGAGCAAAACTATCTTTTTTTCCCTTAACGAGAGGCTTACAATAAGGAGATCCACTGTCACCATATTTATTCATTTTGTGCAAGGATAAACTCTCACATTATAAGTAAGGCAATAAATGATAAAAAATGGAGACTATTAAAAGCTGGTAGGAATAGTGTGGGAATTTCATACTTAATGTTCGTTGATGATCTACTCTTATTTGCAAGTAGCTTTTTATTAATCAAATTGATATAGCAATGGATTGCTTGAACAAGTTCTCTAAAATGTTGAGTCAAAAGGTAAATTAAACAAAAAAAAGTATCTTTTTCTTTGAGAATGTATCTTAGAATGTTAGGCAAGAAATCCTACTAAAGGTGTGGCTCCTTAGAGACTAAAGATATAAGCCACTATCTAAGAGTCCCTATAATCCATGAATCAGCTAACCATCATACATACTAATACCTAGTGAAACAAATTCAAGATAAATTAGTTGAATAGAAGATGAATTGCCTTTATGGCAGGAAGGGTTATCTTGGCAAAATCAGTTCTAGGATCCATATCTATTTGCACTGTGCAATCCACAATAATTCATATTTCTACACCAAATACTATCACATAGAGCACTTTGTGCCAACCTAAGGAGTATGGGAGATTGAGATTTCGTAATTTGACAAATATGAACAAAGCTTATTTGATGAAATGGGTTTGGAAGCTATTAAATAAGGAGGAAAGCCTCTAGGTTGATGTGTTGAAAGGAAAATATCAAAAGAACTATGATTGGTCCGAGAAAGTTAGCATATAGCATTCAAACTCACTACTTTGGAAGTCTTTTTGTAATATATGGGGTACTACTTTAAATGGCATTTCAGTGCAAATTCATAATGACTGTCACATGTGAAATAGTTTATCAATTAGTGCAAGTGTATACTATCATAAACAAGTAATAAAGTGATAAGTTGAATATTATTCCCACGAGAATTGTTTCACTAAGTACCAAAATTAATAATCTTAATACTATTTAGTGAAATGATTAATCAGGAATTGAAGTAATTAAATAAAAATTTATGCAAAGTAATTAAAATAAAGGTAAATATGAATAAAAACCTTAGGGATTAGACTTTACTTAATAGTTTCAGATTAAATCATCTATCTACTCTGATCTAATTTTAACTCCCTTAAGTGATAGTCAAATTTTCCTAAATTAATTACTAGTCTCTTCCAAGGTCAAGTAATACTATCATTAATTGTTAATTCACTATATTCCTATATGAATTGAAACAACTAATAATGCATTAAGATTTATGGAACTCATTAAGACTACACAAATCATATGAATATATTCCTATTTCATGTGTAGTTTATGGTTTCAATTATAGGATTCACACACATGCATCTCTTTCCAGTCTTAACATGCATATTAAGATCATTTAAAAAGTGGTCAATTAATTGAAAGCATTAAGAATAATAATTAAAACTCAATCAAGGAAAAGATAATTGAAATTAGTTTTAATAGATTAGAATTCAATCCATTATTATCAAGCTACGTTATCACCTTAGGAAGATGAAGATTTAGTTCAAAACTAAAAACAAACTCAAATAAAATGAAAACATTTTAACATTCATGATTAAAACATAAAAGTACAACTACAAATGCATGAAAATAAAAATAATGGTCATCCTTGTAAGAGGTAAAATCATCCATATAGAAGGAGTACCTAGCCTTCTATGTAGGAAGCATATAAGAAGAACTAAAAATGCATGAATTGAAATCTAAAATGCTTTCTAAGATGCTGCTCCTCTCAACTAATCCCCTTGCTATTTATAGATGAATGGGTGCAAGAATTTCAACTTGCCAAGGCACCAATCCTGACCACTAGCCACCATTCTTGATTTCCCAACAATCATGCTTTTGGATTGTTACCATATTTTGTTAATCAAAATAGTGGATTCTCATTATTTTGTTAACATGAAAGCTGTAGATCTACATCTTAGCTTTAAAATGCATTCAAGAAGCATGAATGTTAACATTCATAGCTCCAGTTATAGTCAAATTAGTAGGCAAGAGTTAAATTCAGACAAAACCACTGCTTCAGTTTCTAAGCAAAATTTGAAATTATTAGAGATAGAACTGGGCTTTAGCTGCAACATGAAAGTTGTAAGGATTTATTTTATATTTTGATCCATATAAAGAATAACCTAATCTGATATCCAGAGCTCTAGATACGGCTAAAAACTTGAAATAGGGTTAAAATCTAGTATTATCTAAAAAATTTGATTTCATTTCAAAATCATGCCCCATTCACAAAGTACAACCAAATTAATCTTATATAACATTTAAAAATATATAATATAAGGGAAAATAAATATGCATATATTTTACTTATTAATGACTTTAACACTTCCTTCTAGAATGACTGATGATTGGGTAGAGAAACACTTAATTCTTTAATAATGACTATCCTGACACAATGAAAAAACTTGGTAGTAGTGGATTTTCTAGCTAATGATGGTGGTTGGGATTAACTACTTTAAGTATCATATTGCCAAATCATTATATCCCAAAATTGGAAAGCATACCTCTCCCTTTGGCAAATAGTGAATGACATTTTCTTATGGAGGCACTCAAGAGATGGAGAGTTCTTTATAAATTCTACTTATCACAGCTTGTATGCCATATATCCAGTGAAGTCGAACCCATTATGGCATCATATTTAGACAATATCATTGCTCAAATAAATAAAATTTTTCATTTGGTAGTGCTGCCAACTGATGGTGAACCTATAAAGAGCATAAAAAAAGTTAGGCAACTCACTATGCATGATTTGTAAAGAAAAGCTAGAAGACATCCTTCATGCTATAAGGGACTATCTAAGAATAAAAAATATTCGTTCAAGCTAGTGTAAAGAAATAAGAGAGCTTTATTTTTTAGTACGTAAGGAAGGGACTAGTTTCACTTAAATCTTTGCACTAACCTTGATTCTTCGAGTGGATAAGCATGGTTAGTTTTAGGGATTGTTACAATTTGGTATTGTTGGAAGTGGAGAAATAAAGTTGTATTCCAACATAAAGTAACCATATCTTTTTGTACAATTGGTTTCCTTATAACTGAGGTAGAAAGAATTGAAACTGCCTTCTGTAATGGCTAATTGAGTATTAATAGGCTATAACAAACTTTACAAGTGCAATGGTGAGCTCCTTAAAAAAGTTAGATCAAATTGAATATTGGTGGGGCTTTAAAATCTAATCTGGGAAATGCAAGATGCGGTAGACTTTTTAGAGACTCTAAAAGAAGATGGCTTTATAGATTTACAAGGAAATTAAGAGTTTCCTCATCTTTTAATGTTGAACTTTAGGGAGTCTTCCAAGGATTAAATATAGCTTGTAGTTAGGTTTGAAATAAATTACTATGGAGTTTGATTCTAATCTTCTTGTTGAGCTGCTAAATAAAGAAAAAGTTAAGAATTCTAAGTATGCAATTCTATTGTCACGATGTTATTCCTTAATACAT
Organism: Sindora glabra; assembly: GCA_020226215.1. Taxonomy (NCBI): domain Eukaryota; kingdom Viridiplantae; phylum Streptophyta; class Magnoliopsida; order Fabales; family Fabaceae; genus Sindora; species Sindora glabra. Next base: position 38,265,340 of record CM035236.1, on the reverse strand, counting down.
AGATATTAAAGGATAATTATACAATATACTTTTAGAGGAGGCAATCAATGTGCAGATTGGTTGGCTAACTACAGTCTTACAATGGAACAAGATCTGAAAAGGATAGATTATCCCCTGGCTGGTCTTAATAACATTTTACTAGGTGATATTTTAGGAGTTTCTACCTAATATGTAATTGCAATGTACCAAAATTAGTTAAAACTGGTCTATTGAGGAAATAATATAAAAAAGTGGTACAACCAAGTTATAACCCTAGTGATCCCTTAATGTTATCTTTTCTAATTGAATCGCTAACAATATCTATATAATTATTGAATTATTAATTCACTAAAAAAAGAACTAATGCAAACAGAATGCTAATGCCAATAAGTCAGAATGTTGTAACAAAATGGATGCAAAGTATGTTGTATGTTGTATGAAAAATTATGTAGACACTGAATGAAGAATTTGGGGGGGGGGGTTTGTTTGCACAAAATTAAAGTAGAAGCAAGAACTAAACTAGCATAAAATAGAAACAAAACAACAAGTAGATAAAAAGGACTTAATGTAGCAAAACAACTTATTCAAGGAATTGAGTCCTAAATTAGATTAATCATGGATCAATTAGGATTTAAATTTTCTAATTAATTCTTTAACCTTAAATTACCTAGAACCCTACAATAATACATGAATCTTATAATAGATGAATATTTAGGATTTGATCAATTATGATTAGCTAATTAAGCAACCATTATAATCCCTATGCTAGATCAAAACTAATTTAATGATAGAATTCAGTTAATTTGAGAAATCAATTTAGAAACCTTCAAATTGACTCCTTAACCCTTTACCCCTATGTGTAAAGATGTGATTTACCAACCACAATTTAACATCAAAATAAGGAAGAAATTAGAAATCACAAGGATGAACACTAATTATATGAAATCAACATCTAGCATATGTAATCTCAAGAATTCAACATGAGTAAATAGGGAAAGAGGAAAATTAATTAAAGAAAGTCAACATTACAATTCATGATCTCATAATTGACAATAGGAAAGCCTCAAACACCTCGTATCAACCATAGATTTAAGCTTCCATTTATGAAGAACAAAGAAAACAACAAGAAGAAGAAAGATATTTGCTGAGTCTATGTGTAAAGTTTGAATGGTTTTCAATTCTCTTGCTTCTTATATAACCTAATTAGCCTAAAGCCCTATTGTACTAGGATTGTATGACTCTTAGGATTACAATAATAAGACTTTTCTACTTTCTAGAACTGCAGATATACTTTTAACAAGACAATTAAATCTAATAGATATATCAGTGAATTCTTATAGGTTAGAATTCCAAGCAGAATAATACCATGAAATCAATGAAATTTGGATAAATCATAAACATGAAACTTGTGGATATATGTCTTGTGAGAATTTAGGCACTAGTTTCAAGTTAATTGGACCTCTATAGTGCCAAATATGGCCCAAAAATAGAGGTAAGCTTAGCTAAGACAAAGATATGACTTCAACTTCTCAGCCATATATAATATCCAAAACATCTAAATTAGGCTTGGACCAAACATAACAATATAAATTTTGCCTTAATCTGACATACAAAGCTCAAGATATAATTGAAAAACAGAAATAGTGTCAAAATCTAACATTCACAAAATAAATTCATAATATTGTAAAATTAACTCAAAATTATAAAATAAGGCTTAATAAGTGAAATTAAGTACATATAACAACTATGAGATATAAAATAAGGAAAAATAAAATAATAGATATTTTTCTCATTACTACCTCTTGCAAAATGCCTTTGTAATCATTTTTTCTTAGGCTTAGGCCCTAGCTATTCATCAAATATATATATATATATATATATATATATATATATATATATATATATATATAAACATACCTCATTAAAGATTTATGTGATTAATTTTGCCAAAAAATGTGATAATCTCAAATTATTGTGATAATTAATAAGATGTTAATTTACTTAAAAATATGATCCAAATTTATTTTACTTATTAGTTTAAAAGCTTTTATACATAACTATTAATTGTTAATTATGCTTAATTGTGTAGGCAAAATTGACACAAATGGCTTTTACATCCATTTTCTATCCATGTATGGTAAGAAAATGCTTTGGTAGGGCTCATCATTCTTTTTATATCCCTTTTTCTATTCCACTTATTTTCTACCCAACAACAAAGCAAGAGAAAATATAATTTTTCTCCAATTTCCTTTGTACTTATTTTCTATGCGAACAATCGAGGGATTAAGAAATTACAATTAAAGCATTTTGCATGCATTGATTTGCATGTTGACAAGTGAGTTTCTTTTTCTCCTATTCTAAAAGTTTATATTTTTTACATATTATTGGATTTTTTTTACCCGAGGTTTGCACTTTTTGACATTTTATAAAAAATTTTAAACCTTGAAAAATTAAGAGAAAGTTAATGTTATTAATTATTGTAAAATTATAATAATATAACAATTTCGATGATATTTTAAATTTTACTAAATCAGCCTAAGAAATATTAATAAATACCAGCAATTAGAGATAAGAAATTTAATTGACATCAAAATCATACGTTTGCCTATATTATATTATATATTTTTATTTCATGTATTGGGTGTGATTAAATTTGCACTAACAATTTGTACTTATATCATATTTTTACATTGTAAATAAATCCTAGGGAAAGTTGGATTGAAGTTTGAATAGTTGTTAAAAGGTAATTCTAATCTAAAACTCACATCCTTGGAAACATCACAGTCGTTAATAATAGAGCACCATAAGATTTAGACTAGAATTCAATTTCTATAGGTGAGGATGTAAAAATAAAAGCAGTGATTAGTGAATAAGGTGTGGAAATAGGACTAAAGCAAAAATTAGGTGTAATTTATGCCAACATACCGACTTCTGATGAAATGTGGACACCAGCATCAGCCGCCTCCCCGGCGATACCAGCATCAGTTGTTTGTTTTTGAGTAACATCAGCTGCCTACTCTCCCGTAAAAACAATGGCAGCATTAGCATCAGCCACCTACTCTCGAGCAAGAGCAGTAATAGGTCGTGTTGCTGTAGTTGCCATATTCCTATGCTAAGATTTTAAAAATAGTGCATGACTACAATATTACCTGTAATATTGTAGTTTTGAACCTGACTGCATCCGCGATTTTCCATAATTTTAAGTTATTATGCCCACATTTTTCTACATCGCAGCGCAATTATAACCACGACCACGACCGTTATCGCAAATTAAATCCCTGTCCCTACGTAGCGTTGAGCTTTGCTGCTTCAAGAATCATACTATTCCTGTCCCTTCAAAGTTTTTCTAATGATATTGTGTTGTTGCAGTTGCTCGTCGCAATATAAGAGAAGCGGAACCCAATAAAATATTGAAGATGATGGGGCTCTTCCTTATGGTTGAGAAGAACATATTATCACCTCGTAGAAATAGTCAAAATTGAGTGCGATTAAAAAAAAATACAGGGAGTCTCTTTCACAATTTTTTCATCATTTACTGATTTATTAGTCTTATATATAATCTTTTACTTTCAATTTTATTTTTAAAATAATTATAAAATATTCCCCAGGATGGTTTTATTATGACTCCTCTTCAATTTTAGAAATTTGAATATGACCTTTTTAATATATATAAAATTTAAAATTAACATTTGATTTAACTCATCATTTTTATCAAATTATGTGATTTTTTTATAAACTTTTTAAATAACAATTATACTATTACAGAATGTTAATTTATTTCATTATTTTTATGGATAACTTTGTAACTTATTTCAAGTATTTAAGCAAAACGTTATATATCTAACTTAATTTCTATTAATTATATAAAATAAAAATTATATATGAAAAATAACAAAATATATCAATATATTATAATATTATAATTCATATTTAAAAAATTTATAAAAGCACAAAGGAATTGATATGCCACATGAATTCACTTCTTATATTTTGTTTCATTTAATTCTACATTTCTTAGAAAGTATTATCAAAATGATTAATTTACCTTTTAAAGTTTAATATAAAAAACAAAAAATGCCAATAGATTTTAATTATTTCAGATTACTTTTTAAAATTATATTTCTAATATCTTTTTCTATCATAATTATTCTAAATTTCTAATTTTTTATTATTTAATTTAATATAAAAAGGCAAAATAGGTTTATATAAAAAAAATTAAGATGTCATGCATATATACATATATATCTTAAATTATTTTAATCTTAATACAATTAAAGTAGAATATGATTTAAATTATAAAAAATAATTAATACAATAAATAATTAATTCCATTAAAATTTTATAAAATAGATAAGAAATATATGATTTTTTATTTTTATAATTTCACGTTAAAACGAGGGGATAAATAGTAAAGATAGTAAATATAAAATTATCAATAAATAATATAATAGATATATATATATATATATATATAATAAATATAATTGTATTTAGAATTAAATTTCTATAATAATCATTCGTGATTATATTTATAAATTATATTTATGATATAATTTTTATATCTATTTTATAAAATTTTATATAATACTCATTCTATTTATTAAGTAATTAATAAAATAATTTTATTTTATTCAACCAGTAATTAAATTTAAATAAGTATATTTATATTTTATAATTCATTATAATTATTATATTTTTCAAAGATAAAATGTTAAAATGATCATTAATTAGATTAAATAAGGCAGTTTTGTATCTCTATTTATAAAAAACATGGGAAGTTCATATTGAGGGGTGTAAGTAAATAACTTTCCATGGATATTAAGAACTAGACTTTTTAAAAAAATTTTACTTCTTCTATTTTAGGAATTAGTGACCAACCAAACTATTTAAGAATTATTTTACTTTCCAAAAAAGTTACACTTCTATGATATTTTTGAGAATCAAATAACATCTAAATTTGAGCCCAAACTTTTTGAATATATTAAATGGATTACCACTAGTACAATTTAATACACACACACTACAAAAAAGTTGATCTAGTGGTTTCAAATTATAACTTCATCTTAGAGGTTACATGTTCGATGCAAGAAAATGTTAATTTGCAGTTAATGAAGAGGTGGAGTACTATTGGAATTACTAGCATGTTGATGGAAATGTGATAATGGGCTCGCCTCCTTTTGGCTGTTGTTATGACAATCAAATATTTGATAACAAGGAAGAACTCCTATAATAAAATACAGGGAGAATAGTTGAGCTACCCTTATTTTCTTTTATTTTTTAGAATAAGTAATGTAATATTTAGCAATAGCATTCACAAATTGGTAGTCAATTACCTTCTAAACGGAGTAGTTGGTGGGACACAGATTTTCTGTGCAGATTCTGAGTAAATTAAGCATTAATCTTACGAAAAATTAAAGTAAATTACTCCAACTCCTCTTTAAAATTTGTTTAAACTACCTATACCTCATCTTTATTTCTAAAATCTACACAAACTTTCCTCAGCCCCAAAATTGTATTACACATAATCCTATTTTAAAATAAGGCTCCATTTATTTCGTTGAAAAGTATTTTTTGCAGGAAAATCTCATTTACATATATATTAACAAAAGAATAATATACTATTTATATTGATGATTAAAAAAATGACACTTAAAAGTTTAGAAATAAAAGAAAGTAAATTTCTTTTTGAAATAGGAAAAGTTACCTATTCCAAATCCTTCATATTTAACATCAGATAAGAAAAGTACTTTCCTTTCATTTTAATATTTTATAACTATATTTTATAGAAAATACTTTCGGATGAAACAAATGGGGTCTAACAGTAACACATTTGGTTTATTGGCCATTATCTCTTAAAATTTGACCATATAATGCCAATTTTAACCTTTTTATGATCAATGAACTATCCAGTACCCCTCTTTATTCCAATGTGTCAAGAATAGTTTCATCAAAGTCCCTGTTAAATTTGCAGATTTTTTCTCCTAAGAATAATTTGAAGTGTGATGAGAAGTGAAAAGGAAAACATCTGTTCTCAACCCACATAAAATCTGTCTTTCGTTTGGTCTTATACTGTGATTAAAACAATAAGAATATCAAAGATCAAAATGCATGATGAATCCAACTTCATCCATGACTCTGTGATGGTGCTATATTCTTTCGCTATGTATCCGCATGAATGATCCGCAAACGAAAATATTCTTAGTTTTTAAAGAGAAATCATTCCAATTCTTTACTTATGGTAAAGCTAAAGGAATCAATGTCCTTCCTTTCTCCATATGTCAATGACAACTCAATCTTCAATCAATCTTAATCAATTCCTCAAGTTTTCCTTTTTAATAAAGGTGCTAATTTCACATGCAATACAAATACATGTGATTTGTTAATTTAAAAAAAAAGAATTTTTTTATTTTATATGATCCTAGGTGTCATATTTTTTAAAAATATAAATACATATAACTTTTCACTTTTTTATAAATATACGTATAAATAAGAAAAATGTTTTTCAATGAAATAGACGAAGTGGCAATGAAATTTTATTTTTAATTGCATAAAATTCTTGTATTTGATAAACACACCCACAAAATAAAGATGTGAAATTCTCACACCTAATTTTAAATGTGAAACGAGGCTTATTTTATTCCAAATTGGCTCGATCCGATGTTAACTCCACCACTATTGACAAAAATTGTCATCAAAATTCAAAAACAAAAAAAAAACTAAACTAACTACATTTTTGTAAGTATTAGCATTTAAAACAGGTAAGTACCACGACCCTTTTTTTAAGTGGACCTTGAAGATTTTCATTAGAAAAAACTGAAAACAAAATCATAAAATTACTAGCATATTTTTATGTACGCGTAATATTATTAGCGTATACTACCACTGCCTTATCTCTATGTTCACTTCTAGATTCCATTCTTAGTTATAAGTGTAATTAAACAAAAATTTAGACAATATGAGTATAATGTCCTATTTATTTATATTACGAACAAAATTATCAATTTTCATTGTAGAATACTTTCAAATTTAATCTCATGCTTGAAAATCACACTACTAGAATTTTCTAGTTTTTTTTATGAAAATTTTTCGCTGGAAAAAATGATCCATCGCGAAAAACTGGCAAAAGTTTTTCCAACGATACTGTGTTTTCGGACAGCTGTTACTCGTCAAACAAGAGAATTGGAAATGATTTGGCTCTCCGACTTGGAATAATATGGTCTGTGTGTTTGAATATGTTTTTATTTTTATATTTTTAAAATTATTCTCAAAAATTGTTTTTAAAAATTATTTTCTTAATTTTAAAAAATTATTTTTTGATTTAAAAAAATCAAAATTAAAGGGTGATTAGTATTGTAAAAAAATATTTCACTTAATTATAAAATTAATATCTATAACAAGAAAATATATTTAAAAAAATTAAAAGTTATTTCTACTTTTCTATTTTCAAATTACTTATTTAAAAAATAGTTTTTAAAAATAAATTCTGAAAATAAATTATCAAATAGATTCTTCTATTTTTAAAAACTAAAAAAACAAAAAACTTTTTCAAAAGTGGAACACCAACAGACCCTGTATTTGCGTTAGACTCAGGAAATCAAAGGAAATCGTATTATAATCGAGTTGAAGTTGTCAAAGACTCAAGATTAAAGGATGGATCTGTGATTAAGAAAATATATTGAGTCACTTTCTTAATTTTTTTATTAAATCTTATTTTATTATTCTTACATTTTATATTTGCTTTATAAAAAAATAAAATATTTATCAACAATAATAATTATAGTTATATTTACTGCATATGATATCAACAAAAAAGTTAATCTTTTAAAGATTGATGTGCTACTCTCAACTTAATTATAGACATGAAACAGCTTAATCTATTGGTTAAAGTACCGTATTACTGTTTTTTCAAAAACTTATTTCTATTTTGCCATTGTTTGAAAACATATTACCAAAATACGCATGGTGTGGGAGAGGCGCCATTTGGGATGGCGTTCAGTGGGGGAGGCGCCACCCAAGATGGCGCCACTGGGCAGCCTTGAGGGCGCCATTTTGAATGGCGCCCTCAATCTGCAGTTTTTATTAATTTTGATGCCTTTTAACTACAATTTTTCCTTCAAAAATAATTAATTTTGATGTCATTTCAAAATAAAAATTTTTAAAATAAATAATATGTGATTGTGACTCAAAATAAATTTTTAAAATTAAATTACTAATTTCATAATTATATTTGATGTCATAAAAAAATATGTTAACTCCACTTTGATATTTAATACATAAATTTATTATAGGAATTAAATAAGAAAGTAGTTAATGATAATAATATATTTAATAAAAATAATAAATATATAGTAAATAATTAAATATTATTAAAATAAAATATAAGATCAATAAAGAATAATTACATAATTTATATTAATGTCTCTCAAAATTTGATCCAATGACACTTAATATTTATCATTTTTTAGAATTATAAACTTCTAACGTTCGGAATTATATTATTACAAGTAATTATTTAATATGTTATTATACATAAGCAAATTTATTGAATTATTCAATAATATTCTTTATATACGAAGTTGAAGATTGTCAAAAATAAAAAGAAATATAACGAAATAGATATGTTTCTTTTTATTCTATATTTATTCTAATAATATTCTTGCTACTTTGTATTTATTTCAATAAAATTATTTTTATTTTGTAACAAAGTAAATACGAAATGACGAAGTTGAAGATAGTTGAAAATTAAAAAAAATGTGGTTATTTCATTGCAATAATCTTTTCATTTTGTAATGAAATTAAAATTATAACATGAATTAATTCTTTTTTATTTCATCACAATGATAAAATATTTTGGCAATTAGAGGGAAAAGACCTGATTTACTATTTTTTAAGAAACTATTATTCGTTTTACCGTTCCTTCGAAACATTTTATCAAAATACGCATAGAAGATACGCACAGCGGCGGAGAGACGCCAAATGGCGTGTCAAGGGACGCCAAACAAAATGGCGTTATTGGCGCTCAAGGGAAGGGATGCCAGGCGATATGGTGCCTTTGGCCTACAGCACCCTTGCTCCTCATTTCTAAGTTAATTAGCCGGTGACCGTGTCTACTGTGAATCCAAAAGACTTGAATTTTGGTATTCTACATGGCCAGTATCCCCATCTACGTTAACAATTGTGCTACGTGTTTTTATTCTTAAATATTTGGTGGACTCAACTCTTAACGTATTGAATAAATATAACATTTAATGTTATTTACAAGGATGATGGTTATTTATCCTCCAAATATTATAATTAATATTATTAATTTTTTTATAATTATTATAACTATTTATTCCTTTCTTCACTAATAATATTAAAATAAATAATGAGAAAAAATTTAATTAAAAAAATTATATATTTCATATTATGAAGATAAAATTTATTAATTTATTTTAATATTGTTTATTTATTTTAACATGGCAAATAAATAAAAGAATAAATAATTATAACAATTGTGAAAGTAAAAAATTAACAAGTTATTATATTTGAGAGATGTCATTATCATCATTTTTTTAAAAATTAAATATTCTAATAATTTTAAAGTTTATTATTAAATATATAAGTACCTACGCAAGCAGATAAAAATGTTGTAATAATCAAAATCATCCTAAATGTTGATGTTTGACAATAAAGTAGTAAGATAGATGTACATAAATATACAATAAACATGAAAAAGAAAGCTAATGTCTACGTAAGTGATGTCTAGTCCCACATCCAGGATCGGTAATGTGGCGGCCATATCTACTAACCTTCTGTGCAAGCTCGGGAGTTACATCTCCGGTGTTTGTATCTCTTTTACCTCCAGCTCTCGCTCTGCCTCTGCCTCTAGCTCCTACTCTGCCTCCACTTCTACCTCTATCTACAAGTTCTGAGTCATCTGTCATCATGCCACCAAGTGCTAATCCTTGATCCTAAGTATGTGGATCAAATGCAGGACGATATGGCTGTGATGAACCAGCATCACCGGAAGGAAAGGCATAGAATGAAGATGAAACTCCTGGTATATATGGAAATGCCTGGAATGAGGATGGAACATTAGGAGGAAACTGGTACATCTAGGATGACGACGGTGTTAGTGTGTGTCCTAGAACCAATCATATAAGATGATTGAAGTTATACACAATGTATTATATTTTATTTTAGGCAATTTAATTATTATATTTTATTTTTATTATTATTATGCGCAATTTATAACTTAATATAATAATTATCCTTGGAATAACTTTGTTATTCCTAAAATGCCCCTAGTCAAGTATTATTACGAAAAGGATAGTAATAATACATCGAGACTAGCATGTATAGTGACTGATGATTATGAATCATGGATATGTGATATCAAGTCAATACATGAGTACATTGCTAGTGAACAATGTACTAGACTGACCCACTATGAGAATATTGCATGGATAAACGTGTCATAAGTTATTCTCATATGATCACAAATACACATAAACCTTTGACCTAAAGACACTACGATTCCCTACATGAGGAATTACTCACTTTAATATTGTCCTATGTCACCTTTAATTTGGATGACAAGTAGGGTTGATTGGGTGTGTCATAAATCGTGCAGAGGAAAGTGAGTGATGTAAATGGGATTTTGTTACTCTTGTATAAAAGAGAAATATCCTTGGGCCCCTTGATCGAGTGAGACTTAGAAATGCATGGCCATACTCAGTTGAATTAATATGTGATATTAATTATTTATTTTAAGTCTACTCAGTATCAAGAAATATAAATTGAACATTGACGAGGATGACACATTCCATGCCTCCAGTTCAATTTGGATATTATTACAAAAGGGTTATGATGCAAAACGTTGATCATATGTTAGGTGGATGTCGAATCACAGACATTCTTACTACTTGAGTGGCAGTGATGTATTGCTAGATACCGCTTACTGTCTATGACTTAATAAATGAGTCATTGTCAACGTAGTAAGAACCTACAGGGTCACATAAAAGGAGTAGGAATAAGACAATAATTAATTGGACTTTAATTATATTAATATCCAATTAATTGGACTTATTTTCGTGCATATATATATTATTAAGAATAATAATTCACATTTTATATATATATATATTATGTGATATTATTTGATATTAAAGAAATATCAAATAATTATCTTATCAGATATTAGATAAATATATTATGAGATAATATTATTCTGATATTTGATAATTATATGTAATTATCTAATAATTAAGATATTTATATTATGAGATAATATTATTATCTAATATTAGATAATTAATAGATAAGTCCTATCTCTCCCCATTATCTCTAGGATAAGGATAAGATGAGTTGTTAAGTGTGATTAGGATTTTGGAAGCATTATCCTAGTTGGACTAGGATTATGGCTTGCCTAAGTTTTATAAAAGGGGACTTGAGGGCAGCATTTTAATCATACGTTTTAAGCTTCCATATAAACCCTAAATCACTCAAAAAACATTCAATCCTAATTCTTAGAGAGAAAAACGCATCCTAGCAGATGCATGGAGGGTGAGAGGTCGTTGTTCACTCCGTGTGGATACCGTAGAGACGCTATACCTTCCGGCCGGCGTTTGATTCATCCACTCTCAAGTTTTGATCAGTAGAAACACGAGTGCCCAATAGGTAAAATCCTAATCATTGACTTATGCTTTTTGCATGGATCTTAGGTAGAATTCAGATCAAAAATTTTAAAATTCCGCTGCATGTGATAATCCGAATTCCCAACAGACGGACCATATAGTGCAGCTGGGAACATGGTGGAGGATGAAGGATCATCAGGTGTAGTAAGGTACATATGAGATGAGGCAATCATATCAAGCATCATCATCATGATCTCCTGGGCAATCGATGGTGGAGTCTACTGCATTATCGAAACGGACGAAACATCAGCCTGCGACGTATGTCGTGGAGCAGTGCGATGTCATCGACGAGAGCGAGGCTGATCATGGTCACCCTCCACAGGGTCTGGGATATGATGGGCATGAGGAGTTGGCTCCACATGTGAGTCAATAATCACATGATCAACCTCCTGAATGGCATGAAGGATGGAGTTCGTCACTGATCTAAGCGCATCAAAGGTGAACCTAACCTGTCCCTTAGGTGTAGTGAAGTCCTGTAGTGTGGATACCTTATCTACCTGTGCAAATTTTTGACATTAAAGTTAGTTACAATACTAATGCATTTAAAGAAGATCAGACACAGAAAACTAGCACGCAGTATTACCACAAGGTCTAGCGCTCCCCCAACGGGTGTAATACATCGCCTGGTAACCCATCTGTACCATGCCATGTAATTGGATCGTGGGCCTAGAACTAGTTGTGTGGTCAGCTCGGCGATAGCGCATAAGTCTCGCCGAATATCCTAGAGTGCAATGTACAGCTGATGGCGGATGTGCCACTCCTCATCATGCCGACCGGACAAGTGAAGGCAATGGCCCTCTGCCACCTGCTTCGGTTGCTCAGGAATAGCTTGGCGTAGTCCAAACTGTCGCAAAACCCTATTCGGCTGGTGCCACTTGACAATCTGAAAGTGAATGAGCGGCACCACTGTTGTCCACATGTCACTTCCGTCAAAATAGTACTGAGACAGTGATGTGGTGACCACCTCAGTGTACGGGATCTAGGCGATCTGAAGTTACAAATTTATTTTATCATTTAAATACGATAATGAAATGGACAAAGTCCTGAAATAAAAATATGCATTATCCCCTACATACTTGGTTGAGTCGAAGATGGTCCAGCACGTATCTGTAATAGGGTAGGCTGTGTGCCAGACTATCCTGGAACGTCTTCTGATAGTGCCACCTACCAAGTGTAATAACTAAGTCAAACAACTTCAAAGTGAACTTAATTATAAGTGAAAGTTGAAAAATTTTCTAACCTGTGAGCTAGGGGGCCAATCCCTGCATCCCTTTCTGGTATGTCTGAGACAATAATTACGGGGGCGATAGTAGGAAATCTATCCCATGCCCAAAGCTACAGTAGTAGGTAACACCCTCCTATCTCTCTGTAATCCGGAGCAATGACCTTGTAGAGCTCTCTGTACAAATAGGCCAGGCAAGCAGATCCCCAACTGTACATCCCAGCCTCGTGTAAGTCTCCAAATAAGGGTAAGTGCATGAGGTGGACATATGTGTCGGAGTGGTATGGAAATAACGTCTCTCCAATGAGACACAAAATGTAGGCCCAGGTGAATCTCTGCATTGTCACCTCATCTGCATCATTTGGAAGATGAGTGAAATGCCTCTCCAACTAACTCATCCTCAGTCGCCCCCCTCTGATGATATTCTCGTCCACCGGTAACTGGAGTCCCAAATACTCCTCTATCAGGGCTCCCTATCTCACACAGTGGGCCCCGTCACTGCTCGACCGTCAATGGGTAGGCCGAGCTGAAAAGCAACATCCTACAACATAATAGTCGTCTCTCCCTGCGGCATGTGAAAGGTGTGTGTCTCCGGCCTCCACCTCTCTAAAAAATACTGATCAACTGATGGTCGATCGGCACAAACTCGCACATCACGAGGCCATAAAAACTTGCCTCTCGTAATAAGGGGACAATTAACTCCTGCGGCTACTGGTGATGATAGTGATGAGCCTGTCGAATCCTCAGCACACGGTCAGGCTGCAAAAGAAAAAAATTAATAATTATTGCATCTGATAATACAGAAAATGTTCAACTAACTTTAAGATCTGACTATTTCCATACATGGCCTGCCCAAATGGACTGGGATATGTGTGAGCCCTGAGCCATTAGCAGTGAAGGATCCTATGGTCCTGGATCAATGCGTCGCGAAGTGGATGCCATCTGCCACCATAAGAATTGCATTAGAATGGAATTTAAACACACACTAAGTTAACATACTTGTGCAATTTAAGTACACAGATCAACATAAGAATTTATATGCACTTGGATGATTAATTGATGGTTTGTTCACATTACTAGTAAAATAGGGTAACATATATTTACATAATAATGTGCAATTTTACAACCGTAAAAAAAAACACATCATCCAACCGTTACACTTATGACATTGATTAAAATACTTCGTAACATATCTGCGGAAGTAAATAATCAAAATCAACGTGAAGAAGGGCCTTCCTCCCCATGTAGCAGTGGGCAACGCCTAGGATTATGTCCTTCCGCCTTACAAAGATCGCATTTTTGCTTGACACTGCTCTCTTAAGGCCAATCCATCTCATTTCTGATCTGGGTTGACTTTGGTCGTCCCTTTGCACGCAATCTTCCATAATTTGAAACTAGGACAGGAAATGGTGGTAGGTTATTCCATTACAACCACTCCCCGATCGGCCACTACTCAGATTTGTAGCAATTGAGGAGTGTGTCAAGCCTGTATACAGCATCGACATATGGTTCCTATGATATGTTGACTGAGGCACAAGCAGCAACAATATGAGCGCAAGGATACCTATATGCTTGGAATTGTCCACATTCACATTGCCCTTTATCTAATAACACTTGAATGACCTTTCCACATGATGCCTACAATGCCAGTGGCACCAAGTCAGATGGCGCCTCCGTGGCCCGCTGACACCATTCAAACTGGCGCCCTGCGTATTTTGGTAAATTATTTCGAAACCACGGTAAAACGAAAAATTTTTTTATAAAATAATCGTAATTCGGTATTTTTACCTAATCTATTCCAATTTCCAAATCAGCTCCCACGTGCAATCCATCACTATTGGTCAACGGCAGAGCATTGCATGGTCGAGGGGCATGGTCCCCAAAAAATTTTATGATTTTGTAATTTGTCAGACTTCAAAAAATTTTTTCATTTTCTGTAAAGTTCAAAATATATTATTATACTATTTTATTAGCCCAACAAAACATAATATAGAGAATATAAAATAATTTTTCAAATTTGAGAGTAAAAAAATACTAGAAAAACTTATTTAAAGTGCACAAAAAAAGAACAAAAAAATAATATTAAATAAAGTACAGACCAATTAATTTGCTATTTTGCACAAACTAATTACTTAAAAAAAATATGCATGCCAGTATTTTGCCTTAAGTTAATTTATTTTAGAAATTAAATTTAAAACACTTATAATTTCTTTAAATTCATTAAATTAAAACAAAGACAATAATGAACGATTCCAACTTTTTATGAGCAAAGACATAGGCCAATCCACCTTAACTTCTTAAAACCATGTTTAAAATTTTTTAAAATTGTTTTTATTTTAATTCTTATTACATATTTTTGCTATATATATTAAATATTTTCATTTTTTCTTTATAACCAAAATTTGAACTTTATGTACATCTCAATGTCATTCTCTTATTCTTTTTTTTTTTAATCTAACTGTGCTACATTTTTTTCACAATAACAACAATATATTGAGAACTCTAGGTTTCTTTTTTTATAGAATTCTAATTTTACAAATTTCAAATTAATTAACAAAACTTTTAATCATGAAAGTAATTAAATGAATTCATTGAATTGTCCTATATGCATACATATATCTTAAAATATGCATACATGCATGATAAATAATGACTTTATTATAATATTATTTTTTTTCTTTAATGTTTATATGAGCTAATTTGGTTTATATTGAAATAATCAATTATTCCATGACCACAAATAAGAAAATTAATAAATTTTTTAAGGAAAAAAATTAGTGATAGAAGAATAACATAACTAAAAATTTACTATTGATCATATGATAATTTATTGATAACTTCCGGTTTTTGAAAGAGTAAAGAGATGTACTTTGAATGGAGGTAATTTTCAATATGTTTTAATTTAATTGCTTATAATTCACTTTCTTTTAAATTGTTTAGTAATAAATAATTATAAATTTATTTTTAAAATATTTGGCAATACATAAAATATTAAAAGTTATGTAGTATGATTTTTTTTTATTATTAGAAGGGTTTCATATTCGACTCAAAAAATGTTAGCCAACTCCACTGCTGATATCGATAAAAAATTTTAATAAAAGTTGTTCGCGCTTACCAAAATTTTGTAAGTATTAGCATTTAAAATTGCTAAATACAACCACCCTTTATTTCTTTAGTAGACAGCGAAGACTTTCCATGTTCCCACCAGAAGCCATAACATAACATTATTAAAATATGAATAGTTGTTTCATACTACATTGACAGCCTAACTAACAAGTCAATAAATAAATGGCATATATCCATATATGAAGTATATTTTCAGGTAATTCACTTGTTTGTAAATCATATAATTTGAGTTTAAAATTTATTTAATTTTATTTTTGTTTTAAGATTTTTTAATAAATTTATGGGCTTATAAAAAAAGTTGAGCTAAATTGTTTTTCTTCATACAGATTTAAAAATTTGGATCAAATTTTTTATATGTTTTTGAAAAAATTTAAAACAAAACTAAATTTTCAAAATAAATTTGAAGAAAAAAATGAAAGCTGAAAAAATGTTGTTTGATAGCTCTGCTTCTTAGAAGTTGAGAAGCTAGCTTCTTTACTTCTTACAATTCTTCAACAAAGCAATCATTGGCAATTTATTGTCAATTTAGCATCTTTATTTTTTCTGGTGTTAAACCCACACGAAGTAATGCATTGAATTTTCATTAAATTAGAGTAAATTTAGGATTAATTTGTTATAATTTTATTTAAATATTTTAGAATACTAAAATTGTCATCTAATTAAATAGGGTAATATATTAATAAGGATTATAAATTAATTTTTAAAATATAAATATTAAGTAAATAAATACAATTATCAATTTAGCATCGTGTTTTATCTTATCTCAAATTGAAATATATAATGTAAAACTTTGAATTTTTATCAAATTATAGTAAACTCAAGACTAATTTATTACAACTTTGTACATATTTTAAAATACTAAAATTATCACATAATTAAATATAGTAACATATTAATGACTGATTCAAAATTAATTATTCAAATTTAAATATTAAATGAATAAATAGTAGTCAATTTAACATCTTATTTTATCTGATTTAAAATCAAAATGTATGATGTAATACATTGAATTTTCATCAAAGAGTAAATTTAGACTAGCTTATTACAACTTTCTTTAAATGTTTTAAAATACTAAAGTTATCACCTAATTAAATCGATTATCACATAAATGACTGATTCAAATTTTTTTTTTCAAATTTAAATATTATATAAATAAATAATTATCAACTTCACATCTTTTTTTCACCTATTTAAAATAAAAATGCATAATGTAATGCATTAAATTTTTATCAAATTAAAGTAAATTTAGGACTAACTTATTATAATTTTCTCTTTCGTATTTTAAAATACTAAAATTAACACATAATTAAATAAGATAATATATTAATTATGATTAAAAATAATCAAAAATTAATTTGATAAATTTAAATATTATATAAATAAATGATTTTACTAAGTTAATTTACAATGTATCAAATTAATTCTAGTCAAATTATTACAAATTTCATGCATTAAATTTCTAATATTATCAACTTAATTAAATAGAATAATATATTAATCATTAGTAAGAAACTATTTTCACATTTCAAACATTGCATGAATAACTAATTATGCTAATTAATTTATACTATATCAAATTTATTGTCATCAAAATATTGCAACTTTCATGCATCAATTTGCTAAAATTATCATCTAGCAAAATATAGTAATATATTAAGCATTACCAAAAAAAAATCAAAGATCAATTTTCATTATTTGATATTATAGAAATAAATCATTATGCTAGATTATGATGTAGCAAACTAATTGGCACTCAATTGGTTCAAGTTTGATGTGTTGAATTACCTAGAGAAAGTAACATATTATCACTGCCAAAAATTAATTTTTCTCTACTTAAGCACTCCATAAATAATTAAGCATACTAGTTTAGGGTATATCAATTAATTGTCACCAAATTGTTATAACATTTTCATACATTGAATTTCTAAATCTTATGTCATTTTAAGCCATTATTGAAAATTAGTTTCATTATTTATACTTCTCATAAATAAATAATTATGTTATTATCACTAGCAAGATGTCACTAACTATATTTTATCATTGTTATCTTAGAATTATCAATGAGTAAGGCTTCATTAATCATTGCTTTTAACTGCATCTAAGAACTAATCACAAGATGTCACTAACCTGAGCTACATTAGTTGCCATCTAAAAACTAGCCATGTCTTAATCAAGCCTTTTTTATTATATCTATTTAAATGCATAAAATCCTAAAAGCACCAATGAGAAACCTTTTAGGAAGTGGCCAATGCATAATCATGGGTAGTGGTGGTGGTTGATTATGCTTACTAGCAATCAATGATGGTTGTGACAATTGTCAATAGTAATAATATAATGGTTTATTGTTGATCACTATTAGTTAATGCTAGTGGCACCTAGTTCTCAATGGATGGTTATTAGCGATAAATAGTAGCAATAATAGTGATTAATAATAATAGGTAATGGTTAGGTAATAGGAAGTGATGGACAACAGTCATTGGTGCTAAATGGTGGCTGGTAATAGTCATTAGTAATAGGTAATGATTAATGAAGGCCACCAACAATAAATGGTGGCCGGCATTGGGTGATAGTCGACTAAAGTCACTGATAGCTAGTGGTGGCCAATAATAGGTGATTGTGGGTAATGAATGGTGGCCAACAATAATTAATGATGATAAATAATGGTAAAATACAATGCTAATAGTAGGAAAAATGGTTTTTGTACATCACTACAACATTCCTTTCTTATAAAATGTAGGATACCTAACTCTTTCAATGAAAATATTTTAGAAAAATATTAAGGTAAAACATATTTTTAGAAATATTTTTCTAAAATTTAAACCAAGCATAGGAATATGACATCCTCTTAAAATATTTTTGGAAATATGAAAAAGATTCAGTGAACTAAACACCACCTCAATAGTATCAAGGTAGAAGCAAACTTTTACTTCTTTCAAATGTTTTTTAGTCAATTAATTATTAATGTTATGGTGTGCAATTTTAAGTTTGACTTATACAAGTTTTCATTAATATGTTTAACATGAACAATAAGTGGATGGTCGAGTTCAAGATTAAATAAATTAAGATATTAACCTATTTAAGTAATTAAATATGATACATAAATTTAATTATAATATAAATTTTATAAATTGAAAATTATTAAGTTATTTAGATAGGTTGACTCATTTCACTACATTTGAACATAGGTTAATTTGATATGATGCAATTAATATTCAAGTTAGATTTGAATTGTGTTTATTTCAGCTATTACCCTACTTTTGACATGATGTGAACTCAATACATCAATCTAAATTATCATCCTCAAAATTATTGTATGCACAAATGCAATGATATATTTGATTAGCTTCTCTAGGTACATTCAATGTTTTAGTTTCATTGACAATTAAATAGGTAAGAAGGAAATACAAGACTGAAGTTACCTTTTAAATTTATTTCATTACTAAAGATAGGATTTATTTCTCTTAATAAAGTATTGAATTAATTAACTTCCAAATTTTCTATATCTAAATCCAATATGTTGAAAATATTTGGAGTATTAGAATTTAAATTTAATGATTGCATTTTGAAAGTTAGGATTTGCAAAATACATATGTAGATTGAATTCTTACTAAGTAGATAGAATTTAGAATATTTATATATATTGAATTTAATTTTAGGAACAATGTTTTTAGGAGTTAATGTTTTCAAAAAATATATATGTAATCTAATTTTATATGTTAGATTTTA
Organism: Sindora glabra; assembly: GCA_020226215.1. Lineage (NCBI taxonomy): Eukaryota > Viridiplantae > Streptophyta > Magnoliopsida > Fabales > Fabaceae > Sindora > Sindora glabra. The sequence goes on along the minus strand of CM035236.1, from coordinate 38,245,609 downwards.
AAGATTATAGTATGCAAAACTATTAATTAAATTTTTCTTAAGAATAAACATGCACAATAGGATAAATAATTTTTAAAAACTATTTTGGTGTTTTACTATTTAAAAAAATTACAAAAAAATGGATAGAAATAGTGTAAGTGCAAATAATCAAAGTATGAGATTATGGCAGCATTGTTCATCATATATAGAATTATGTCATAACTTATTTAGATTATTTTTTGCAACAAATTTTATGGATCAAAATTTTTGTTATAATTTTTTTCTCTAATATGTTATATATTTAGTCTATTATTTATAATTTTGACTAAATATAGATAATTTACCTATATACAAAATATATTGGTTATTAAATGTATTTTGTGACTCAATAAATCATTATATAAATTACCACCAACACATTAATATTGGCCTAATATTGGCAGCTCATTACAAAAGTTCATTTTAAGTCACTTATTAGATATATAAATAAGTTAAAATATATTGAATAGAATAAAAAAATCATACCAATATTTTTCACAAATTAATCCCTTCTTTTATCTATCTTTCTTAATTATAAATCTAAATAATATTTTAATATAACATTGAATACAAAAATAAGTGTCATAGGTGTTGAATACCCACATTTTTAGTTTGAGTATGTTAGAATTGTTCTTAAGATATACCTTTACAACTCTTCTTACCCTAGCCCCATGTTTACATTTCTAGCATTATTTGTTTGTTTTGTATATGAACAAATTTATTAATAATGCAATATTCTTGCAACTAATGAAGAAGACATTTGATTCAACTTAGGAAAATTAAAAAAGATCAACAAAGGAAATAAAAAAAATAAAAGGAATCAATACCTTCATGATTACTCACTTTATTTAGTTTAAATTTGAAATTAAATTCAAAAAGTTTTATTCAATTTATTAATAATTAGTGCTACATGAAAATTTATATTATTTTTATTATTAAAATAATTATTAATTAAGATTATTATTATTGTTGTATTTATTATTGTACTATTACAATTATTATCATATTATTATATTTATATTATTAATTTTTATTATTATTATTATATTAATATTATCTATTATTATCCATTTTCATTATTGTCATTTTAGGTTGAAATTTTAAGATAAGAGTGAAGGCGACTCAATTTGTTTCATAACTTGCAAATTCAATCCAATTTACTAGCAAAGGTTCCAAATAAATAGTGATGATGCAAAGAGAAGTAATCAATAACCAATGTAATCAATTTATAAAAACACAATTAAATAGATGGACAACCTAGATGTACATAAAAGTGCTAGATAAGGCAATTTGAATGTAATTCATTAAAAGAATCCTGAATAAAGTCTTTTGAAAGATGTGTGCATCAAATCAAATACAATTGTAATCTACAAGAAATAGATGTAGATGGTTTTGGAAACAACATCCTGATTCACTCACATTCAAAGGTTAGGTGAAAGGAGAATTACATGAAATCACAATAACAAATTTAAGCAAAAATAAAAAAGGTAATAGAGTAGCTACAAATGGTGACCACAAAGTGCAATAAGTTGACACAAAGCACATTCATATATATGTCTAATTTGTATTTATTAAAAAGCCTTTTCTACATCTCTTTGCTCCTTATTTGTACCCTTTTATAGAACATGATTAATTGCTAGTCTAACCATGCAATTGCTGGCTTCTTAGAGTGCATTATAAGCTTCCATATGATTTAGATGTGACTAGTTTCTATATTTAGTTAACTACCATAATATGACTCACTAAGAAATCCTATTAAAGCTCACTGTGGCTTGCAAGGTTGTTCGAACTATGAGTGTTTTCAACTAATAAAAATTACATTTTAGCCTTCTAGTTGATTTCCTATTTTAGATGCTAAATTTTCAAATGGATGTAAATATAGGTCCTTAATTTAGATGCTCAAAGTTATCAAAAAGGAAGTAAAATATCTTGTGATACTGAACATTATTAAGGTAAAGTTTTAGCATCTTGTAGTGATTATTCAACTCATATTTTGGATGAAGATTTTAGCAATATTTTAACCTTCCAACCTAAGCAATTAACTTATATCTTGACCAATGACTTGCTTATTATTGAGATTTTGCATTTGGCTCACTTAGTTTTCACTTTTAGTTGAACTAAATGAAAATGAAAGCAAACTTTCTTACTTTAGCCATGTCTTAAGGAGAAAACACCACTCTTCTATAACATCATGGTCTAAATATAGGTCAAAAAAGATGCTGACCAACCATTATGCCATCTTATCATAAGCATTAGCTTATACCTTAGTTGAAGAATCATATTTACTTAAAAAGGTTGTTCTAGTCTACTTGTTTGACTTAGCTTTTTGTAGCTTATACCTTAGTTGAAGAATAATATTTACTTAAAAAGGTTGTTCTAGTCTACTTGTTTGACTTAGCTTTTTGCTAAAAGAATGAGCATGAAGTCAAACATAGTAATAATTCAAGTGTTATTATTTAAATGATGTCATCTTAGTCATTAACCTTTCTTATTCTATTTGGCATTTCCCTATTAAAGTTGAAATCATATCTTTCTTGAATCCATAGCTCACATATATGGCAACCTAGGATGTGTCAACTTTATCATGACCATCATTTTTATGTTTGCTTTGTCTCTTCTACAACTGCATAAGATTTAATGAGCTAACCAACTTCTTGAGGTAAACATTTGCATCATGTCACTTTTGTTATGATGATTTCTTTAAAAGCATTATTCTCTAGCTTTTACCTTTCTATTAAACCTTATTTTCACTTAATTCTCATTTGTTCTCATTTTATAGCTCTTCAAATTTACATATTTCCTTTTGCTTGTGTTACTTTCCTTAGCTCACCATAGTTGTTGCTTCATTAGGTTCACCCTTTGCATTTGCCCAAGTTCGAGTGATAGATCTAAACCTATAAGACTTTGAAATCTTAAAGCTCTAAGTACTTTTTGAGTTATAGATTTTGCGATTGACAAATGTGAACCACTATGCTTTTATTTAGCGCCTTATGATTATTAGTTTTAAGGACTCTCCCTTTTACTCATACCTAACCTTTTGTTTACTGAAACTTCTTTCCCTATTTATCCTTGAATAGCTAAGGAAAATAAGACTTTCCATAACTTTCCTTCTCTTACTTCTACATCAATGATGAATTACATTTCTTGGTTGGACCGCTATGCAAAAATATAAGAAAAAACTTTAGAAATTCCATAGATATTTTTAAAGCTATCCAACTATCGAGGCTCCTTAAAAGAGTAAATTAACCTATGATAGGTGTTGTGTGATCATTCTAGTTTTTTTTTTACCTAATTTCTTATGTGTTCCTTATAGTCTCATTAGTTTTTCTCTTTTTGAAGTCTCACTTATTACTATTTAGCTCAATAGGAGAGATTGTCTCACCTTATATCTAACCTTCAATCAATGCCTACAAACATTTCGAGCTAATCACTCCTTAAAATTTAACCTTTACCACATTTCTAAATATAGTATAGAGGATAAGAAGGTTCAATTATAAGTAAGGGTGAATATATAGCTTTTCTAACTTATTAGGCTATGCAAGCACCTTTATTGTATCCCTCTTTTAAAGGTCTCATTGACTTATGTTCCTTTAGTTACAATTCTAAGTGAAAGTTAACAAGTTATTTTAGTGCCTTCTTTTCTTTCCTACCTCTTTTCCATGCTTACCATTACTTAAAAATCCTTTAAAAGACATAAACTCATTGCCTAATCTAGGAGGTGTCAATGTGAGTTTTTCAATTGTTGCTAATTGGTATCTTCTAGGAAGACTTTAAGTTACCAAAAAAAAAAAAAAGAAAGGCAATGGTGTAGAGATTAAGTTGCATGTTGAAGGTATTTGGTTTACCTATGGTGTCATGAACAAGAGTCTGAAATTAAAAACTCTAGAAGATGTATTCAAACATTTCTTTTTAACTTTCTACTCCCTTTGGATTTCAATTCATAAAATGAAAAGGATCAATCTAATTTGCTCTCATTTCAGAGCTCCAAACTAATTTAAATCTCCTCTTATTCCAACTAATCCCATAAGTTTCAAAGTTTGGAAGAGGTCTTTATGTCCTTAAATCCTATTGAAAATCACTTACAAAGCCAAATTTTGAAACTTGCCAAAGTGCTCTTCATTGATAAGATCAACAATTCCCTTGCTAAAAATTTTAACCTACATCATTGCTCGCCTTGCCATAGTTGCATGAAATTCTTCTAAAACTTAGTAATTTATCCAAACAAGTAAATACTTTGACATGTGTGTTAATGAGAAATTGACTCAAATTACCATTTCACAAATTCTAGATGCTTTAAAGAAGATTGTAAGTATGCATTATAAAGAAATTGTTGCTTTTGAGAAGTTTTATAAAGTTTAATATGATTGCAAGTGTATCAACTCCATACTTTAGGAAGTTAAAGCTTCTTTTAAAAAGAAAAAAGAAGTCCATGATCAAGCTTTTGAAAATAAGTTTTTTAATGCTTTTATTAAAAATCCAAGTTTTAAATCTTCTTTAGTAAAACTTGCATCTTAGCTAAAATTGTTTTATTTTCCTAATATGCCTTTTAATTTAACCAAATATATAAAACTAATAAAATTAAAGAAATAGATAATTGTGATCACAATAGTGTGTTTATTTCCTTATACTTCTAATGAAAAGACTAGACTAGTTGAAATTGTTCCTTAGGCTTCCCTTAACCTAGCTTTTGGTAAAATTAAAATTGTCTTGTCATCTTTTATCATAAATTCAACTAACGATTTAGCCATTGTTTATGTTTTAGCTAAAGGTTTGTTAGGATCGATGTTGTAGGTGAAACATTAATATTTATGAATGTCATTATGGCAAAACAAGGGCACAAAGATTTCAAAATTGATGTTGTAACTAAAAGATTAATAATATGCTTTACTACATGTCTTTTGTTGTTAAACTTTGGTAAAATTGTGTGTTGTACAATTTGCCTATGTCATTCTAGCCCTTTGTATAGAAACACCTATTGATTTACTTTTGCAACAAAGAAACTCGCTACCTTTCCTTCAAGAAACCCATATCAAACAAAACCCTAATTAATGAAATTAACGATAAAGAATCTAAACAAATCAACATAAAACAAAACAAATAGATGTTCATAACTAGGTTTTGAAGGGAAATGAATTTTTAAATAGACTTTCTATTTTGGTACAAAAATGGACAAGTTTCTTACTTTATGTATCACAATTTGACATAATATATAGAGCATGCAATTTATCAATTCTTGCATTAAAACACAAGAAGCATTAGAAGCTCATAGAAAGTGAAGGAATTGAAATCTCTTTAAGTTTCTTCAATTAAAGGAATTATGTCCATACTTTAGTAATGAACACAAATATTTTACAAAGAATTTGAAAAAATTCTTATCTAAAATGCTTTTGATTATTTTGTAGAATTCCTGTGTTTAAGGCCAAAGTATGGATACATTGTCTTGGAAGGAACTTTGATTGATTCTAGTACCTTCTAAAAGCATTGGTTTCAAAAATTCATCAACAAAGAATGCTTCTAAAATGAAAGGCATAGGCTATAGTATTAACATCACCTTGGCTATTGAAAAAATCTAGAAATCTCTTAAGTTTCATTATGATGTGTGGATACAAGTCCTTATGAGAAACTTTAAAAATTCCTTGGACCTTCAAAATAGCAAAGGTAATGTTGAATACTAAGATTTACACTTCATGAATGAGAAGCATTATTTTTTATTTAAGGAGATATATCTTGAAAAATCATAACTATTTATAGGCAACAATTAGACATTGATTATTACTTTAAAATTGACATCACAATCCAAAGTTCATAATGATTGAAAATGGATTTACATGACAATTAACATAACAATTGGCATGAATATCTATCCAACACTAACACAATGAGCTTGTTCTATTCCTCATCCCTCCTTATTCTACCAATCTACTAGCTTTGTATAGCATTAGCCTTTGTCAATCAACATTTATTACTTAAAAATCCCTTATTTTAGTACATTTTAAAGAAAAAGAATAAAATAACTTAAGCTTAAGTTTTTAGGCTCTTAGTTGTGATTGCCATTCATCATTATTCTTATGCTCAAAACTCCCTTTGCCTTACTTATTTAAGCTTCCTAAAAGGTGTTTGTTCTTTAACTCCCTTCAATCTCTTAATAAGATTCCATTTACCTTACTTATATCTCTATATAATAGAACCCTCAGCATCAACATTTTTTATTAGTTGTGAAGTCCAAAAACACATATAGTTTCTTTTATCACTTGATGTATTGTTGGAAATAATAATTTTAGAAATTTTTTAGTATCTAAGATAATGTGTATTTTAGGTTGATATAATTTGATTCTTTGTGTGTGAGAATGTTACTTTGAATGTAAAAAAAATCCTATTTGGATATAAGTAATTATATAGTCACTTAGAGTGATTATATATGGTCCATTGCATCTAAAGTTTAACAAAGCCAAGCAAAGTGGCATAAGTGAAGTTTGTCAATGAAAATTAAACATTTCTACTGACAAGTATATCATTGTTGTAGTTCACATAATATAATTGAAGTCATTTAAACATTGTAATAAATTCATTTAAGAAAATTAGCAGCAAAAATGCAAGACAAACACATACATTAAATTTATACATACTGGATATGTTTTTAAACTCTAAGTACTATCTAGCAAAAACTTTTTAAATTCCATATGCTAATGGCAATAAGTTAATCAGATCATTTCAATAAACAACGGAAGTTATAGGACTACAAACTATAGTAACTAATGTGAAAGGCTACGAGAACAATTAAGATGATCACTTAATTTTGTCTATGTACAAGCACCAATGAAAGAGTGATGCCCAAAATTTATTATGGAAGAAACTATAGCAAGGAAAAAAGTAGTAAGGCTAAAGATCAACCTTTCAAGCAATGTCTCGAAGAAATCCTCTAAGGAAAAGCACATAGATAAGATAGATAAGAACATCCAAAGAGAACTTATGGATGAAAATAAGACAAGAGCTTTAAATATAGCAAACAATATAAATGTGCTGCTTTGTAAGAATACTGGAGTTCTAGTGTCTTGGTTGTTGCCTCCAAGAACAATGAAAGTAATTGTAAAAATGACTGTGACAATCAAAGTTACAACTAACATGTATGAATTTGTTATGCTTTCCATCCATTTCTTTTGTTCTTTATGCATATCTTCATGCTCATTCTTAAACAATTGCTAAGATGTTTACTTGTTGCTCAACAAGTTATAATGTTGCTTAACAAAAGGACTAACTAATTTCACTAGTCCCTTAAAAGTTATGCATGATATTAAGAAATTCATATTTTTAAACTAAAAAAGTTAAAGCTTGGTTAAGTATAGTAAAAAAGAGGATACAAATCTTGAACCACTGCAACCTCTTATGCATTTGAAAAGTTAGCACCAGCAATTAGTTGCAATTTTAGGACAATATCTTAGTTTTGCTATCAAATGTAATGAATTTCTTCATTCCTTATCTATGTAAAAATTAATGTTACTCTCTAGTGAAGGAAAAAGTTAAATACTTTGCCTTGACAATTTTTAATGCTTGAGTATGATAAATCTCTTTGTGTTATGCTATGTAATGGTAGAAGGAAGAATTATATGTATATGTTCAAATTTTCTATTAAACTTGAAGCCACCACTTTGTTTATAGTTATCAAAATCACATGATAATCAAGATCATTGTCATGTATTAGAGTTCATTTTGTTTGCACTGACAAGCAATCTTTACAAATTGAATTAGTGCATTCATATTTGAACTTTATGTCTCAAGTTCTTTGCAATAGAGAAATTGCATCAAGGGGAAGGAAACTAATGGTAATAAGCCATATATGTGCCCTATATGTGATGAACAAACCCTATTATTTGTATAGGTAAAATTACAAGCCCTAATTTTCCTATTACTTTTCAAACTACATCATTAAAACTGATGCCTTTGAAAGACTACAAAAATTAAAAATAAAAATTAGTAAGAAGTGTGTTATTTTGTTATATGGTAGCAGTCAAGGTAGTAACTAAATTAGTTTTGCAATTGAATTGATTAACCAAATATTAAGCCTTACACGTCTAAATTTTGGATTCTAAGTTAGTGGTTGGCATTGTGTCACAAGTTAGTAGTTGTAACAAGTTTGATAAGCAAACTTTCTTGATTTTGATTAAGGCTTGGCATAAAGATCAAGCATATTATAAAGGTCATGTGGTTGAAATTTGAGATCAATTTAACTTGCATACTATTTTTATCAATTTTACCAAATTCAGGAGTATTTTGATAATTTTGGATTTTGTTAAAGAATTTGAAAAGGTTTAAAAAGCTTGTATTTATGATCTTCACATTTTTATCTTTATTTTGATGTATTATGGTGTCGATTGGACACTTAAAACATGGTGGAAAGGGTTTATGATGATTTGAAAAATATATGTTTTCTTATGCTAAATGAGTTTTTGTTTAAAATACTCTTTAAAGGGTAAAGTGTTAGAATGTTGGGGAAGGTAGCTTGGCATTGAGTTAGGGACTTAGGTATATTAGCTTATGACTATCTTTTATACACTTAAAATTATGAAATGAGACATATATCAAGCAAATGACATGTCCCTCTCCCTATTCAAAATTATTCCTTTTCAACCCATTGTGCTTGGAAGCTTTTTATGTAAGGTGATCTTACTGCTCTATCTTACCAATATTTAATTGTGGCTTGTAAAGTTACACTTTTCACTATCTATTCTAGGTATGCCATGTATGTTTAATAGGAAGCTTGACAAATTCATTAACAATGATAAGCATATGCCATGTAGTTTTAGCTAGAGAGCCATTAACCTATGACAAACAGTATCAAAGCTTAATTTGGATAGGCTACAATTGGTTTGAATGTAGCTTATTCAATATTATATGAAGGGATTTTTGAAATGATCATTCTCAAACTCAACGAAGTCATTGTCGAAGACTTAATCAGAAGGTGTAAGAGGTTAGATTAACTTAAAATGCTAGTATGCTAGGAGGATAATGCATTTAAGGGAATAGTGAATTAGTGCATTAAGTAGAAGCATTGTGCTAAAAGACTATTGCTTTATGTAGAATGTTGGTTATGCTCTCATTCATAGTAATGGCATTAAGGGATACAAATTACCATTTAGAAGGGATAAGTGAATTGATGGCCTATTTAAAGTGAAAAAGCCTTGGTCCTGCCAAAAGGCTTGACATTTCTAGAGGGATTAATAGGAGTTAGTAGGTGAGACCTTAGTTAGTACATAAATGCATGGCCATAATTACAAGGCATGAGCTAATTACTTTAGAGATTAGGAGTCCTAAATTTATGTTAAGGTGAAAGATATAGAGGAATTGATGCATATGTACAATTACATGGGGCAATGAATGGACTACAACACTCTTCCATATGATTTTTTAACATAATAGGAAAGGATACATAGTTGGTTTATGGAATGACAATAATAACTCAGAGGAAAGATAACAAACTAACATCATATTATCTTATTATTAAAAAAATTTTATGGTAATGACTTTAAGATTCACATTTACTTATGCCTAGGAAAAGTGGAGAATGAACTATAGTGAAAGACACTTTATGCTCGATCCTTTTCTAGAAGTTAAAGTGAGGAAGCCATTAAAGGATGCTTTCAAAGAAGTCTTCAGAGGACGTATATAGGAAAGGTTGTGAAGACCATGGTGCTAGAGAGTATCAACTCTAAGTTGGCTATGGTGACTAATGAGATATCAGAGGATATCAATTTGAAGAGAATCAAAAGATCTAATTAAGTGTTAAAGTGGCATTATAAAGTGTAATGAATTGGCTAAAAAGAACATAACCTATCTTAAAGGTAAAGTTATAGGACCCTATACATAGATTAAGACATAAGTCTTGTCTTTTATGTCCATATTGTGGGGCATTAGATTAAGATATCCTATTAATAGGCAATTCAAAGTGCTAACAATTGTGCACAAGTTAAAGAGTTAGCTCACACTTTCACTATAAAAGTGACATCCATGTAAGTTGCAAAAGCAATGAGCATATAGTCATAAAAGCAGCAACCTATCCAACAAGTTATAAAGATAATGAGTTTGAAAGAGCTAGCCTTTTAAAAAATTTGTGGAAGATGCATTTTGCTAACAAGATACTAATATTGTAAAGGCAATAACATACATACAACGTTGGAAACATTCATAGCACTTACAGAAGTAAGGATAAGTGGTTGAGGTAGTAATTTAGAAGAGTAAGCTAAAAATGAAATGAAATTTTGAAAGAGTAAATAAATTTTTCATGGAATTATGTCAAATTAAGGTATCAATGACAACATTAATATTTGAAGTATGTGAGAATGTCACAAGCTAGCAGTTATGATAACTTTGATAAGTAAACTTGTTTTAATTTTGGTCGAGACTTGGCAAAAAAAAACTAAAGCTTATTATAAATGTTTTGTTACTAAAATTTAGGATTAGTTCAATTCATGTACTATTAATTTGATATATGCATTATTTTTCCTAATTTTCCTAAGTATGGCGTATTTTAACATGATTGGAGAATCCAAAGGACTTTGAAAAGATTGTATTTGTGGTCTTACATTTTTATCTTTGTTTTAGTGTATTATGATGCCAATTGGATACTTAAAGCATGACAAAAAATGCTTATGACAATTTGGAAAAAGTATATAGGCTTGTATCTAGTGGGCTTTTGTTTAAATGTTCTTAAAAGGGGTGGAATCTTATGAGGCTTAGCAGGATAACTTGGCACTGAGCAAGGGACTCGAGTGTATTAACTTGTGGCTGTCCCCTACACACTCAAAACTATGAAAATAAGGCATAGGTTCTTTTCCTCATTCAGAATTGTCTCTTTTTAGCCTATTGTGTCTGAAGGCACCTTATGTAGGGTGATCTTGTGGCTTGACATGCACAAGTTCTTTGGCAACATTAATTGTGGCTTATAGACTTATGAGTTTTGTTGTCTATTCCAAGCATGCCACATTGGTTTAATAGGAAAGCTAGCATGTTTGTTAAGAGTGGCAAGTATGCACCTTATGGTTTTAGTTATAAAATTACTAGCCTATGACACATTATCGGAAGAACCACCCCCAATTCTTGTATCACTTGACTAGATGGTTTGCAATCACCAATATCCATAACAACCACTAACATAATAAAAGATAAGAATAACTCAAGTCTATAGCTTGTATCTTAAGTTCCTCCTTAGATTAAGAATGCTATACTCATTGATGTTTGTTATTTATTTGCTTAATAAATTTCATTTTCATTAGTAGAAAATCTTAAGCGCGTACTATGTAAGTTAGTAGTTAGTAATGTCCCATTAATTAGAATAAAAAATGCTATAGGAACTTGTTACTAAAAAAAATTGCTATATGCACTAAAAATGATATTCAAAATTGGGTTCCAAATCTTTTAGATAAATTAGATTGAACTTTATAAACGTATCCCATCATTCTATATTTAACTCATAGTTCTTGATTTACATTCAAAATCTAATTTTGGATTCACTTTTAGTGCATACAGCATTGTTAAAATAGAAATTAAAAAACATACTACTTCTTTAACTCAATTTTAAAATTAGGCTACGTACTTGAAAAATTCATACTCTTGCAACTTTTGCAAAGTTTTTTTTAATGAAAATGTAAATTTATTTAAAATTAAGGAAAATTTTGAAAATTGTTTTCATGTAAATTTAAATGATAGAATTATCATTTTATACATACTTATTATATGAAAAAATTATAAAATATTATCTCTTTAAAAAAATTGTAAACATTTATTTATTTAAAAATTATGGATAAAAGTTTTCATGAAAACCTATAAATTCTTTGATTAACTACAAAAACAAGCACTACTCTTGCATTGAACAATTAACTACATAAACAAACACTACTCTTACATTGAGCATTTTAGCAAAGAAAAAAATAACAACAAATAGTCAAGAATGATAATCTTAAAAGGGATATAAAGAAAAAATTTATTCATATCCAAGTGTAACAAAATTAATCAAAATGAAAGCATACTTCTTGCCTTTGCCTTTTGATTTTGAATGGTGAAAACTCTATTCAATGACAATAAATGCTTCCAGGTTCTTAATAATACCAAATTATGGTGTATATATGTTATAAATTGTCTTTTAAGCATAACCAAACTTGGGGACCTGTAAGCTAGTATATAAATTGCATGTTACAAGCTTCTCTTACCAAGAAGCCGTGTAATCCGGGTAGCTATTGAGCAAAAAATTGCTCTTTTATCTTTACAAATCACATCCAATAGACATGAACATTGGTTTGTTATCAAGATTTAAGAGGAAATGGTTACATTATCCCATTTGGTCAATAAAAACCAAATATATTTTAAAGAAGAGAAAACTTAATGAACAAATCATAGTAGTAGGTCTTATATGCAAGTATTACCTCCCAAGTATCATGATACATTTTGCTTTCTTAACTCACCATAACTTAATGAATAAGTCTTATACTTATTTTGGGTTTTCCTAATGTTGTTTCTCTCTAAACATAAATGTATACATTAAAATAAGAAAAAATAACTTTAAACTGGATAAGAGCTTTATTACTAACATATGTTATATATACATCAAAGAGCCGACATGGTACTAAGTCCTATCCTTAATATATGATCCTTAAACACTTATGGTTGCATACCTTTTGTTAAAGAATTTGCAATCATTAACTCAGTGCCAATGTGTTCAATGGTGACTTTATTTTCCTTAACACATTCTCGAATGGCTAAATATTTGATATCAATGTGTTTGCTTCAACTTCCACTTTTATCATTCTTAGCAAAAAAAAATTATAGCTAAGTTACCACAATAAATCCTTAATGATTTAGAAATTGAATCCATAATTCTAAGCCTAAAAATAAAGGTCTTTAGCCATACACCATTCAATGTTGCCTCAAAATAAGATACAAACTTAACTTCTGTAGTAGAAATAGCAATCAAGGTTTGTTTCGTGCTTCTCCAAGACAAAACTCCACTAGCAAACATAAAAATGCATCCAGATGTTAATTTTCATGAATTAATGCATCCAACAAAATTTAAGTCTAAGTATCCAAATCCTTTAAGATTTTCACTCCATCTATGCATCAACATGTAATGCTTGGTACCTTTAAGGTACTTAATCACTTTCTTTATAGCTCTCCAATGATCCATTCTTGGGTTACTTTAATATTTTTTTAACATTCAAATTATGAATATAGTGTCAAGTCTTGTATAAACCTGAGCATACATAAGGCTTTCAATAACTAAAGCATATTAAATGTTTCACATTTGTTCCCTTTCTAAATCATTCTTTGGGTACTAATTCAAATTAAATGTATCACCCTTTATAATAGGTGTTACATTTAATGAACAATCCTTTATTTGAAATATCTCTAAGACTTTATTAATATAGGTTTCTTATGATAAACCTAAAATACATTAAGTTCTATCCCTATAGATTTTAATACCAATTACATAAAATGCCTCACTCATATCCTTTACGTCAAAATTCTTAGAGAGAAACTATTTCACCTCATATAACAATCCCTTATCATTAGCTACAAGTAATATATTATTAACATATAATACAAGGAAACATATTTTACTCCCATTGACCTTCTAGTATATATACCAATCCATGATATTTTCCATAAATCTAAATGAGAAGATAATATCATGAAACTTAAGATACCATGGTGAGAAGCCTATTTCAATCCATATGTGGATTTTTTAAACTTGCATATTAAGTGCTCACTAGTACTAGAGAAGAATCCTTCATGTTGTTTAATATATACCTCTTCCTCTAGATCTTCATTGAGAAATGTCATCTTCACATCCATTTGATGTAGTTCCAAGTCAAATTGGGCAACTAATGCTATTATCATATGAAGGGAATCTTTCTTAGATATAGAAGAAAATGTCTTTGTGCAATTGATTCCTTCTTTTTGAATAAATCCCATGGCCATAACTTTCACCTTATATCTCTTGATGTCATATAATAAGTCATTTTTCATCTTATAGACCTATTTACATCCAATGGCCTTAGCACTATTAAGCAACTCAACAAGATCCCACACTCTATTAGACGCCATGGAATGCATTTCTTCTTTTATAGCATTGTATCAAATTTCAAATTCTTTGCAACTAATGGATTATAAAAATAGCTTAGGGTCATTATCAGCTCCAATATTGTAGTTAGACTCTTATAAGTACATAATATAATCATTAGGAATTATTGACCTCCTTTCCCTAGTTAATTTTCTCAATATTAGGTTAGCATTCTCCAGGGGAGCATATTCCTTAACTAGTTACTCAATAGTTTTAGTAATTGTTCAATAACTTGATCAACTTGGTCATGGCCAACTAGTTACAAATCCTCAATGATTAGCTGTTCAATATCCATTCGTACCTGAAAGGCATGGATCATAACTAATCTACTACTTGATGTGGAAGCTTGAGAACCAAAATGATCATGTTAGTGTCTAGATGTTGAGTTTGATCACTCCCATTGATCAAGTAATTCTTAAGAAATTTTGCATTTCTTAATTCTATAATCTTAGTGCTGTGAGATGGATGATAGAATCTATATCCTTTGGACCTTTCAGCATACCTAATAAAGTATCCACTTATAGTCCTTGGGTTTAGCTTCTTTTGTTGTGGATTTTAAACCCTGACCTCATATGGGCATCCTTAAATGTGCATGTGTCTTAAACTTCATTTCCAACCTTTGATAACTCAAATGGTGTTTTGCCACTAGCCTTAGTTGGAATTTGATTAAGAATATGCATAGCTATGTTGAAAGGTTTCGGTCTACAAGGACTTAGGTAGCTTAGAGTTACTAAGCATGCTCTAAACCATGTCTAACAATGTTTAATTTCTTCTTTCAGCTACACTATTTTGGTCCAGAGACTCAAGCATGGTGTATTAGGCAATAATCCCATATTCTTGAAGAAATCTAGCAAATAAACTTAATACTTATCTATCTTCAGTGTATCTACTATAATACTCACCATCTCTATCTAATCTCACTATCTTAATTTATTTATCACATTATTTCTCTACTTTTGCCTTAAAAACTTTAAAGGCATTAAGTGCCTCATTCTTATTATTCAATAGATAAAGATACATGTATCGTGAGTAATTGCTAATAAAGGTGATAAAGTATTTCAGGCTACTAGAGTATAAATTTGGACTATAAATATTTGTATGTATAATTTATAAAATATTAGTACTTCTCTTGCCACCTTTTTTAGTCTTGTTGGTCTACTTCCCTTTATGTAATATAGAGGTATCAAAATCACTAAAATCAAGTGTACTAAGTACTCTATCTTTTACTAACCTTTTCACCCTCTGTATTGAGATATGACCTAATTTACAATGCCACAACATAAAGGAATCTTCATTAGTAATACATCTTTTATAATCTATGCTATTTGAAACATGCATTGAATTATCAAATGTACTATCTTGTAATTGAATTTGAAAAAGAGCATTAGAAATTGTACCATTTC
Organism: Sindora glabra; assembly: GCA_020226215.1. Lineage (NCBI taxonomy): Eukaryota > Viridiplantae > Streptophyta > Magnoliopsida > Fabales > Fabaceae > Sindora > Sindora glabra. The sequence continues at coordinate 38,230,081 of CM035236.1, read as the reverse complement.
CAACAAGATTAGATTTATAAAATAACTTAAACATATTATTTAAAAATTCAAAAGATTATCTAAAGGAGAAAAGTTTTGAAACAAAAATTAAGTTTCTAAAGAAACTTGGTACATAAAAGATCCTTTCCAAGATCAAACTAAAGTATCTAAAACTAATCTGCAAGTTCCTATAACTTCAACTAGTGAGCCTATCTTGTTGCCTGAATAGATGTATTGTTCACTAGCCACTGGCTTCCTTTAGTTTGAAAAGCCTAGCAAGGTATTAGGGATATGGATTGTAGAACTAGAATCAATCCATCATGTGTTACTGCTAACATCCACCATATTAGATTCATAATAAAAGTGTGAGATTGAAATACCTTTCTTTTCAAGCTAAACCTTGTGTTTCATGCAGTCCTTCTTCATGTGTCCCTTCTTTTTGCAAAAGAAACACTTGGACTCCTTCTTTATGTTAGCTTGAATAGATGTATTGCCCTTTCCTTTTGATTTGGCTTGTTTCTTATTCTTTCATTATGTTGCTATATGTGCATGTTACGTGTGAAATGGTTATCAATTAGCGCAAGTGCACACTATCGTAAACAAGTAATAAAGTGATGAGAAAGTATCGTTCCCACGAGGATTGTTTCACTAAGTACCAAAATTCATAATCCTAACACTATTTGGCAAATCGATAAGTTGGAAAATGAAGCGAGTAAATAAGATTGATGCAGAAAATACTTAAAATAAATATGAATGCAATTCGAGTAAGGATGAAGATGAATAAAAGACCTAGGGATCAGACTTCACTTGACAATTTCGGATTGAATCATCTATCTATACTAATCCAATTTTAACTCCCTTAATTGATAGTCGAGTTTCCCTAAATTAATTACTAGCCTCTTCCAAGGTCAAGTAATTCTATAATTAATTGGAATTCACTATATTCCTATGAGAACTGCAACAACTAATCATGCATTAGGATTTATGGAACTCATTAAGACTACATAAACCATATGAATATATTCCTATTTCATATGCAATTTACGGTTTTAATTATAGGATCCACACACATGTATCTCCTTCCGGTCTCAACATGCATATTGAGTTCATTCAAAAGGTAGCTAATCAATCGAAAGCATTAAGAGCAATAATTAAAACTCAATCTAGGAAATAAAATCAAAATTAGTTTCAATAGACTAGAATTCAATCCGTTATTATCAAGTTACGCCATCACCCTAGGAAGATAAAAAATTAGAACATAATGAAATTAAAAACAAACATAAAATAAAATAAAAACAACATCACATTCATAAAATATAATTACAAATGCATGAAAATAGAAAAGCTATCCATCCATTAGGAGGTAGAACCGTCCTTGTAGGAGGAGAACATAAGGATACAATTACAAATGCATGAAAATGAAAATAATTATCCATCCATTAGGAGGTAGAACCATCCTTGTAGGAGGCATACAAGAACTAAAAATTGCATGAACTAAACTACTATCTAAGGTGCATGAATGAATGATTCAATGCTTCAAATGCTCTCTCCAAGATGCCTTTTCTCAGCTGATCCCCTTGCTATTTATAGATGAATGGGTGCAAGAATTTCAACTTGCCAAGCCACTAATCTTGACTACTAGCCATAATCTTTGACCTCGGAGCAACCATATTTCAGCGTTTTTGCTAACTTTTGACACTTAAATCGGTGGATTCACGCATTTTAGTATTCATCAAAGTTGTAGCCGTGGATCTAAGCTTTCAAATGGTGGCAGGAGCTCCTAACTTTGAAATTTCTAGCTCAAGTTATGATCAGATTGGTAGTCAAAGGTCAGATTCCGCCAGAACCACTGTTTTATCTTCCAAGCAGAATTTGAGATCCTTAGATCCCGAACTGGGCTTTTCTTTAAACATGAAAGTTTTAGGGCTTCTTCTTAGCTTTCCATCCATATAAAGAACAGCCCAATCGGACATCCAGAACTCCAGATATGGCCTAAAACCTGAAACAGTGTCAGATTACAGCATTATTTAAAATATTTGATTTCATTTCAAATTCAAGATCCATTCACCAAATGCAACTAAATTTATTTAATTTAACAAGATAACATCCAAAAATGCATCATACAAGGGAAAATAAATATGTAAATATTTTACGTATCAGTGCACTTTCTCCTATTTCTATTATAAGTCTTTCCTTTCCTTATACATATATAGATAGAACTTCATTAATTATCCATTTATCCTTATGTGTTAGAAGAAATCTTGAAAGGTCCATACTGAAGTGGTAGAGAATCCAAGATGTAGTGCATAAGGAAGGACTCAAACATCTCAACCTTAAGTGTTTTCAATCGAGTTACTATATACCTCATTTGCATGATGTGTTCTTGCACACCTATTATGCTAGTAAGTTTCATTAATGATAAACCCGTCATTAGGGTGCTTGCTAAAGCCTTGTTTAAGGTTTCAAAATATTCATCAATAGCCTTAAGCAAACTTTGAACGTTTTGATGCTATTTGATAGACCCACAAACATTAGCATATATTTTGGTTTTGATATACATCATGCTAAGTTGATTTGATCACTCCCAGCATTCAAAAAGGGCTATTGCATATGCATAGCTATTGTCCATGGGTTTAGGAGGTTCATCTTTTCTAATCACATCATCAATGTCTATCCATACTAATTGGAAGAGAATCTTTTACTTTCATATCTTAGAGTTATCACCTATCAATTCAGGAAGTCAAAAATTAGAGATTTTCAAAAGTTGAAAAGTTGTATAAAATTTACATACTATGTCAATAATATAAAGCAATTAAATATTCTATATAACATGTCTTACGAATGCAAAACATATGATTTTCAAAAGTTGAAAAGTTGTATAAAATTTACATACTATGTCAATAATATAAAGCAATTAAATATTCTATATAACATGTCTTACGAATGCAAAACATATATATCAAACTATGGTTTTAGTAGCAAATAAAACTTCCAGTAAGCTTAGTTTTATTTAATTATGCTCATATAAAAAATTGGTAAAACTAGCAAATTATATCCCTCATATCAATTCCTATGGATAAATTAAAATAAAGGAAAAATTTACTATCCCACCCTAATTAATCATATTAAATATGATAATATTCTTGTGGGATAATTATCACATCAAATATGATTAATTACAATTTGATACCATTTTATCTTCACATGATCATATCACTTAATGTATAATTTTAGAATAGTTAGAGGTGTTGTGGCTAAACTCTAATTAAACTAAATTATACTAATCATATGGCATCTTAGTCTTAATTTATTGTCAGTAAAATGTTTTATGTATAAATAATTTTATCATAATGAGAATTAAATAATTAATTAATCAACCAAACTAAATGGGATTAATTAATTAAAATTTCCTAATTAATTTAATCCAAATGTGTCAAGATAATGCTCAAATTAATATCTAAATATTAGGCATAAATTATATGACACCAATATTATTTTTATGATTCAATAAATTTAGGAATTAAAATCGAGAAAAATATAAAGTTTGCTAAAAGCCTTTATATATTAAATCTATGGCAATTTATAACAGGAAGTACATGTGGAAACAGTGGCCAGTGCTACTTTATGTTCGCTTATGACATCAATTTGAAACCCATAGGCCACAATTTGTGTTTTCCATTTATTTTCATTTTTGGTTGTCTTCAACCTCCAACCGGGTTGACTCAGCTTGGTAATGACTCGTTTTAGAAAACCTAACTATTTCTAGCATTTTAAAGCTTGTTTCCTAATTTTTCCAAGGCCTAATCCTATCATAAACTTATGGGAGACATATGTCTAACCTCTAGAAGTAGAAACTTCGCATAAAAAATTAAACTTGAAAGTTATAAATATTTGATTTATTCATATGAACTAGAAAGCAAGGCAGAGATCATACATAGCTCTGATACTAAATGATAATCTTAAAAGGGATATCCAGAAAACATTTATTCATATCCAAGTGTAACATAATGAATCAAAATGGAAGCATGCCTCTTGCAATTACCTTTTGATTTTAAACAATGAAAACTCTATTGACTGCCCATGAGTGCTTCCAGGTTTTTAGTAATGCTAGATGATGGTGTATGCATGTTGTAAATTGTGTTTTGAGCATAATCGAACTTGGAGACTCATGGTTTTGTATATAAATTGCACGTTACAAGCTTCTCCCCTTGAGAAGCTGTGTAATCCAAGTGGCTATTGAGAAAAAAAATGCTCTCCTATTTTTACAAACCCCATCCAACAAACTTGAACATTGGTTTGTTGCCAACATTCTAGAGGAAACGGTTACAAAGAAACGTGATGCTATGGGACAGTACTTACTCGTGTCTCTTAACCAACTATTTTTTTCTTTTAAATGCAATTTCATCATTCTAAAATATAAATTGTGTAATTTTATTCCTTTAACCTCAAATCATATTCCTAAATATTTACTTGATATAATTTTGATTATCCTATTCAATTTTCGTTAACTTTGATTATTCCTTCCATCAACTCATGTTTGATCTTCAAGCATTGCACATTATTCCTAAAAAGAAAATCACATTTTATAGGATTAGAAGACAATGAACTTTAAAAAATGTTTAAATTTTTATATGAATTTATTGAATTTATTCAACGTTTTTCATACAGTGTAAAAATTTTCTTTTTATTTTTACATAAAAGCCATTTTAGACTAATATCAAGGAAGCATTGAATAAAATTAATGATTTGTTGATGTCAAAAAAATTAACAAAATTAAACAAAAGGACTAAAATTGCACCAATTAAATATTTATAAAAACTGAAATATATTATTTTAAAATAGGGGACCAAAATTACACAATTTGTATTTTAGAATGACCAAAATTATATTTAAACATTTTTTTGCAAGCTTAAGGCTCCGTTTGTTTTTTCAAATTTATTTTTTTTAGAAAAACATCATTTGCTTGTATATAAGAATTTCGTACTTTATATATATCTTGTGATTAAAATAATAATGTATTGTGCTAAGGTAGTGGGAAAAACAAACTTTTCTTTAAAAAAAGATATTATTATTTCACCATACTTCCCACATTTAACATTGAACAATCAAAATATTTTATTATCTCAATATTCCACCGTATATGTATGAATGCAAATAAAAGAAAGTATTGATACGAAAAATATTTTCAGATCCTATAATATAAATTAATTTAACAGTGTGATGAAATAACCTAAAGGAATATTTTTTCCAGGTTAAATTATAAAGAAATAACTTTGTAGACGAGTCATTTTGTACTTTCATGTATGTGTATAAAAGATAATTTCATAAAAGGTTCAAATTCTGAAAAATAAAAAATTTTAATTGTAATATCAAAACAAAGCATGTAATAATATTAATCAAATAACACCAGTAAAAAATGAACACTCAATAGTTAAAGAAAGAGAGCAATAATACATAATAAGTAATCTATTCGTTTCTTTCGATTTGGAGAATTTTTTTTTAATCTACCACTTTAAAAACCCAACAAAATATTAATTATTTTTTTCAATTATATATTTTTTATTTTCTCTACACTCTTATTTTAAATAGTAAAGATAATGAATGAGAACATAATAATGGAGAAAAATAAAGGATATATAATTTTGGAAATCATGGATAACTTTTGATGTAATTGATTCTTATTCATTGTGCAATTACAAAACGAAGGGAGTATTAATTGAGAAGATTTGGGGCTAACATGAGTAAATGCAGCGTGCCAACCATCCAAACTCAATTCCACTTGGAAAGTCATGGAGCGTTAATGCCAAAGGTAGGAGTGAGGCTGAGAGAGGACTTAGCAGTTAATAAATTTGTGCTAAGTGGGGGTGTCTCTGAAGAAGGATGTGCATGATATGTACACCAAAAGGAAACCATCGTCTGTTTATATTAGCTGATGTACATCTAAGAATGAGTAAATTATATATATAGCTATATACATATATATAGCGCACCGTAGTAATCTCTAATTAACAAAAGATAAAGGAGATGGGCAGCGCGAGGGCCAGAAATAGGACGACCAGGATCCTGGTGGGTAGTTACCAACACAAGGTACCATGTCAGGTCTTTGTCCTCACACGTATCGATGGTAGTATAGAGCGGAGTAAATCCTTGTGAGTCCATCTTCTGTCAATCAACCCAAGGAAAACTATCGATGGTAGTATGAAAAGATAACGATGTTAGTACACCCATCTTAACTAGGGTCAAACGATCTTTGCATGAATCAAGATTTATTAACAATGGAGTGGAGATAGCATATGGCAAAACCTTCTCAAATTAACCAATACAAAGCTCTGACCAATAGTTCACTTCGGCCATATCCTATTATTCCCTAACAAAATATATAGTACTTACCATATATAGGCATCATATATACCTCATCCCTAAGACAGATTTACTATCGCAATAATGAAGTCACTTACCGTCAGCATTAGCCTGCATTTCGTTTGAAGCAGCCATTGGCCTCGTTTCTGGAGTTGTCATATCTTTGTTGCAGACGTTTTCTTCACTCAAGATTTGTTGAATATTATACAAGATATATCTTGTGCAGACTACTCACTTCCTCTTCACCTTTTATAGTTACAGCAGCCAGTATTAGAGATGCTTCCTCTTGGACAACGGAAAGTCAAAATGAAGCCACCTTGTCTTTTGTTTCAGTGTAATATATGACTACTCAGAGAAGAATAACACTTGAGTCAATGTGGCAACTATGTACTCTAAACTGCTTCTATTGATATATATTGCAGAGCTTTGCTACTTCAAGAATTGAATCAATGGTCGCTAAAAGTACTGAGGTGCTTGCTTCCAGCAAAGTGGATTCTTGTATTTTATTTAAATCTAGCGTGCATTTCACTCTAAAGGAAATGAAGCAGTTGGTCCCAATTCCTTCCTTCTCCCTTTTGTCTGCTTTCCCAATTGAGTGCGTTCAAAGTAGTTTAAGCTGCAATACTTGGGGTCTGATTCTTATCCGACCAGTAGGGTTGAGAATAAGGAAGCGACAAGACCACACAATTAGAAATGGTTCTGTGCTTTTTTTTATCAGAATTGCATATGTATCAGAAATGAATTTCTGTTTGAAAACTTTATTTCAAGTTTAGCTTTGGTTTGTTGATTAGATGCGCGTGAAGCTACTGGCATTAATACTACATATAAACGACTGGGATTCTAGGGTTTAAAGCACGCACGAGAAAGCAAGCAAATGGAAAGAGAGAGCAAAAAGAATGATACATCCTGCTGTATAAGAAAAAAATCTCAACAGGCTCCGTTTGCTTTGACTACAATATCTTCTATAAAGTACAGTCATATAAGAGAATGTATTTTTTTCTGTTTAATATTAAATTAAAAAAATTAAAAAAATAATTTTTTATTTCAAAAAAATTATTTCCTTTTACTACCATATTTTTAATACCATTTTTTAAATTATCAATACAAATAATATATTACCTTTTTGTTAATTTATATAAAAATAATTTATTCATTATGAAAAATGTTGCAATTCCAACTATCAAACTCAGTTAAAGAAGTCGCAGTCTGTGAGTCATGTTGTCAGAAACTTTCTGCAGCCTACGTCTGTGTCATGATGCGTCCTAACTGTAAGTGAATCTCAATTTTTACAGGACTTAATAAATTTTTATTCTTTCCAATTATTAGGAATTTTCAAATTTTAAGAAAACTTAAAAATTTATTTAAAATTTTATAAAAATTCGGATAAAATCTCCTCTATTTTCCGACACTTCCCGATAACGTAATAAATTTACACTCCTCTATTTTCGGACAAAATTTTAAGGGGACTTAATAAATTTTCACCCTCTCTAATTAATCAAAGTTTCTAAGTTTAGGGGATATAAAAATTTACTTTAAAATTTTTGTAAAAAATCAGAAAAAATCTTCTCTATTTTTTTGACATTTTTCAAAAATTACATGTCTTATAATATTAAAACTTATTTTATTTTCAAATATGATAGTATTCATAACATACATAATATTACACAATTTCATCATATACACACAACTAATGATTTAACATATCAAATTTCAATTCAACAAGATTTCATTCTCTAATACCAATTCTTATCCAACTATCAAAATTCGTTAGCAAGATGGCCCTGGATCTCTATAAATGCAACAAGCTCAAATATCAACCTAAAAATATTGAAAATTAAACTCAGTGAGTTACGAGAACTCAGTGAGCATACCTCTACCATTATCTTGTAGAAGATCAATTTTACATGTAATAATTATAGATTATCACATAATAAATTAAAATTATTAACAAATTCATTTCTTGGATTTTTGAGATCTACGGAACCCACTCTTGGAATAAGAGCTCTCCTATACATGACACATGGAAGTTACAACTGCTGGTGTGTGTCCTAGGAGCCAATCATAGAGATAATTGCAATATTACACAATGTATTATGTTTCGTTTTGACAATATAATTATTTTATTTTATTTTATTTTGCACAAATTATAACTTAAATATAATAATTATCCTTGGAATAGCTTTGCTACTCCTAAAATACTCCTAATCAAGTATTATTACGAAAATGATAGTAATAATACATCGAGACTAGCATGTATAGTAACTGATGATTATGAATCATGAATATGTGATATCAAGTCAATAAATGAGTACATTATTAGTAAATAATGTATTGGACTAACCTACTATGAGAATACTACATGGATAAACGTGTCATTAGTTATTATCATATAATCATAAATGTGCATAGTCCTTTAATCTGAAGTCACAATGGTTCCCTACATGAGCAGTTACTCACTTTGATATCGTCTTATGTTACCTTTAATCGGGATGACAAGTAGGACATTGATTGGGTATGTCACAAATCATGTAAAAAGAAGTAAGTGATGTAGATGGAATTTTGTTACTCTTGTATAAAAGAGAAATATCTTTGGCCCCTTGATTGAGTGAGACTTAGAAATGTATAGTCATGCTCAATTGGATCAATATGTAATATTGATTATTTGTTTTAAGTCTACTCAGTATCAAGAAATATAAATTGAACATTGACGAGGATGATACACTCCATGCTTCTAATTCGATTTGAATATTGTTACAAAAGAGATTATGATACAAAATGTTGATCATATATTAGGTAGATGTCGAATCATAGATATTCTTACTATTTGAGTGACAGTAATGTATTGCTAGATACCGCTCACTGTTTATGATCCAAAATGAGTCATTATCAATGTAATAAAAACCTACAGAGTCACACAAAAGGAGTAGGAATGAGACAATAATTAATTAGGTTTTAGTTGGACTAAAATTTAATTAATTGGACTTATTTTCGTGCATATATATATATAATTAAGATAATATATATTTATTCATGTAATATATATTATATATTATGTGATATTATTTGATATTAAAGTAATATCAGATAATTATGTTATTAAATATTAGATAATTATATTTTGAGATAATATTATTATTATCTAATATTTTTAGATAAGTCCTATCTCTCCTCACTCTCTTTAGAATAAGGATAAGATGATAGTTATTTAGTGTGATTAGGATTTTTGAAACATTATCCTAGTAGGACTGGGATTGTGATATACCTTAATTCTATAAAAGGACTTGAAGGCAGCACATTATAGAATACATATACGCTTCAATCAAACCATAAATCACTCTACAAAACGTCCAAACTCAATCCTAGTAAGAGAAATGAATCCTAGCAGCTTTGTGGAAGGGAGAAGTTATTGTTCACTTCATGTGGATATTGTAAAGATGCTATACCTTTCGGTCAATGTTTGATTTATCTCGGTCTCTCAAGGATTAATTTAAAAAGAATACGAACATAAATAAGGTAAAACCTTAATATTGGTTTATGACTTTTGCATTGATCCTAGGAAGGTTTTGAATCAAAATTTTAAAATTTTGCTATGTATGTTGATCTAAATCCTTATAGTGGTATCAGAGCTTCTTGCAAAAACATAAATTCGATTATGTATTTTACTATTTTTTTGAATGTTTATATAATAAATATTTTGTTTCAATTTCAATTAGAATTGCATGTTTTAATGAATATTTATGTGATAAACAAAATCAAATTAGTTTCTGTTTAAACCAGATATATATGTAGTATATATAAATTCATGTTTGGTTCTGATATATATGTATGATTAAGAATTAATGAGATTAATTGAACAAATCTGATTATGTATTTTCTGGTTCATATCCAAATCGGTTTCATATGTAATTCTGGGTTTTGAATTAAATCTAAATTTATTTTCATAATTAATTATGGATTCTATTTTAATAAGAACAAATAGGATTAATTGCGTGTACATGATTTAATATGTGAAAATTATTTTCTAAAATAAGAAGGTTCTGTTATGAATCAGAATTAATCAAATTTATTCCTTAAATCATTTTTGTATATATAATATACTTTGCATTTAAAGAATGTAATCTATTGTACATAGAATTAATGTGATTAGTTTTGAGTTTGTATTCATATATAGATCCTTTTAAATTTGTTTAATGTGATTGAATAAATCTGGACTCATGTATGAAGTATATGCATGTATGGCTTAATATGTTTGAATTATAGGATTGTGATTTGAATGTCAAATAATGTCGAATTGTTTGACTAAAGGGGTGTGTCAATTGTTGACAAAAAAATTACAATCTGAATATTAGATAAATTCAATTTTTCACCTGGGGGAGCTTCGCCCCCACATCCCCCACAAGGGGCTCTGCCCCCTTGACCCCCACCCGCTAACCGGTTAGTGGGACCACCGTGCTAACTCAGCATAATGTTCAAAAATTATTTTTGTTCTTAAGATGCTATTTTAAAACATGATTTTTTATGATAATTATCTTATGAAATATATATGTCAATTATCCTACTTATCTTGGTTACATATATATTTGTTAGCAATTATTACATATGATGCATGAATGTGTTGCATAGTATGACCCTTGGAGTTTTTATGGATGGATTTTAAATACGACTTGCGTGTCGTGTCTTCCTTTAATTTTGTAATGTACATTCTCTTCTCATCTCACTCCCTCCGAATGTAACTCGGGGTTTATGTTATAAAATTGTAATCACAATGGAGCAACCTTTGCTTGGAATGAGGAGAAGCTTAGGAACTATGGGACAAGAAGAAGCTAAGGAGTTAGTTTAGGAATATCATTAGAAAATAAAATTCTGGACCATACTATATGACATTTTGATTTCTATATTATGTGATAATATTGATGAGCATGCATTTACTATGTGATAGCATATGTTCCTACTATATGATAGTTTTATCCATTGCTTAATATGTGATATGCAATAGTTTATTTTATTCATTTACTTTATATGATGTATGAGATATGCTAGATATATTGCATGAATAAATAAGCTAGTTATGGTGAGGTCTGATAACGATTAAGTTAAAACCTTCATCTGAAATATTAAGTCTATAATAATTAAACGATGCCTTCCAATGCTTAGCACTCATCAAAGCCTCGATCGACATAAGATAGGTTTGCCAAAGCAAAGCATCTCGTTTATCTTGGTGAGACGCGATTGGATAATAGTGATATCCAAATATCAAGCATTGAGTCTAACTTAACTAGGATATTTCAATAAGATTGAGACCTAGAGGCATAGAGTTGAGTTTTAGTTCATAAAATGGACTAGAACAAGTGTTGTTCACCTAACTATTTAAGAGTTGTATATGATACAATTGGCAAGTGTTGCCTACCCAAATAGCTAAGTTTTAAATGATTAGCTAAAACTAACTTAAAGTTTGGTGAAATACGGATCTTGACCCACTTTCTGAATTAATAGTGATGGCTATTAATTTGAATAAAATAGTAGGAGGTACATTTAATAAAAGACCTTATTAAATGTTTGAAACTTAATACTTACTTTGCATATTTCTGTCGTAAATAATCAATGGCTAATATATCAAATAACCTATCACTACAATCAATCCTTGAGAAGGATAAATTGAATGGAACAAACTTCCTGGATTGGTATAGGAATTTCAGGATAGTCCTCAAACATGAGTGAAAAATGTATATCCTAGAGGAACCTATTCCTCAAGAACCTAAAGCTAGTGCCCCTTAAGCTCAAAAGGATGCTTATAAGAAACATCATGATGATGCATTAGATGTTGGTTGTCTCATGTTGGCTACCATGGACTTTGAACTTTAGAAGCAACACAAGAATATGAAAGCTTATAACATGCTTGAGCATCTTAAGAAACTTTATGAAGGTCAAGCTCGGCATGAAAGGTTTAAGGTGACAAAAGCATTGTTTCAATGCAAACTGGCAGAAGGAAACCCTGTTGGGCCTCATGTACTCAAAATGATTGGGTATATTGAGAACCTTGAGAGATTGGGTGCTCCACTGGGTTAAGAGTTGGCCATAGACTTAGTTTTGCAATCGTTGCCACAGAGTTATGGTCAATTCATCATGAATTACAACATGAATGAAATTGACAAACAATTGCCTAAACTATTAAGCATGTTAAGAACTGTTGAACAAAATTTGCAAAAGACTAAACCCAATACCATAATGATGGTTCAAAAGGGCAAAGGAGAAGGCAAAGGCAAGGGCAAGGGCAAAAACAAGAAGGATTCCAAATCCAAATGCAAACCCAAGTCTAAGTTTTTTGCACTTAAACCAAAAGGGCAGATGGCTAAAGAAGGGACATGCTTCCATTGTGGTCAAACCAGATATTGGAAGAGAAACTGCAAGGTCTATCTGGAAGATATGAAAAAGAAAAAGGGAAGTGAGACTTTCGCTTCAAGTATCTATGTTATAGAAATTAATATTTCTACTTCTACATCTTAGGTATTAGATTCTCACATTTATACAAATGTGTAGGAACTACAAAGGAGTAGGACTCTAGCTAAAGGCGAAGTAGACCTACGAGTTGGGAATGGAGCAAAAGTTGCTACCATCACTGTAGGAACATATCATTTATCTTCACCTTCTAGTTTAGTAATTGAATTAGAGGAGTGTTATTTTGTGCTTGCTATTAGTAGGAATATTATTTCTATTTCTTGTTTGGACAAGAAAGGTTTTTCATTTATAATAAAGAACAAAAGTTATTCATTTTATTTAAATAAAATATTTTACTATAGTGCACAAATATTCAATGGACTCTATATTCTTGATCTTGAAATGCCTATCTATAACATAAACACTAAGGAATTTAAATTAAATGATTTAAATCCAACCTATCTCTGGCATTGTTGTTTGGGCCATATAAATGAGAAGCGTATATCCAAGCTTCATAAAGATGGATTCTTGGATTCATTTGATTCATTTGATTTTGAATCATATGAAGTATACGAATCTTATTTATTAGGTAAGATGACTAAAGCTCTATTCACTGGACACAGTGAAAGGGCTAATGATCTATTAAGTCTCATACATATTGATGTATGTGGGCCTATTAGTTCGCCTATTAGTTCATCTACTAGATGAGGTTTTCAGTACTTCATTACATTTACTGATGACTTCAGTAGATATGGATATGTGTATCTTATGAAACACAAATTAGAATCCTTTGAATAGTTTAAGGAATTTAAGAATGAAATGCAAAATCAATTTTAGCAAAAGTACTAAAATACTTCGATCAGATCGAGGTGAAGAATACTTAAGCCAAGAATTTGATGACTATCTAAAGAAGTGTGGTATAGTATCACAACTCACTTTACCTGGAATACCACAATGGAATAATGTTTTAGAAAGGAGGAATTGTACCTTGTTAGACATGGTACAATCTATGATGAGTCATATAGATATTCCAATTTCTTTTTGGGGACATTCTTTAGAGATAGCTACTTTTACGCTCAACTGTGTTCCCTCTAAAACGGTTCAAAAAACTTAACATGAGATATGGACTGGGAAACATCCTAACTTTTCTTTTATGAATATTCGAGGTTGTGAGGCCGATGTAAAACATCAAGTTTTTTATAAGCTTGGACCCAAATCAGATAAGTGCTACTTTGTAGGGTATCCTAAAGAAACTAAGGGATACTATTTCTACAATCCTAGTGAAGGCAAAGTGTTTGTCGCACAAACTAGTATTTTTCTTGAAAAAGAATCTATCTCTAAGAAAAACAGTGGGTAAAAAGTAGAAATTGAAGAAGTGCAAGACTTACAAAGTAACATTGAACTTGTAATAGAGCCTGAACAGAGACCACAAAATGTTATGGCTTAGGAACTAGCCCAAGTAACACAAGGCCTACGTAGGTCTGGTAGGATACGCCATGAACTCGAGAAATATGGATTTCTTATGACTCAAAATGGTGATGTTTTGCTCATTGATCAAGATGAGCCTACAACTTACCAAGAAGCTATTAAAAAGATAAATTGTAAGAAGTGGCTTAAGGTTATAAGATTTGAAATGGATTCTATATATACTAACTAAGTATGGACTTTGGTTGATTCACCTGAAGGGGCAAAACCTATTAGGTGCAAATGGATTTTCAAGAAGAAAATCAACATGGGTGGTAACGTGCAAACCTTTAAAGGGCGATTAGTCACAAAAGGTTATAGGTAAGCTCATGGTATAGGCTATGATGAGACCTATTCCCCAGTTGCTATGCTTAAATTCATTCAAATCTTACTTGCTATTGCAATTTTTTTTTATTACAAAATCTGGCAAAATTGCTTTCCTTAATGAAAAGCTTATCGAGGATGTATACATAACACAGCCTGAGGGTTTTATCACTCCTAAAAATGTTGGAAAGGTATGTAAGCTACAATGATCCATTTATGGATTGAAACAAGCTTCACAGAGTTGGAATCTTTATTTCGATGAAGCAATTAAAGAATTTGGTTTCATAAAAAATGAAGATAAATCTTGTGTTTACAGAGGGTTAACGGGAGCACAATTGTTTTCCTCATATTGTATATAGATGACATGCTACTAATTGGAAATGATATCCTTATACTGCAAACAGTAAATACTTAGTTAGGGAATTGTTTCTTGATGAAAGACTTAGATGAAGCTGCCTATATATTAGGTATTAAGATTTATAGAAATAGATCAAGAAAATTGTTTCGCTTAAGTCAGAGTACATACATAGATAAAGTGTTAAAACGGTTTAACATGCAAAAATCCAAAAGAGGATTTTTACCTATGTCACATGGCATAAATTTGTCCAAAGCTCAGTGTCTTTCGACACAAGATGAGAAGGATCACATGAATAAGATACCATATGTATTAGCAATTGGATCTATCATGTATGCCATAATATGTACTTGTCCTAATATCTCATATGCTTTGAGCATGATGAGTCGGTAACAATTAAATCTAGGTGAATATCACTGGACTGCCATTAAGAATATCCTTAAATACTTATGAAAGACTAACGATTCATTCTTAATATATGGAGGAGAGGAAGAACTTTTTGTAAAAAGTTACACTGATGCCAGTTTCCAATCCGATAAGGATGACTTTAGATCACAATCAGGTTATGTATTTAACCTAAATAATGGTGCTATATACCAGAAGAATTCAAAGTAGGAAATAGTGCTCGATTCTACTACAGAGGCCAAGTATATTGTTGCATCTAATGCATCAAAAGAGGTTATTTATATTAAAAAGTTCATTACTGAACTTGGCGTTATTCATAGTATTGCAAACCTAGTAGATCTCTATTGTGATAACAATGGAGCCATTGCACAAGCTAAAGACTCTAGATCTCACCAGCAATCCAAACATATACTTAGGCACTTCCATCTTATTCATAAAATCATTGATAGAAGAGATGTGGAGATATGTAAAGTACCAACTGATGATAATATCACCGACCCACTGATAAAGCTTTTAGCGCAGAAAAAGTATAATGATCATACTATGTCACTTGGTATTAGATACATGAGTAATTGACTTTAATCCAAGTGGGAGATATTGGTGTGTGTCTTAAGAGCTAATCATAAAGATGATTGTAATATTACATAATGTATTACGTTTTGTTTTGGCAATATAATTATTAAATTTTATTTTATTTTATTTTGCACAAATTATAACTTAAATATAATAATTATCCTTGGAATAGCTTTACTATTCCTAAAATGCCCCTAGTCAAGTATTATTATGAAAAGGATAGTAATAATACATTGAGACTAGCATGTATAGTGATTGATGATTATGAATAATGGATATGTGATATCAAGTTAATGTTGGACTAATCCACTGTGAGAATACTATATGGATAAACGTGTTATTAATTATTCTCATATAATCACAAATATGTATAGTCCTTTGACTTGAAGTCACTACGGTTCCCTACATGAAGAGTTACTCACTTTGATGTCATCCTATGTTACCTTTAATGGGGATGATGAGTAGGACATTGTTTGGGTGTATCACAAATCATGCAGAGGGATGTAAGTGATGTAGATGAGATTTTGTTACTCTTGTATAAAAGAGAAATATCCTTGGGCCCCTTGATTGAGTGAGACTTAGAAATGCATAACAATGTATAATTAGATCAATATGTGATATTGATAATTTATTTTAAGTCTACTCAGTATCAAAAAATAAATTGAACATTGATGAGGATGATACACTCCATGCCTCCAGTTCGATTTGGATATTGTTACAAAAGGGATTATGATGCAAAATGTTGATCATATTTTAGGTAGATGTTGAATCATAGACATTCTTACTACTTGAGTGGTAGTGATGTATTACTAGATACTGCTTACTGTTTATGACTCAAAATGAGTCATTATCAACATAGTAAGAACCTACAGGGTCGCACAAAAGGAATAGGAATGAGATAATAATTAATTAAATTTTAGTTAGACTAAAATTTAATTAATTAAACTTATTTTCATGCATATATATATTATTAAGATAATATATATTTATTAATGTAATATATATATTATATATTATGTGATATTATTTAATATTAAAGTAATATTAGACAGTTACGTTATTTGATATTAGATAATTATATTATGAAATAATATTATTATTATCTAATATTTTTAGATAAGTCCTGTCTCTCCAAACTTTCTCTAGGATAAGGATAAAGTGATAGTTATTTAGTGTGATTAGGATTTTTGAAATATTATCCTAGTGGGACTAGGATTGTGATATGCCTTAATTCTATAAAAGAACTTGAAGATAGCACATTATAGAATACACATAAGTTTCAATCAAATCCTAAATCACTCTAGAAAATGTCCAAACCCAATCCTAGTGAGAGAAACGAATCATAGTAGCTTCATAGAGGGGAGAAGTCGTTGTTCACTCCATGTGAATACCGTAGAGATGTTGTACCTTCCAGCTGGCATTTGATTCATCTCAGTCTCTCAAGGATTCATTCAGAAAGAATACGAGCATAAATAAGGTAAAACTCTAATATTGGTTTATAACTTTTGTATGGATCCTAAGAAGGTTTTGGATCAAAATTTTAAAATTTTACTGTGTATGTTGATCCAAATCCTTACAACAACTATCTGATAATGCATAACATCATCATCATAACACACACTACCCATTTCAGGTAGACAATACAATCATAAACAACCCTTAAGGGCAAAATGCAAAGAAGTCATCTCTTCATCACAAATCACAATATCCTATATCATTGCCATAACACCATTTCCAACTTCTTAATATCTTATAAGGCTTAATTCACAATGTAGCAAATTTGCTATAACTTCATTCTATTATCACTAGATTCAATAAAAGCCTACATAAACAATTATTTAGCAAACAAAGTATATAACACATTCACACTATGATATACTATAACTCTATCATAATCAATCAATCAATAATTAATAATGATACCACACTTTTGCTGTGTACTCTAATTGATTAACATTTACTCTAACAACTAATTGCGCTTATATTATAGAACTGAGTTTATAATTGAATATATATATATATATATATATATATATATATATATATATATATATATATATATATACATACATATATGAATATAAAATCTATACTATTAATAAAAAGAATGAGTTACAATATTTAAATCATATTTTATTTAAATAAAAGTTTAATGGTGAGATATATACTTACTTGGAATCGCTTATTCATTTCAGAAAGCTTTAATGCATTTATACCCATCATTTCTTCTTGTTATTTCCCAAATTACAAGAATACTTTATAAATATATTAGATTTAATAATTTTCTACTTAAATTATTATCTCAAAGTCTACTCATAACATTTTAATCTCCTATAATGCATCTCATTATCTTTTCTTAGGTTCGCCCCAAAAAACTAAGAATATATTATAGTATGAAAATTTGTATCGTCAAAGAAAGAATACAACTCACATCTATCTTCTACTAAGATATTAATATGTGGTAATTTGAAATCAAACAAAATATTAGAGTTCAAAGTTCTAAAATAGCTCGATTGATACTTCTTAATCATCCTAAATTATTTCACCTTTTATTTTGAAATCACCATAAAAAAATCTAAAATTTCCATATATGATCAAATTTCTTACCCAAATTTAAAAAAAAATTAAAATACTACATTTTGATGACATGAGTGTATTGTTAATATACTAGTTCAACGCTTTTGAACATATATTTCCCATTTTATTAATGCGATGCTAAGTATGCCAAATAAGATGATAAAAAAAACTCTAAACCAAGTTGAAGTTTTCACAATATTAGAATATACTCCTCTAAAGACTTTACTCATATTGTCTTAGCATTCTATAATATGAAAATATCATTTTTCAAAAGTATTGCTAGAAATCCAAATTATATATAAAATAGACTCCCTCAAATTATGCATTAATCTGCTACAACAGTAAAATATAAAATTTTCATTCATACTTTAATTATTCTAAATCATATTTTCATTACTAAAATTTACTTCAAAACCTAAAAAATACAGGGCTTGTGGAATCAACTTCAATCATCATACATTTACATATTAAGAAATTTATTTATTCATTTACTTTTATTTATATATAATATCTAAAGAACTTACTGTTGGAAGAAACTGCCGGCTGGTCATCGGCGATGGCGCCTAACTGGAACGCCGGCGGTAGCAGTGGGCGAAGACGCCCCGTTCACAGTGGCCGAAAACTCACTGGAAGAATGCCGTACCAGTTCACCGCCATTTCCAGCTCGCTCGCGAACATGTTGTCGCCTTTCACGCGACTTCCATCCGAGCATCAGCTAGTGAAATCAGCAAGAGATCAGCAACTCACAAGCTCGTGGTGGTGCGGCGCAAAACAACTAGACCATGCAAGACATTGGCGGTACGGCGAGAAGAAGAGAGCTGAAGCGGAGGGGGGAGAGGGAGAGTAGCGGTGAGACAAGAAGTCAGAGAGAGAGAGAAAGGGAGGACAGTGGCAAGCTGGCGAAAGAGAGGGCTGGAAGAAAAAAAGAAAAAGAAAAAAACAGAGAGATAGTGGCCTCCATAAGGAACAAAGAAAGAGCTGGCCACAAAACAAAAAATAAAAATAAAAAATAAAAAGAAGAGAGGCGGTGCATTGCGGGAAAATCCGGAAATGAGAGTAGTACGGCGGTGGAAAGAAGAGATGAGAGAGAGGGGAGGCCGAAAATCGAAAGAGAAGAGAGAGAGACTGCAGAAGTTAAGCTATGAGTGTTGATACAATGTTTCCCACCCTACTGTAGATTCATCTTTGTTTAAAATCTCAGCCATCCATCTCTATTTAGTCCAATCCTAACGATTTATTTCAATGAAAATTTAATTTTTATAAAATTTATTTTATTTAAAAATTCAACTTCACTATTTTTTATTTTTCCTTAATATATAAATACATATATTTATAATAATTTGATAAATTTCAAAATTTCAAAATGAATATCAATACCCAAAAAGAATTTATAAAATAAAAACAAATTATTTTATAAATCCATGCATTTCTTTCATTAAAATATTTTAAATTTGTAGGCAAACTCCTTATAAAAGTCATTTTCAATGAATCTTGAATTAATATGGCCATAAATAAATTTTAAATATCATCATAAATATCATTTTTAATATTCATAAATGTTGAAAAATAAAAATAAATTTAAAATTAAATATTAACTAAATAAGCAAATAATTATCCATAAATACTAAATTTATAAAATTTTTAATATTAGTCCGGGATATTACACTTTGCAAAGGGAAAACAATATCCTTCTTGGCATAATATATAATGCCACTGCCATTGTTGAATATATTCAATTTCTAAAAAATAAAATAAAATTCTTAAAATAAAAAATGCATTTTTTCTCAATTTTTAACATTAGTAAAAAATATGGTGTTTGAATTAATAATAATCTTTTTTTTTCATTGGTTGTTAGTGCTTTATTTTAATTATCACAATGCAACTTTTTTTTTCCCTTTGTTCTTCATCATTATATTTTGTTTAGAATTTTTTTATCTGATTTCCATTTGACATTTTCATTTAAGATTGATCAATTATCATATTTTTTGCATTTTGAAACTTCGAGCATTTTTCTGTTTTCTTTTTTGTGGTTTTTTCACTTAATCTCGTAGTTTTATATTTTCAAATCACACATATCAATGCAAAGTGGGTACCTTAATGAAACTTGGATTTATTTTTTTTCTCATATTGATATTATCTTTTATTTTGATTTTTTTAATTATCTTCACTATTTTTACATTATTAGATCACATTTAAATCAAATGCACTCAAAAAATATCACACATAAAAATGTTTATTTTGTTTATTTTAACATATAAAAAAAAAGGAGAAAGAAATTCATTGTAATCTTTTTTTTTTTATTTTATTTATTTATCATTTAGTTTCATCCATTAGTTATGTTATTCATTGAAGAATTTAAATAGGGTACAAAATAAAAAAGGTTAGAAGCTAATTAATACCGGTAAAATGTTAACATCCTTCTCCGATTAGAAGAAGAAAGAGTAAGATGATTGGAATTGAAAGATTTTGAGGGGAATAAAGAGGAAAAAAATGGAGAGAGAGAGAGAAGGAAAAAGAAATTGTGGATATTAAGGTTAGAAGACAAGAGTTGACCTCTTGTTTAAAATGAATAAAAATAAGATTTCATTTTACTATCTAATTTTTTTCTAAATGACATTTGGTTGTAAGTAAAAAGAGATTTTATTTTATTTATAATTTATATTTTAATTATATTTATACTATTATAAAATATATTAAATTTATTAAGGACTTCATGAAAATTTATTTCATTTTACCAACAATACACGTCATATTAAAAGTTTTATTCTCTTTCCTCTAATAAGGTCAAAATTTTATTTTGTAATTGAATTATATGCATTTTTCAATATACCTAAATTAAAATAATTCATTTATAAATGAATTTAAATCAATTTGATATAGTCCCCAAACAGTAGGATCCATTGATAAATAACTTGAAATTATTTTTATTAAAATAAAATAAAATCAATTTCAGATAAAAATTGTTTGCGCTAATCCTAGTGCTGAAAGTCTAAGGGTTGGAGTTTGTTAAGGTTTGTTTGTTGCTTAATTAGATCATGAATGGTGCATCTTGATTTTCTTGTGATAATTAGGCTTTGTTTCCCATAACAAATAAGTTAGTTTATGACTTATTGATTAGGTTAATAAGTTATAAATTAGTTTTTAGAAGTGTTTCTCATACGAGCTTATAAGCTAAGATTATAAGTTACTACTTTTTTAAATTCTTTTCAAATCTATTCTTATTATTTTTGTTAATTTACAACTCATACCTTTTGTAATATAAATTTAAATAATTTATATAAAATATATTAATTATATTTTAAGTAATTATAATTTTATAATAAATAATAAAATAAAATTATATAAGTAAATAAATATATAAGTTTATAAAATATAATTTAATTAAATATTAGAGATTATACTTTTATTTTAAACTTTTTAATTACATTAATATAATTTAATTTTTTAAATAAATATAAATTATTTTAATTATATATGTATTTCTATTAATATATCTTTTTATGTCATTTTATAATTTCAGCTATTTCAACAGTTAATTTTACAAAACACTTTAATTAATTTATCAACTATCAATTAACTTATCAGTTATTTGCGTGAAATGGTTGTTGAGTGTAATATTAGTTGGGATTCATGTAAAGAATCAATTAAAAAGTATATCTTCTTCTCGTTGATTAAGTGAAGGAATTAATTTGTGAAACCATAACTGCCTTTCAAGAAGTTATTATTAAGTTCTTATTGTTATTAATACGACTGGTTAGTTAAACTTTATATTCCAAGTGTTGTTCAATTGGTCTCATTATCTATGCAGGAATTTACTTTCTGAAGAGTGGCAAGTTTACTTATTTGGATGATATATATGTGATCATTTGAAATATTACTTCTAGTTGGTAACGTGTATTTGTTCTGCAATTAATTTTGAAATATATACGTATATCATTTGAAATATTACTTAAGGTTGGAATATAACTTGACCATTCGCAAACTTAAAACTACAATTAATTTTCATTAACTATAGTTTTTGTCCTAATCTTGCACTTAAAACTACAATTAATTTTTCTTTTATAAATTGGCTAATGTGTCTTGAAGTAATTAAAGTTTTTGGAGTATTTACTTCATGGAGTATGTTAAACTTTTTAGTATTTATTTCTTAAGAAAAACAATAAAAAGCATCTTAAAAAAATTAAAAGTTTAGCAGTGACCGTTGAATTATTTAGTTTTTCTTTTTTCCTATGATTTTGCAAGTGTTAGGCATTTTAATGAATAGTTAAAGTTGGTTGCATCTGTCCTTTTTGAAACGGTAGGAGTGATCAAGACACTAGATGCATAAATGCATAATTTTAGAATTGAATTCAGGATGTAAAGGAAGCAAGAATTTTCTAATAAAATCATATACCGCTTGAAATAAATGTTGTTGGGTGAAAATATTTTCAAAACAACTGTGGATTGTTTAAAGCTTTAAATTGGAATTTCGGTAGCACAAAAGCGTGATAGTAAGCAATTTTCTTATATAATAAGTTTTATTATTTATTTTTATTTAACTAACGATTTTATAATTTATATTTTATATTTTACACTTTGATATCTATAACTTTATATTTTCATTTAACTCTTTTCTATTTTAAAGTTTTCTCTTATTGAAATCTATTATAAATATGACAGAAATTAGGATTACTTTTCCTTTGGTTTTATAATGTTATTAGAGCATTTCTTCTTTTGAAGTTCTCTATGTCATCCTTTTAGAGAGAGAGAGATTAAGAATAATGTTATAGGAGTTCTTCGTTCTCAGATATTGATTATTTTTATTATTAAATTACCTTCTCTTTTAAAATAAGTGAATTGACATTAAAAATATAAATCTTAATATATTAAAATTAATCTAATAATAAAAATACTCAAATTTAGGAAGTGAATATTCTTGTAGCATTACTCAAAAACTAAATTCTTTCTCCTGCTCAAATGTAGTAGCAAAACACCAATTAAAGTGCTTCACCAATTGGAATCCTGGGGAAATTTCCTTTGAGAGATTCCAAGTGCACTTGAAAATTGAATTAATTATGAAATTCAATTTCTAAGAGATAATGGGAGATTAAATTGATAGAATGTTAGTTCTCTATTAGAATTTTCATTGGATCCAACTCCGTAAATTGAATTACTTATCTACGTATGTTTTTATTACCTATCTAGTGGAATGTATTTGAGTAGTTTTATTGTTCACTTGAGGTTGAATATTTTTATCTCCTAAATTTTGGAAATTCTTTGGAAAATTTTTTTATTTGTGTGTTTAAACTTCATCCCTTCTTTTATTTCAAGAAAAAGAAATTTCAATTCCAAAGCTATTATTTTACTTATGTATGTAAAGTATATAATTGTATTCAATTTAATAGAAGTGAAATGTTGAATTTTGGAAAATGAGAAGTTTTTGAGTGAACTAAATTAATCATAAAGGTTTGCATACTTGGCTTTTAAATGCTTATGATCTTTAATAGGTTATTTACCTATTGGGTTTCATAAACTTGTTATCTTTATAGTTTTCCTTTAAAAATATTTTATCTTTTAGATATTTAGGATACACTTGACATCCCAATTTTCAAGGAGATTTAAAAATTGTGCAAAAATTTATGGTGTATGGTAAGTCAATGGATAGTTGGATGAGAAATTCATTCTAAACTGCATAGACATCGGCATGTGTGAGACTTGAATGTGTTAATGTACAACATGTTGAAAATAAGTTATTGGTTAAGTATGTAAAAATAAGGAAGATTTTGTCAAAATTTGGGTAGGATTTATATGAGTGTATGGCTCATAACTAATCTCCGTATTAATATTTTAGTGAAATTGCATTACGTTGTGTTGTCTCTACTTTTTCATCATTTGCATGTTAGGCTCGTGGGTTATCATTTTATGATGGCTTCTTACATTGGTCATGTGATGAAAAATTGGGTTGCAGTGATTATGTTGTAAATAATTAATGTTAAATAAAATAAAAAAATTATTTTACATAAAATTAATTAAATTCAAAATAAAAATATATTAAATTTATTTAAGTTTATATGCAAGTCCCATATAGTTCAAAGGATTCGTCCGTACACGTGATATTTTTGCAAGATAGGATGACACTAACCAATTTTACAATATCAACAAAACAACACCAAGAAAATATGGCTATAATATAAATTTATGCATTACCAAATCTGCTCATTGCCAGGGTATTGCAACCAAAATGATACATTTACTGTTGAATATTCAAAAGTCTTACGGCGATATGTAACAAAATAAGACAAAATTTATCATAAAAGATGGACTTAAATTCGTAGTAACAAACACAACATAGAAATCTTTCCTTTTTTTTTTTCTCGTTATGGATTTAAAGAATGTAAGAATATCCGTATTAGGTAAATTTTACTTAAATTGATAGGTATTTATTTAGTGAATTTTATTCAAATTAATAGTTAAATTTGGATCTAATCATCAAATATGTAATGGGTTGAGTCCTTTAATATATATATATGTGTCTGTACACGCGCACGCGCGCGCACGGACGCGTGTGAATAGAAGGATGGAAGGGAAGAAGCCTAAAACAAAGAAAACAAAAAATACTCAAATTTCGATAAATTCTTGTATTTTGAGGTCATAATGGTAATTATTTAACAATTATCTTATTATTTAGCCACCACTTTCTCATCATTATACCTAACAAACTCCTATATAAGATATATACTATACCTTGCTATTTATATTATTCTCCTTTTATTACTTATCACTAAATTCAGCATTTGAAGGGCATTAATGGACCCCTATCCAATGCTCTCAGTATGCTCATGTCTACAAGTACATTGAAGAAGAGAGGAAATCATCATTGGCGCCCACTATGAAATTTTTTAAGCTTTCTCTTTGATTTTCTCGAGAAAATCATGTAAAAATTTGGAACCAAGCTTTCTCTTTGATTTTGTTGAGAAAATCACAAAAAATTAAGAATCAAGCTTTTTTTCTCGATTTTTCTCAAGAAAATTTTGAAAAATTGAAATGAAGCTTTTTATTTGATTTTCTCAAGAAAATCACATAAAAAGGGAAAATGTGAAAAAATCTCTATAAAAAAGAAAAAAAATATAAGTTCCAAAAAAAAAATAGAAATTTGAGTTCCAAAGGATTCAAGCCAAATTCCTTGAAGCAAAAGATGATGTACCAAACTACTAATGCTGTGAGTCTTGACAAGTCTATCTTTGAATCTTTCTTATGGTTTTAATTTCTTAGAAAATCCATGTCCAAAATGGGCTTCGATTCTTTGAATTACAATAGCACAAAAAGCAAAAAGTTTCTCCAACTTCACCAATTGCAAGGGAAAATTCCTACAAAGTTTTTCTCAAAAAGAAGAATTTGGTTTTCAATTGCTCTATCAAGAGGATGACAATTTGGAATTATTCCATGAAGAAGGCTCTATTAATGGCATCTAAAATCTCTCAAAAAATTGATCTACACAAGCTGAAGAATTACTTTTTCTTGCATTTCCAAATTTTTTTTTTATAGAATTGGAGATGTCTATCAGACAATTAAAGATTCAAGATGCAATGGAAAATTTAGGCAAAACATTGTCCTAAGAAATGAACTTATTCCAATCAAACTTGAAAAGCTAATTGCAATCGCAATCTTAACTTCCTCAAAGGCCAATAGGAGCAAAATTAGGTACACTAGTGTGGAAAGCTTAATTCAATTGCATAAGCATAAAGCTCTATCTCAATTTCTGACTAAGAAGGAGAATAGGATTCCAAGCAGTTCAAAATAAATTCTAGAGTGACGTACTCAAAAGAAATAAAAAATGCAAAATGTACAACTCATCTTGAGAGCATATCTCATAAGAGAAATACTACATAATCTAAAAGGTTATTGACCTTTGAGTGGGGTTTATCTTACTATCATCTTTTTAGACACCTTTTATAAAAAAAAAAAAATTACTCTTACATTACTATTGCCTTTGAGACACTAGCTTTTTGTTACTAAGTGGCATATCTTGTGAAATGCAAAATGGTGATCCTAATCTAAGGAACTACAAGATTAATTCTAGATAATTTGGAAAGTAGTTGGATCCTTGTTTTTAATCTCTAACAAACAAGAAGAAAGTGAAAGAAATATAAGAATACTCTCATGATTGTAGTCTTCTAAGATTTCACTCATTAAAGTTATTAGACATGTTAAAAGGCAAAAGTTTGATATTCATTGGAAACTCACTACAAAGAGAATAGCGAGTTAATGGTTTATTAGATACAAACTTGATTTTCAAATTAAGCAAGCAACAAAGTACAATATGTTTATTAGAGGACCAAGAATTTTAAGGAAAAATTCTAAAAAGTTATCCTTCCTCTATCTCATAATTGATAACATGGAAAAATTATCCAATAAGGTTGAAAAATTGCTAAAATCATGAATGATATGATTGGAAATAAAATATGTAAAAAGCGTTAGTTAATGATCATCAAAAGCATTTTACAAGGAATACAATGCAGGACATAAATGATCATTAATCTTAGAGAGAGGGAGTAAGATACCTTTTAAAAAAGATATTATTCTTGAAAAATCTATAGGACACATTATAGCTCACTCGAGCACATTCATATAGATTGGTAATAGTTGATCATTCGAACATGTTAATGTATATGCCCTAAAACTAATCATATTGATAATTGTAAATTTGAATTATGTTATTTTAATGGCAATTTCAATTATCATATTTATATATATTATTTATGTAATATATTTATTTATGATAATAACCTTAGAATAATTGTATTCCTAAATGTCCCTAATCATATATCATTATGAATTGGGTTGCTTTGATATGTTAAGACTAGCATGTATGGTGACTCATATGAGATATTAAGTCTACACATGAGTACAAGTTAGAGAACTTGTATATTAGACCAACCTGCCTTAAGAACACTACATGGATCGTTATATGAGTGTCATGAGTGATTCTTAGTGATCATTATTAATATGGTCCTTTGACCTGAGATCGCCAAGGTTCCTTACATATGAGTTTCATATTTTGATACTTCTTTATGTCACTTATGGTTAAGTGAATGCAAGGGTAATTATTAAATATGTGACATATCATGTGGAAGGATTTGTGTGATCAAGATGGAATTTATCCTTTCTATATAATAGAAGTGACATCTGTGAGCCCCTTGATTAAGTAAAGCTGAGAAAATGCATGGCCATGCTTAGATAAATTGACATAGGATGTCAATTATATTTGCTTCAATCAGCTTACTTAGGGATCAAGAAACCTTTGGATTAGGCTATATGAGAATTACACAGTTCATGTCTCATGCTCAATCTAGATGTCTAGGACAAAAGGACATAGTTAATGATCATATGTAAAGATTCAGTCGAATCACCGACTTTCTCATTATTTAGGTAACAATGATGTGTTGCTAGACACCGCTCATTGTTTATAATCATTAATGTGATTTATAATTATTACTAATGTAATAAAAGCTTGTAGGGTCACACATATAGAACCTAATGGATTTGGAATTAATGGACCAAAATGTTTGGGCCTAATAGTTAGGAATTTCATGTTATAATTATATGCTTATTATTGGGCCTTTATAATTATATATGGAATAAAGCCCAATTAGTTAGAGTTTTCTATGTACCTATTTAAATAGGCTTATTGGGTTTGGGCAATAATATTGGATTTTACTCATGCATCCCTAACACAAAAAGACCTACCAACCCCTTTGAACCCTTGAAAGGCATAGCTAACACTACGAGACAAAAGGTGGTGAATTCCAATCAGTGGACATGATATGTTTGTTGATGATTCATAATTCATGTGGATACCTTGAAATTTTTGACTAAAACCAAGTCCAAAGAGGGTGATCACCGATTGAACCTTGGAAGCATTTGAAAAAAAGGCAATCTAATCCTTATCTTAATCTAATATTTCACATGAATCCTTAACTAAGATCAGTTAATTTTGCTATGTCTGTTTAGCTCCCGATCCCTGCAGAGCATTGTTATTTGTTAAGCTTCCCATTATTCAACAAGTTAGATTAATAATAATTAGTCATTCAAGAACTTTTATTTGGTAAGTTATTCAATAAATTAAATTAGCATCAACCAATTACTTGGGCATTGCTATTTGGTGGGCTCCCCATTATTCGATGGGTTAGATTAGTAATGATTAGTCACTTAAGCATTACTATATAGAAAACTCTATATTATTCAATGATTCAACATAGATCAGTAATTACCAATCACTTAGGCATTGCTATGTGGTAAGCTTCTCATCAAGTAATGGGTAATACAAATCTAGAATATTAAGATTCTACAATTTAGGAGACCTATCATATTATCAATTTGGATAGTTAAGGAGACCAATTAAGATTGTATGGTGAAAAAGACCCATCAAATAGTACAATTAAGAAAACCAATTAGATAATATAGTTAAGAAGATTAATCAAATTATTAACTTATATGGTTAAGAATATTCATCAACTTATACAATTAAGTATTAACAAATGGTGTACATGGTGCATAAATTACCATAATGCATCTCTTATTTATATGCATGATTATTGTACATCACACATCATGATGTATCAATCATTAAATGTGTACAAAGCTTATATGTACATGGTGAATATTAAATAACACTACAATTAAAATATTATATTATTATTACTTACCTATTAACTCATTATTATCTTTCTTAGAAACAAAATGTATAGTATACTAATAACATTAGGCATATCATAACTCATTCGAACATCTTTAGATTGACAAACATCAATCTTAATCAAGTTATTATTATATCATATATTTTGATGGAATTAATGACTTAATTGAGTTATTATTACATGTGTTCTATTAACGATAGACACATGACAACTTCACATCTTGATAACATTGGACATATCATAACTTATTTAAGTATATTCAAATTCATAAGCATCAATCCTAATTAAGATATTTAAATTGTCAAAATTTAATATCATGGTTCAAACCATTGTACTTAGGTATCATACACTCGTTCAAATCTTATTCACCAATTTTTGGGGATTAGTGATAAATATTTATATTTTAAGGGTCATAATGGTAATTACTTAATAATTACCTAACTACTTGTCAACCATTTTCCAACCACCCGATCAAAGTAACTCCTGTATAAGATATGAATTGCACCTCACTATTTAAATTATTCTCTCTTTACTACTTATTACTAACTTAAGCATCAGAGAATCATCAGTGGACCATAACATGTTACCTTCTAATAGTATATTCATATCTTGTAGATACATAAAAGAAAAAGGGAAATCATTAAAAATAATCCTAGTGGTAGAAACCCTACTAACATTAACTGATAGTAGAATCCAAAGCTCAATAAGGAGGTTTAATCAAAACATGCATTCCCAATTCACTAAATATGCTACAATTTGCTAACTAGTCTACACATTTACTTCCATCTCAATATTATGTGGTTTAATAAAATATTTTAGTTATTTTATAATATTAATTTTTATAACATATGAAGCTATCTATTATAAATATTCAATGGGTCTTGAATTTTATAGTGATTGAGTCTCTTTTAAACAATTTTCCTAAATTTTTTTAAATCATTACTTGGTAACATTTAAAATTTATATAATTATGATTATAAAAAAGGGGGTTTCAAAGAGATTGTAACCAAGCAATTTTGTCCAAGAATTTATAATTTTATAGATTTTATTTTGTTTTGAGTGTTTTGGTTCATTGAATTATTTTAGCACTTATCATAAAAAATTTAAATTAATTAGTATTTATGATTGTCTTAATTTTAAATGATTGCAATATCATTTATTTTAACTATTAATTAACTATGCACCTTATTAATCTTATGATAAACCTAGTTTATAAATATTATTAATATCTATTAAGCTTTATTAAAGTATATTTTAAAGTTAATACTGTATAATAAAAATCATGAGTTACTCAAATGACTTATTATGTACTAGTTAGACACTTTTTTAATGATTGTTTATAAATTTCTTTTATTATATAGGAGCACATTCCATTTAGATATTCTAAGAAAACTTTCATTCAAACAAAATAATTTTTTTATTATTATGTCAATGAAACACATTTTGTTGTCTTTTCATTCCTTTTCTATTTCTTTATCTTTACCCATTGCCTAAAAACTTATCTCACTTCCAATTTCTAAATAATGGTGAGCTCTTCTTTTGCCTTTTTTTAACCCCTGTTTCAACTCCTTCTATATCTAACAATGCCCACCATTCTCTCTCTCTCTCTCCTCGTTGTATTATATAGCCAACCAAACTGCTAACTCCCTAACCATGTCGATCCCTTTTATCCCATGTTGTAGATGATAGAGTTGTACCTTCTTGATAACTTAGATTTAAACTTTTTAACAAGAAAAATATTATTTTTATTAATTATGCACATGTAGAAAAATTTTTGAATTTGAAATTCCTTCTTGCACATTTGAATTCCCCTACTTCAAATTTGAAATTCCCTTTCAAGATTTGATCCAAGGGGTGAGATTGAATTAACATTTGTTATGAACCATTGGATTTTAATTTAAAACTATGAGCCAATAAAAATCATTTCTTGTTAATCAAGTTTTATCATTTTCAAAAATAAATCAATAAAATGATTTTAGATCCTTTAGAAGAAAATAAATAGACAAGCCATATTAGGATATTTAGAAGGTAGTAAGTGAAGAGTGTTGACACAATGATTCCCACACAATAGCTTAAATGGGTTAGCAAGATTTAATCCAAGTTGACTACACCTAAATCAATTAAATTAAGTCCATTTGTAAATCATTTTGGCCAAAAAGCATTTTAATTTTATTTGATTCTTTAACCATATATGGCTTTGAAAAAGTTATTATTATGTTGATATTGTTGTTAATGAATTGGTTAGCCAAATTTTAAATTCCAAGTGTTGTTTAACTGATCTCATGATCTATGCATAGATTTAGCTTTTGAAGAGTGTTGAGTTTACTTAGTTGGATGATATATACGTGATCATATAAAATATTATTTTTAATTGGTAACATTTGCATTTGTTTTTAGCTAAAATGGGGCAGAATGGATGGAAAGAAATGACAATAAAAAGGAATGTAAACCATTTTTTTAGGGTAATGCTATGTGAAGTTTAGAGATCAAGTGTTTTTATTTG
The DNA here is from genome assembly GCA_020226215.1 of Sindora glabra. NCBI lineage: Eukaryota > Viridiplantae > Streptophyta > Magnoliopsida > Fabales > Fabaceae > Sindora > Sindora glabra. Next base: position 38,198,430 of record CM035236.1, on the reverse strand, counting down.
GATTATCTTTTTTCTAATCCCAAAATAAGTAAGTTAAAATTAAAAATACAAATATCAATAAGTTAAAGGCAATCTAGTGATAAAAATACTCAATCTCTTAGGAGATGAAACTTCTCATAGCATTACTCTTTTTTATTATCTTAGGCTCTATTTATTTCATCAAAAAATATTATCCCTAGAAAAGTGTAATATATATATATATATATATATATACCGGTGAAGCCCCCTAAAATAAAATGAAAGAGGAAAAGAGTTGTAGAAGAAGATGGAATAGGGATCGCAGACGGACTGCCAAATTTATTGCATAAAAGAGATGGTTACAGAGGTTTTCTGAGTTTGAATCAGAGAGAAAGAGAGAGCTTATATGAGTGCTCTAATTCGAATGCCCTCTGAACCAAATGAGATCTGCTTAAATAAGCAGAAAAGATACTATTTCTACAGTACACTTCTACAGTTTTTACCTGTGGGTAAACAGGAAAAGAAAACAGTAAAAGTGCTACAGTAAAGTTTTCTTTCGGTCACCAAAAGAAAAAAGTGACAGAAAGCAACTTTGGCCGGGAATCACGCAAAGTTGTCTTCCACCAGGAGAGGCCGAAATGTCTTCTAGTGCCGACACTTTGATTTTGACCCGGTAAGATGATCTAATGGTTTAAGTTAGATCAGGAGAATCTAGTGGACTGCTGCGGTTGAGATCAATTCTGAAACAGTCATCTTCATTTGATTGAGCAAAGTCTTCATCTTCAGAATTATCTTCAGACTTTGCAGGAGAGTTGGATGAAGCTTCAGACTTGGCTTCTGCCTTTTGCAACATCAGAGTTCGAATGTCTTTAATTTTTGAGAGCCATTCATTAGGAGTTGAGGCTGTAGATAGAGCAGCCATGAAATTAGATCTTGACTGAAGGAATTGGTTCATTCCTTTCCTTGGAGTTTTGTTAAACTCTGGATGACGTTTGAACCATTTCTTGATGTTTGATTCTTTAGCCATATGAGCAAATTTGAAATTTGCCTACCATTTGACGGATCCATGTCTTTGGAGAATTGGATAATTCCCTTCAGGATTTGGAGCTAAAATATATTCCCAATAATAGCACCATGGAAGGCCTATTCTGAGGAAAAATTGTAGTAAAATAGGAAATCTTCCATGATCTTCAAAATTGAAATTATCACGAAAGAATTCCCAGCCCTTTTTGATATTTTTGGGAAAAATATCTTCAATTGGTCCGAAGATGTTCCACCATCTAACAAATCAACTGGGAATTTGATACTTGACATTACATTTAAAGAAAATAAGCCAAGTATGTCTATAAATCTGATTTTGAAAGAATAGAGTATTCATCCAGGCTTCTTGGTAATCCCAGTATGAATATCCTATTAAATTTGTATTGGAAAAAGGTTTTGAAATTTTTTTTATCTTGAATGGTTCCATACCCCATTCAGTAGAAGTAATAATTTTCTCAATCCTGAAACTTGAATGAGTTACAAGATTGGAATTTTTTGAGCTTTTCTTATGCTCGATAACCACTAAACCAGAATCTTCTAAAACATGTTGGTAGAATTCTCTGGTGTGGAGAAAAGATTTTGGAATAAAATGCCAATTTCTGGGGAAAATTTTGGGTATGAGATCAATCGGATCACTTGCCCAATATTTGGGTTCTGTGTAAAGCAGATTTTGGCATTCTGGCTTTTTGACATATTTGGTAGTTTCTGGTTTAGATTTCTGTTTAGTTGGGACAATATTTTTGGAAGTTCCAGGTTTATAGATTTGTTTCTTCTGCTTATCAATAGTTTGTAGAAGTTTAGATTGGCTTAGGATCAAGGATTAGTTTTCTTGATCTTCTTCAGCTAAATCAGCCCAAGATTTTTTCTCGATTTTGAGAGGTTTTTGAATTGAAGTTGCAAAAGCTTGCAAAAATTCAATTGGGAAATCTTCATGGGAAATTTGTTTAGATTTGGTGGAGGAGGGGTAGCAATTTGTTTTGCTTTCTCCTCAGCGGTGGGTTTCCGCTTGTTGGGATCAGGAGGATCTTTTTTGCCTCTTCTCATGGCAAATTGCTGGATTTTCCCTGTAAAAATTCTCTGGTTAGAAAATCAGGGAGAGAGTTCGCAGAACCTTTTAAATGTTCAATTTCACAATCGAAAACACTTAAAAGACCTTGCCATCTGGCAAAAATTTGTTTAGATGCAATATTTTGAACATCTTTTTGTAAAATAGATTTTGCCGAACTACAGTCAACACGAATCAAAAATTTTTTGTTAAGCAATTTAGATTGAAATTTTTGAACACACAAAACTATTGCAAAAATTTCTTTTTTAGGAGTGGAATAGTTTTGTTAAGCAGAGTTCCAGTGTTTTGATGCAAATGCGACTATATGCTTTTTGCCATGCAAAACTTGTTTTAGAATTCCTCCATAGCCTAAATCAGAAGCATTAGTTTCAATAATTTTTGGTGCTGAAGGATTTGAAATTTGAAGGCAAGGAAGGCTTTTGACTTGGGCCTTAACTTGTCTTACTATTTTTGTATGCATGTCAGTCCAGGGAGGTGGACTCTTTTTTAATCGATGATGCAAAGGTTTTATGAGATTTGAAAGATTTGGGAAGAAATCAGAAACATAATTTAAACAACCTAAAAACCTTTGAAGTTAAGTTTTCTCAATTAATTGATCAGGAAATTTATCAGCAAACTCAATTAATCTTTCAATTGGAATGATAGTTCCCTGATAAATATTATGACCAAGAAAATGAATTTTTACTAGGAAAAGAGAATATTTAGTTTTAGAAATAGCTAAACCATTCCTCTAGGTTACATCTAAGAATATATTAAGATGTTTGAAGTGCTGGTCTATATTTTCTGAGAATACCAGAATATCATCAATATAAACTATGATGAATTTAGAAAAAGGACTGTAAATATCATTCATAATCCTTTGAAATTCTGAGGGCGCATTTTTTAGACCAAAAGGCATTACATTCCATTCGTACTGGCCGAATGGAACAGTAAATGCTGTTTTATAGCGATCCTTAGGTTTTATCTAGATTTGCCAGAAACCAGATTTCATATCAAATTTTGAAAAGATTTTTGCCGAATAAAGACGATTTAAAAGATCTTTCTTATTTGGGATAGGATATCTGATCCATTGAAGTGCTATGTTCAAAGGTTTGTAATTGATTACAAGCCTTGGTGTGCCACGCTCTAACTCAGCATTTTTATTGACATAAAATGCTGCACAAGACCAGGGACTCTTAGATTTTCTAATGATTCCCTTTTTTAAGAGATCATTAATCTCTTTTTGGCAATAATGCAGAAGTTCATGACTCATCTGGATAGGTTTTGCCTTGGTTGGGATTTCTCTTTCAAAGAAATCTTTTTCATATGGTAAATCAACCATATGCTGCTTTCTACTCCAAAAAGCATTGGGGAGGTCAGAACAAACATTACTGACTATCCTTTTTTCTAAATATTTGATACGAGATTGGACAGTAGGCATTTGAAGCTGCTGTTCAATTCGTTTGTAAGAAATTTCTTCTACAAGAAAATTTATTTGGGTTTCTTTACAGTCTATTAAGTTAATTTTCTCATAATTCTTGACAAACTGGAAAGTAATTTTTTCTCCCAAAACTTTGGTTGAGATTCCTTTATCTGAAACCTTATAAGGAATTAAGGCTTGGATGAAGGGATTCCCTAAAATTAATTTACTAGATAAATCTTTGACTAGCAAAAACTCCTGATTTATTTGGAAAGAAGAATTTACTATTTGAATATTTGAAAGTTTGAAATTTATTTTGAGAAGAGAACCATTTGCAGCTTTGATTTTGGCCTTTGTTTTTTCAAAAAATTTTGTTGGAACTAGGCCTTCTTGGATGCAATTGATATCTGCTCCGGTGTCAAATAAAGCAATAATTTCTAAATTCCAATCATTCTTTCTCAAAATGACTGAAATATGATATTTAGGAACTGAAATTCAAGAAATAAATCGTAAAAAATCACTATCTTTAAGATCATCATCTCCATTAATTTTTTCTTTTCCTTTCAAAGATACTGGAGATTCAGGAGGATCTTGAAGAGAGGCTATAATTTTGCCTTGAAGATTTTGAATGGTTTTAAGATTTTTGACTTCTTTTTTGAGCAAATTTATTTCAGATTGTAAATCTTGTAAAGTAACAGGCTTACTAATTTCTGATTTAAATTTGTTCAAAATATTTTGAAAGTTATAAATTACAGGTTGAAAACCTGGTTTTGAAGATGAAGGTTTATCTAGATTTTTTGTTAGATTTTCAATAAAAAATCTTTGTTTTTCTTTGTCATTAGGATAGTCATTAATGATATCCATCCAGATTTCTTGATTTTCATTTGTAAGCATACTAACTTCAAAATTAGAAGTGGCTTCTGAAGAGACTTCATCATCTTGAGGAAGACTATTCATTTGCTGAACCTTTTCTTCGTGCGCTGAATCAGAAGATGAATCTTCTTGGGCAAGAAGAATAACTATTTGGTTTAGGATAGTATCATCTAAACCTAATTGTCTAAGCTTTTTGTTGAATTTGCAAAACCTAGAAATGTGTCCAGGTTGGCCACATCTAAAACATATTGGTTTTGCTTTTGGATTTTGTCTGAGTTAGTTAGGAGGAATGTTTTTGCCTCTGGCTTTCTTCCTAACATATTTACTCTCATGTTTAGATTTCTCTTTGGAGTTAGGTTTGAACTTTTCTTTTCGATGCTTGTGACTCCTTGGTTTTAGATTCTTGGTACAAGGAAGGCCAAATTGTTCACATAAAGAACCTAATTCTTTTCTATTTTGAGCCTTTTCCTTAGCCAACTGTTGTTGGATTTTATCATCCTGGCAGATTTTCATAGCTACTTTATGGACGTGACTGACTAATTCTCCATAAGTTAGTCTGTCATAAGGAATTTTATTTCCATAAAGATTTCTGATTTCAGTTCTAACCTTATCTCCTAAAGTGAGGGGTAGTCCTGCTAAAAATTTTTCTTTCCAGAAGACTGGTTACTATTTTCCTTATAAAAGATTCTTGAAAAGAACATGTCTTTATACCATCTAAAATCAGAAAGTGATCTACATCTAAGATTAGATAAAATTTCAGCAGATTTATCTCTCCAAATATTAGGATCACCTAAAAAGTGTCTTACTATAGTGAAGATTAATGTATTTGTGGCGTCAGGAATTGGATTGTTATCAGGTCCTAAAATGGCTTCTCCATTTTCATCTACCCTGATACATCCTAAGATTTGTTCCTTTTCAAAATGTGTAAGATGATCATCCCACCAACCTTTAAGCTGTCCTGAAAACCCAGCTATAAGGTAATGGCAGATGACAACATCATCACACTAATAACTAGTTTGGTAGGCCATACAGACCATTCCCATTTGTTGAAGCATGTTTACAATTTTAAATTCAGATTTTCCATCTATGTTCCATTCATAGATGTGGTTTCCACTGTAAGAATTTTCGATAATTTTTAGTTTTTCTTCTAAAACCATATCTGGAGGAGTGGCTCTAAGGTAATATAATTTCTGGGGTTGTCTCTAGTTATTTTCCCTAGGTTCACGTTTAACAGGATAAACATGATAATCTTCAGAAGATAATACTGAACAATTATCAAGGAACACCTAGATTTTTTGTACTAGATTTAACAGACTTTGGTGTGTCAGAACTATCATCATTTAGATCTGCAAGTCTTTGGGTCAGTTCTGTAATCATTTGATTAACAGAACGCTTTGGTTTGGAGATTTGTTTTTCATGAGGTATTTGAGGTGGCTTGAATAAAGGATTATCAAACCTAGAAGGGGTTCTAGAAGTTGAAGGTTCACCTGCAGGGTTTACAGAAACACCAGAACCTAAATTTCTAGCAAAAGTATTTCTATTTCTATCAGAAACTAACTCAGTACCAATTGCTTGAAGATACCTGTTAGTATAGTTATTCTATTCTATCACAGCCGCAATATCTTTTGTAGAGACGGCTTCGCCTTCTTTAGACTCCGTTGTCTTAAAAGGTGAGGCTATCACTGGTTTCTTTGGGTCAGTAGTTGGAATTTGGAATGCCTTCTTAGGAGAATGCTCAGAAGAGATCTTCTCGCCTTGAGTTGAAGTCCATTCCGAAATACCATTAACAAAATCCGTATTTTTAAAAGGAAAATCAATCTGGTTTTTCTTAGCATAATAGCCAAACCAGGTAAAAAAACTAATATTTCTTTTTATGAGATTTAAATCAGCATAAAATTCTTCTTGAATCTTCTGCCTTTTCTGACCCTGGAAATTCTTTAAAAACCAAGTTCTTTAATGGAGAAGTTTGTCAGAATAAAACTCCTTTCTCAAAGATTCTTTGTCAATGACAAAACTGGTTTTACTATTCATCATAAAATGGTTGGATCAAGGCAGATTTGTGAAGCAGTAGGAGAGCCAATGGATCCCATAGTTTCACTATCAGGATCTATTGCTTCGCCATCTTTCTCATCTTCGAGAGTTTGGCTGGTTTAACCATATACTGGTCTTGGAATATATGTACTATTATCAACGTCGCGTAAATCAACGTTAATAGTAGAAGCTGTTTGAAAAGATTTTCTAGAAGATAATTGATCCTTCTAAAGATTCAGTTTCTGAAAATGGTTTTGAACTGATTCTTGCAGAACAAGATCTTCTTGGTCCTTCAACCAGATTTCTTTCCATTTTTTGAGGAAAAGATTCAGACTCAATAAAATTACTAAGCCTATTTCTATTTTCAAAAGAAATAGAGACTGAACCATCTGGCATGGTTTCAATTCTCGAGATTGGTTTTGCTGCAATCTCCTGGGGTTTAACTGCCTGTCTAAATCCCCAGTTATCAGGCCAACTTATCTTGTCCCAAATTGTTTCCATTGGAACGGACAAGTTTACCTTAGTCGCATCAGTTTGAAAGAAGATTGTTTCTCCTTTCAGTGAAGGTGGTTTTACGCAAAGTGATGCGTAAGAATTGTGTAATTTATAATGGATCCTATAAATTATTACAACTGGAATCTGGCCAGGTTCCATGGTATAATTATACAATTTGACTTGAAGCTTAAAAGAGCTTCTGGAAATTGATCCGTGTCAAGGACTATCTTCATTTCTAGGAAAACAATTGAAGTAGATTGGTCCTTGAGATAGACTGGTTTCAATTACTCCAAGAAGAGAGTTTTTAAAATCCTGTATCCCTTCCATCACGAAGACAGAGAAGGATAGCATTATCTAGACCTCTACGGAGAGTTAAAACTGCTGCAATTTGAATATAGTCCAATATGTAAATAATTATACCTTTTTCGAAGCTTTTCTGCTTCTAGGCCAGAAAAAAGTACAAAATTTTCAAAATCTGGATTTACTTTGATAGTTTCTTCAACGGTCTTGATTACATAATCAGTTCTGTTGAAAATACTTTCTTTCCGGATTTGGTAAAGTTCTTGATTTGGGATATTCGGCATTTCCCAATCATCAATTTTTTGATTGATATTTTCAAATTTGATTTCTTCAGAGAAAATTGGTTTTTTGCCCAAATCTGAGCTAGATTTCATAGATTTTTTTGGCGAAAACCGATTTGAAAAAGTTCTAATAAATTTTTCTGCCATAAAAGATTTAAACAGTAAATAAAAAAGTTGCAGAGGAAGAAGAAGTTGAACAGCAAATAAATGCAGAAAGTAAAATGAACCGAAAGTATGCAGATGTAAGACCAGGGGGCTGATATCTACCACAAGGTTTCATAAAGATGAAGATATCAGCTTGTACTACTTATGAGAAGATCTAAGTGTTTGAATTTGGGTTTGAATAGTAATGTCTTCTAGAAAATTGTCCTTACGTCTTACTGTTCACATATAAGCTACCTGGTGAAAGAGGCTAAATCCCTAAACGCCTTCACATGGCTCAGCGGGAACAACACGCCTCATGCATCACTTACATGTTACTATGCATTAACATCATTTTCCATAAACAAATTCAGAACCGAAAATAAACACAAAGTTCCCCTCATAAGTGGTCTAAGCTAAACCACCAATTTCATATATATATATATATGAAATTGCAATTTTATTCATGTTTATGAACTTCTTTACCCTACTGCATTAACAAAATACAATAAGAAGCTATAAACTTCTTTACACACATTAAGTCATCTTAATTTATTATACAACTTGGTAAGCAAATGCACTAACTAATACAATGTACAACTTTGTTTAAGGCCCAATTATCTTCAACTTAGTTCCTTGCAGCTAATTATCTTTTGTTGAGTATTTTCCATGCTTCAATTTGAGGGCCCATTTATTATACAACTTGGCAATGCAAATGCAACCTTCCTTTCACTACTATTGTGGAGAAACTGTGGTAGAGGGAGACTCCCATCTCAATAATAACAAATGTAAATGTTTAACATCTTAGCAATACATTTACCTTTAGAGATTAGAATGAATTCAAAGATAGCCTTCCCTTCCATCTCAAGAAGCCCATTTAGAGAAAGCTATAAATCTTATCAAAGAACACATACAACAAGACTAAAAATGTCAAATGAGAGGCAAGTCCTTCAAAAAAATTTACAACTTCCTCCAATTGGGCTTCTTGAGATGGAAGAAAAGGCTATCCTTGAATTAGAACCAAACTCTAGAATTAAAAAATAGAGGTTAAGGCATCATAGAGTTTCAAATAAAAATTGAAGTGCAATTTATAAAAAAACATAATACATTATGTCAGTTATTAACATATGATCAACATTTTAAAATCATATTATTCATGTTCTATCTACTGGTATGCTTTTTAGATGTTAATTATTTTAACAATTGACATTATAACTATTCACCTTGTAAATATCATAGTACGTTTCAAATAAGCTAACTATTGAAATACAAATAAGTTTTACTATTTCTAATAACACATTAAATATGAACATTAATTGACTTTAGATAATTTTTAGACATTTGTTCTAAGTAAAATTGATGTAAAAAAACTTCTCTATTTCTAATACATTGTAAATAGAAATATTAGTTAGCTATTAACATTTTTTTAGATAGTGTACAATCAATTTCTAATATTTTTCATTATATTTATTTAGATGATTGTTGATTAAGAATCAATAAGGTAATTCTTATTCAATGTTAGTTTAATATAAAACCATCATCTTAAATTTGCCTATGTTAGAGTTTTTGTCTCCTATTAGAAAATAAAACTTTATAACATTAGTTCATTAATATAACTGATGTGGTGATTTTCAATTATTTACAAAAATGCCACTTTGCCATTGGATATGTCAATTTTCTATTTAATCGACATAAATGTGGTAACATTAAAAGAAAAACCTATAGCAATATTAATATTTATATGTCAAATCTTATTAAATAACTGATATTTGTGTTGTTCCCTTAGCCATAAATTATGTCTTTCACTTCATTTTTTATCTAAATTCTTTGCTTATAAAGTTTCTTTTTCACTTTATTTTTTATTTAACTTTTTTAATTTTACATTTTATTTAGGTTTTACTCCATATGGTGGTGGTATAAGAGGACATTACACAATCGATACTACTTAATGATTAATTGCTGAAAAGCAAGTCATCATTGTTTTGCTATTATTTTTCTCTTAGTCATGTTTCTTTTCTATATTACTAACTTAATAGAATGAATTTGAGAGTATTGGTAGCAAGAAAAAGCCGATGTTTAAAGATTCCATGAAAACAATCACCATCACTTTTTAAGGAGAAAAAAACCTAGATTTTGTTTATTGAGAGATCAAATTATGAAAATCAATCTCCTAATCCTCATAGATCTATCAATCAACAAACTTTATCATCACTTTGTTGAGGTAATTGCAACAGGTGTTGCAGCATGAATAAGAACTAATGCTATAAATATCCTTAATAAAATATTAGGATGAAGAAGTTAAACAAATTCCAAACAACATTGATTATTTATTAAAATTAATATAGTTTGGTAAAATCATATTTAGATACCATGGCAATTTTTTTTATCATAACTAATGTCCAAATCTACCCTAACAGCTAACTAATATGTAATAAATATTTACCAACTCATAATAAATATTTACTGATACACTGATAATGGTGTTCATGAGGTGCATTATATTAGGAGGTGAAAATATAAATCATAAGTAATAAGTTTTATGAAATAACATATATCAAGAAATCATAAAAATTAAGACATTTAAATGTATATCAATAATTAAGATTTATGAAATAAAACATATATAATACATCTATTTTGATTAATAATCAATATTTAAATATTTACATAATATTTATAAATTTAACTCCTATTCTTCATTTGAAACATTTAGGTGATATCTTACCAATGATGTGTAAATTGATGAGAAATTTTATGATAAGTAGTGTGATCATTCTTACGTTGGAAAGCTTAACCTTGAATTTATTACAAGAATGGATACATTTTTTCTTTTCAATATAGTTTATCTTTAATTTACAATTATTGCACCCTCTAAAGTTATCTTTATTGTTAATGGTCCATCGTAAAAAGCATAATTAGGGAAAAAAAACTCAAAAATAGGTTACAAAGTGATGAAAAATTGTTATGAGAAGAAACAACATATCCATTCTTGCATTAGTAAACTTGAGCTTAATGCATGAATGGTGATATTGCTTTTTTTCACTATAATTTATCATCAGTTTAAAACCATCTACATCCTTTAGCTTAGAAGCTTTCATGCAATTATAAAGGAATTAGGAGAAAAAAGTATCCCATTTCAAGTCCTTTAATATAATAATAAAAAATTATTATAAATTTATGCCATTTTTTGTAATAATATTTTAAGTAAAAATTTAAAGCTAAAGTTTATAAGAAAGATGTTATAATGCAAAAAAGAATATTAATGTTACCAATATGTAAAGTTATAAAGTTTTCTATTGAAATAATAATAAAAAATAAAATATTTTAGTTTATGACATAAATTATTATATAATAATTAATTTTAAAAGTATTTAGTTAATTAATATCATTTTGTTATACATGTCAATTTTTAATTAGTAACTAAGGTGTAAACTTTAAACACAGTGAAAAAAAAGGTACATGATTAAAATAAAAAGAGTGAAGCTATAATGTCATTTGTAAATTTTATTCTAAAACCTTAAAATGATTCTTTCTCTAATAAGGTATGCTCTCTAACAAACTTAAAGATAATTCTCTTTAGTTTTGTTTTTATACTCACTAATTATTTTATGGAACTTAAGCTTTATTAACTTGTGGCTAAATATGTGAGGTTAGCACTCACTAGAAAAGTATAGAATATAAATATAAAGATTTATTTTATATTTTGTATTTATTCTTACTAAGGGTTAGGAACTGGTCAAGTATAATTGATTAGCAAGCTCAATTCCAACCAATCGCTCCTAATAGTTCATGTTCAAATCTCGATTACTTGAAGTGCCCAATTCGATAATAATTGACCAAATCAATGTGGAGCAATTTCAAGCAAGTTTAGTCAGTTTAAATTAATGACAAAAATAACTTTTTCTTCATAAACTAAAATGTAAATCTACTTATGTGAATAATATCTATTATTTAATGAAACAATATTACACAAGCATTAGAATATTAAGAATTGGTACCTAGATACAAATTAACCTAAACTAAAAAAGATCATAAACTAATAAGTTTAATAACAATAGTTTTCAATATAATTTATATCCAAGACATACATCCTGCATCAACAACTATCTTAGTAGGAATGAAAGCATGCTCTATAGTTGATGCAATAGAACTAATGGCAAATTGTAAAATAAATGCAATAAAAGAATCAATTATAATATAAAACAATGACAGCAGCTAAGTCCTTTATAATTATAACAACCCTAAAAGGACATACCATACAAAATCCTTACCATGCATGTCTCTTGCAAATTTTGAGGACTATTTTGGAGAGCTACCAGTAGTCTTCCCATCAAGGGATCAAGAAATGGAAGAATTTCCTCACCTATATTCTCATAAAATTCAGCCAAAGCATAGTATGATTTTCCCTGCATCATTTGTGAATATTTATTCAATATAGCTAAGATATATTATTTTTATAAATAAAATCTATAATATACAATCGTCACCTTAGGAATCTCTATATCTTTCTTGTCAACTTTTAACCATACTTGTCAAGGCAAGTTAGCATATGCTCTATCCATTATATCTCTAGCTCCTTCTTTTGTATATTGTAATTTATTTAGAAATTATTAATGGAATTGTAATTAGGAACCATAACCCACATAATGATTTATTAATGAACAAGAATGCTTAGCCTAAAGTGCATAACTTAACATGAGACCAAAATCATAAAGAAAGGAATTTCACCATGGTCACTGTTCATAGTAGCTAAGGTGCAGAGGAAAAGCTTCAAGAAGATCACTCCTATGAGAACACAATTCTAATAAGGCAATTTATAATAATAATAGGATTAAAGCATGCACCATAAGTAGTAAGGTTATCAAATAATGTACTACTATCACAATTTCTATTTGAACAAAGTAGACAATTAATGTGAGCAGATGGTCTACACTCTAGAATGATAAAATATTTTACAAGATTAAAATATCAAGAAAAGAACATCTACTTAGCTATTAAATTTCTTAAGATTGATTTTTCAAGTAATATGAAATTCAATTTATAAGGTAACTTGCATAAAATATAATCTTTTTTGAACTCTATATTGAACTAAATTCAATCCCCCATTATAGCTGCTCACACACACATATACATACACATACACAAGCACTCTAATAGATAAAAAGTGATATTGGAATAAAAGATGTTGAATATCATTCTAGATTTTATATTGATATTTTCACATTAAAAGTAAATTGAAAAAAAAATTCAATGTACCTCGTATGGTGATCAACATTCATATAATTCAAAGCAACATAAGAAATCTAGATAAAATCTACATGTATAACATTTGTTCGCCGAGCCACAGACAATTTAAAAATATCAAATTGAATATTAAATCACATAAAATAGAAAACATAGGCATATACATCAATTGTTGTTCATTGTCGAATACTAAGAATAATCACTTTAAACCTTTCAATAAGTCTGAACTATAATCCTTTGTTATGTCCCTAGAATCTAACACAAAAAATAACCTATCCAAAGCTAATCAAACATAAAACCTAATTAACTCAACTAGAATAATCCTTTCAAGTAAATAGGAAAAAAATTAAAGAACTTATGTGGCTTACCTCAAGAAAGGATGCTCCATTGCTAATCCCGCACAGCCTTCAAATAGAGCTTGAACAAACCTTCACGGATGCTATATTTGCAATAAAGGGATAGATTTGGAAAATTTGTTAGTAGGGCAGTGCAGATGATGGTGATGAATGACTGGAGTTGAGAATTGCTCTACTAGGGCTTTGCTTCTAAACAATTAGGGTAAATATGTTCAAAACTGCAAATGGCTTAAGTGTCCATAGTGAAGCTAATTATGATGGAAATTGCAAGCCAAATGACATTATTCCTAAGTATGAATTGGTTACGTTTGATCTCCATTAAGTGCAGTACCGAAGACCTAAATCAACCAATAGCATTTTATTGCTTTATTTTTACTATCCGCATCTACTTGAATTTCCAGCCTCACTTATACTTACCTGCTAATTTTTTATTTGGGTTGATCGAGTTATGGCTATTCAAATATTTTTTCCTACCCCTAATTCTTGCAATTTAGTTTTTAATTTCATAATTAACTATATTTTGTTGCCTTTCACTTTAATATAGCTTTTATAGATTTGTACAAATAAGAAATTTAATTTAATTTATCTTTTTTGGCATTCTGTGTAATACCATATATGAAATTTTAATGAATATTACTCATATTTATCAGTATTAAATTCAAAAATTCTTTTTTAGTGAGTGCTAATCTTATGTATTAAGTGACAGGTACCTATAATGAAACACTTATCTTTAACTGAGGTAACCTTTCATTATTTTCAAACTTTTTTTCTTTAAATACATTGAAATTATGATGGAGATATTGATGTGAGAAGAAGCAATACGTCTATTCTTGTACTAATAGGCTTGAGTTCAATGCATGAAAGACAATATTTCATTTTCTCACTATAATTTATCATCAATTTAGAACTATCTATATCCTTTAACTTAGAATCTTCCAAGTAATTATAAAGGAATTAGGAGAAGAGATATCCGATTTTATTTCTTTTTGTATAATAAAAAAAAATTATATTATAACTTTACATCATTTTGTGAAATAATATTTCAAGTAAAAATTTATAGTTTATAATTCTTATTTGTTAGATTCTTCATCTCTCATTAACCTTAACTAAAATTTTGTTCATTGTAAATTATAGTTTCTCATTTTTAAGATTGTTCAATTTATTATTATTTATATTTATTTAATTGTATAAGAAAGACATTGTAATGCGAAAAAGAATTTTAATACTACTAACTTGTAAAAATATAAAGTTTTTGCTTGAAACAATAATCTTATGATGTCCATTGTTATTTAATAATTAAATTTTAAAATTATTTAGTCAATTGAGGTCATTTTGTTATACGCATCAATTTTTAATTAGTAATCGACTTGTAATATTTAAACACAATAGAAAAAGGGCATGGGTGAAAATAAAATGAGTGAAGTCAGAGTGCTATTTGCAAATTTTATCTTGAAACCTTAAATAATTTTCTTTTTAACAAGGTATATTCTCTAACTAACCTAAAGATAATTTTCTACAATTTTGTGTTTGTACTTACTAATTTTGCAGGATTGAAGCTTCATTGACTTATAGCTAAATATGTGAAGTTTAACACTTACTAGAAAAGCATATAATATAAATATAAGGACTTATTTTACATTGTGTTTGTTCTTATAATTTAGTTTTTAGTTTTATAATTGACCAAATTTCGTTACTTTTCACTTTGATGCAACTTTTACAAATTTTATAGGTAAGAAACTTAAATTCATTCATCTTCTTTAACATTTTATGTAATATCATACATGAAATATTAATGAATATTGCTCATATTTGCAAGTACTAAATTCAAGAGTTCTTTTCTAACATGTGTTAACCTCATATATTGAATAATAAGTATACATAACAAAACATTCATATTTGGCTAAGATAACTTTTCATCATTTTCTAACTTTTTTTATGTAAATACATTGAAATCATGATAGAGATATTAGTGTGAGAAAAAGTAAAATACCCATTTCGCATTGGTAGAGTTGAGTTTAATGCATGAATAGTGATGTTACTTTTTCTCATTATAATTTATTATCAATTTGAAACTATTAACATCTTCCAATTCAAAAGCTCTTAAGCAATTATAAAGGAATTATGAGAAGAGCTATCTCATTTTACATCCTTTTGTACAATAACAAAAAGATTTTATTGTAACTTTACACCATTTTATGAAATAACATTTTAAGTAAAAATTTATTGTTTATAGTTTCTCATTTGTTAGATTGTTCATTTCTCATTAACCTTAATTAAAACTTTATTCATTGTAAATTATAGTTTCTCATTTGTAATATTGTTTAATCTATTGCTATTTATATCAGTTTAATTGTATAACAAAAACATGGTGATGTAAAAAGGAATTTTAATGCTACCAACTTATAAAATTATAATTTTTTTTTCTTGAAATAATAATGAAAAAACAAAATATTTTGGTTTATGACATTGGTTGTTATTTAATAACCATGTTCAAAATTATTTGTTTAACCAACATTATTTTATTATAAACATTGATTTTTAATTAGTAACCAACATGTAATCTTTAAGCATAACAAAAAAGAAGGCATGGGATAAAAATAAAAAGAGTGAAGTGATAGCATTATTTATAAATTTCATTTTGAAGCCTCAAATAATTCTTTTTCTAATGAGGTATGCTATCCACCAATCGAAAGATGATTTTATTCTATTTTGTATTTGTACTCATTAATTATTTCGTAGAATTGAAGCTCTATTGGCTTGTGACTAAATATTTGAAGTTTAGCACTTACAAAAAGGTGCAAAATATAAATGTGAGGATTTATTTTACATTTTGTATTTATTCTTGCAATTTAGTTTTTGATTTCATAAACGACCAAATTTTGTTATCTTTCATTTTGATATAACTTTTACATATTTGTACATGTAAGAAGCTTGATATCATTCATTTTCTTTGGTATTTTATATAATATCATACATAAAATTTTAATGAATATTGCTTACATTTATAGATATTGGATTCAAGAGTGCTTTTCTAGTAAGTGCTAACCTTATATACTAAGCAACAAGTACCTACAGCAAAACATTCGTCTCTAATTAAGGTAACCTTTCACTATTTTAAAACTTTTTTCTTTAAATACATTGAGATTGCATTGGAAATATTGGTCTAGTTAGCTAATGGGAAATATAGAGAATAGGGATATCCATAACAAATTAAGAGATAATTTTTCTTTAAGCATAATAAACTTTTTATTTGTAATTATTGCAATACTCAAAATTTTATTTGCTTATTTCATTATCTTATAGTTTGAAAATGTTTTAGATATATGTCATTTAGCAATACAAGTCATTAGGTATTTCCTATTCCTATATATTTAAATTGTATGATAATATTGAAATATTGTGTTTTTGTTATTTCTGGATATATTTCAAGTTAGAAATAGTGTAATAGGAAATGATATGAGTTGCTATATAGAATAGAAAAGATGTAGGAAAAGTCTTTTTTTTATTTTTTTATGGGGGAAAGAAGTGCAATGTTAGTTATTAAATAAGTTAACGTTAAATTTTAATTTGCAATGATGGCTACTAAAAAAAATCAACGCATTTAAATGTGTTTAGTTACTAAGTTGTGTGTTGTATAAAAAATGATGACAACTCATTTGTTATAGGAACTAATGTAATATTTATTTTTTATGATGATTTTTTAACTAATGTCATAAAATATTTATTACAATGCTCAATAAAATGATGGTTCAAAATTGACGTCCAATCCATTGAATAACTAATGATAAATAGCTTTTATGTAGTAATGAGTAGAATAATTATGATTTAATTCTTTTATTGCATGAGCCTATGGTAACCATTTGGAAAGATAGGTTATCCTTGAAACCTTTTTCCTTCTCCTCATTAAAGTTATAAAAATTTATTTGGCTTTTTCATATGAAACCCCATTACTTTTTATGGAAGCTAATGGATGTAGATTTTATGTTATGGTCTAATTGAACTTTTATTTTACTATTTTATACATTTGCTTACTTATTGAATTTTAAGAAAACTTTCTTTCTCTTTCTCCTTCCTTTTTTATAGGGTTTCATTTCTTGTAAGTACTCAACTGTTGATTGTTGGAATAGAAGTGGGCCTACTTATGCATTATGGGAAGGGGTGCTTAATGGGCCTTCAGCTCGCGAGCCTAGTAAACCAGTCTTTGGGTTTCTTACGAACTGAACTGGTAAAAAATAGGCCTACATTAAATAGGCTTAGCCCATGCATGCCAACCCACGGGTTATACGGGTCTGTCTATAGGCCAAACCCATTTATAAGATAAAGTTTGTGGACTTCACAAGTTTTTGTGCGGATTGAATTAGTTAAAATAGCCTTGCATTTTGTGCAGGCCTTGGCGAGTTAGGCCGAAACGAGCCTGGTTCGTACAGGCTAGCCCGAAGGGCCATGCGGGTTGGCCCGTTAAGCACCCTTAATTATGAGATGGAGGTAAGTTGTAAAATAAATGGAGCAAAAGGTTTTACATATTTATATCTTTTGCAAGACATGAGGTGCTTAATCACTTTTATGATTACACATTTGCATTAATTTAAAAGTATAGTACCATCATTTATGGCACACTGCATTATCCACATAAATAAGGTCAGTAGGTGTTTACACATAGTAAGCTTCCTACGTTGATCATGTGCCTTAGAAATTGGTTATGACATTTTTTCTTCCAACAAGACTTTAGTTGTTAGTTCTTAAAACATTTGATGTCTAAAGTCATGAGAGTAGTGATATTTTTTAAAATATAAAGAAACTTTAGATGTTAGTTTTTTTTGTAAAAAAAATTATAGACCTTTCTTCTTGCAAAAATTTTAATATCGATTGCTAAAATAATCGACTTCCAAAGTTATGAAAATGGTGACACTTTTGAAAAAATGAAAAAACTTTGGATGTCAATTTTTTTTAAAAAAAAAAACTTTCATCCTGTCTTCTTATAATAGTTTTAACATTAGTTTCTAAAATAACCAATATCTAAAATTATGGAAGCAATGACATTTTTGAAAAATATAAGAAAACTTTAGACATCATTTAAAAAAAATATTATCTTTTCTTCCTCTCAGACTTTTAACATTGATTCCTAAAATAATCAATGTCTAAAGTCATTAGTGTATTGACATTTTTGCCCTATAAAAATGGCAAAGCTTATTTTATTTTCCTTATTATTACACTCACTCTTATTCTTATTTGTTTTCAAACTCACTCTTCATCTTTATCTAACTCCTACTATAGAACCCTAGATCTCACTCCATCCTCTATCATACATCAATTAGCAATTGATATTCATTCAACTAACATCAAGTATGAAACAAATGTCATGTTTCAAGCCATAAGTTTAAAGCATAAGATCTATCTTTCTTACTTTTATTTGTCATATTGTCACCTTTTCCATTTCACTAATTTTCTATATAGATTGTACACTACTATAAAATAGCTTATTGGCGTTAAGTTTTAGGGAATTACACATTGAAAAGCAATTGACATGTAATCAAGTGATGTAATATATATGATTTTAACATTGGTTTGTAAATTGTTATAACATAAAAGAATAATGTCAATTTTTATTTCATGAAAAATGACATCATTTATGTTTCTACAATCTTGGGAAATAAAATTAAATGTTATTTACTTTCTAAAAACTAATGTCCAATAACCAAAATGCCACATTGATTCATTTAAATAACTAACATTGTATTTCCACCCAACCTACCAACCTAAGCCTTAACCCTTAATTCCTTACTCCCTTATTGTAAACCCTAACCTTATCCTTATGTTTCTCACACCATCATTCTCCTTATTTCC
This sequence comes from Sindora glabra, assembly GCA_020226215.1. Lineage (NCBI taxonomy): Eukaryota > Viridiplantae > Streptophyta > Magnoliopsida > Fabales > Fabaceae > Sindora > Sindora glabra. The sequence continues at coordinate 38,179,401 of CM035236.1, read as the reverse complement.
TTTGTATTCTTAATTAGATATAGAATGGCAACATCTTTCATTACTATAAAGAATTCAAATTAAACAACTTTGAAGGATAAATTTAATAATAAAATATTAAAAATGGTGAAAGATTGTATACAATATCATAATCAAAGATGACTTATTTGTTCAATCTATTTTGGTATTTATTACTTAATATGTGATGGTTATGCTTCCTAGAAAAGCCTTTTGAATACAATACCTACAAATGCAATGAGCATTCATGAAAACTAGTGCATTATTTATTTTCATATAAAAACATAATAGAAAAACATGAATAAGATTAAATTTCTTACTTATGTAAATCTATAAACATTGCATCAAAATTATAAATAACAAAATAAGATTGAATAGAAAATCAAAAAGTAAATTACAAAAATAAACATAAAAGTAAAAAATCCTTATAATTATATTTTGTACTTCTTTAGTGAGTGCTAAACTTCACATATTTAGCCACATAATAATTAAACTTCAATCTTATAAAATAATTAGAAAGCAAAAATACAAAATTAAAGAGAACATATTTCATTAAATAAAGAATTATTTTTAGGTTTGAAGAGCTTTAGAATGAAATTTATATATGGTATCATGCTTCACTCTTTTTATTTTCAACTTGTACCATACTTTAACCTTTTAATTTTCAATTTGCACCAATGGCCTAAGTTTCTATATTGGTTTTTGATTGAACTACTATCTAAATTTAGTATTAGACATTAATTTTGTGAAACATTGTCATCTCTAATATAATGACACCATCCTATTAAGTAATGTTCATTGTTTATTACTATATAAAAATTAATGTCATAATATAAGAATGTCTTTAAATAAAAAAGAGTTTTTTTTTCCTTTTGAGCAACTTTTTCTATAAGCATTTCGAAACAATTATAAAACCTTTCTATAATCATTCCAAAATGGCTAAATACAATAAATATGTATATATTATATTAAAATAGATTTAATTGCTCACATATGCATTAAAATTTACAATTTCTAGTTTATATCACACACATACACATATCAAACAAAAATCTAAAAACATAACTTATATATATCTTATACATATACAAGCAACAATATTATATATCTTAAGTTTAAATCCTATAGAGAACACTGACATCATTTTGTAAACTCATTTTTTTTGTTTTTTTATTCAGGTTACTACAAATAAGTTGATAGCATTAAAATTCTTTTTGGCATCATAACATTTTTCTTATATAATTAAATAGACATAACAATAAATTGAATATAAATGAAACATATGAGAAAGGAGATAATATATTAAAAAAAATGAATGAGAAATTTTATATATTTTTATATCAGTACATGAACATGTACAAAGAAAAAAATTATTATTTACAATGAATAATAAACTTTTCATTTACAATAAACATACATGACATTCCTAGACATATTAATTAGAAAAATGGTTATCTCTACTTGTAATTTCTTTATATTACTTGATTGCTTCATTTGGTATGAACCACTAATTGTCCCTATTCTTCAATGTAATGACATACTAACCTCTGACTTTATGTACTATCTCAAATTTTGTAATAAATATTCTATTTCTGTCATGCCAATTGGTATTATATATTATTGAGCTATTGTTCTAAAATATCTTAAAATTTCATGCATTAACGTAGAATATGATGGTGCAAAAATTATGAGTTATAGTAAGATTATGGAGTATCAAAACTCAAGCCTTCATGAATTATGTCTCTTATGATGGATAAAACCATGGTCATAAAGGTATGAATTTTGATGATTTGTAATTTTCTATAACACATAATAAATGCAAAATCATATTTTACATTTATATATGAAAGAAATTCCACAACAATAGCCCTACATCATACAAAAACAATTGGCAAAGCATAAATAGAACTTGTTTTACCATTTAAGATAGCACATAAAGCAAGCAAATTGTCTCTAATCTCATATTGAAATACAATGACAACTAGAGGCACATGTCAAATAAAGAAATCAAATACCTCATTAGATACAATATTGTTGGAATGAAACACCTCATAAGCTCTCTTTTTGATGGAACAAAAGCTATCTTTATAGATCACTGATTTGTTTCAAATAAGTAAGGATATCCTTATTTATAAAGTAAAAGCAAATCATTAGATGTCGATTATTAGTTTAAAATTGATGTCATAAATTTGGCTATTTTTATAGTTGTAGTGACTTAATATGTCAGTTAAGTGTTAAAATGATGGGTAAACTATTAGTGAATTATCACGATAATTAAAAAAGACTTCCACAATGGTCACTAAAAATAAATCAATGTTGTAAATTTTAAGTTAATGAACTATTATGATGATTGAAATAGGCTTGAGCAACAATCATAAAAAAACAATCAATATTGTAAGTTCCTTTATTAATTCCATTGATAAAGTTATCTTCAATTTTATTTATCTAAACTTCTCCAATTTCATTTATTTTAACATTTTCATAAATTTATTTATTTAAGCATCTTTATCTCTTCACTTTTATTCATTTAAACTTCCTTATAAATTTATTCATTTAAATGTTTTTAGTTTCATTTATTTAAACTTCTTCATAAATAGCATTCATTTAGACATCCATAGATTACCAAAAAAATTCCATTATATTAGATGTTGGTTAATTGTAAAAATTGACATTTTTATATTTGTCATTTCCTGACCAAAGTCTTTTTAATTATTAAATTAAGTAAACAACTAAATATAAAAAGAAAGTTATTTTTGAACTAATTTAACATAGAATATTATATTTATTTTGATATGTTTCTCTTTGTTAATTTGTATAATCCAAAAGTTTATTATACAATTTTAAGTAAAATAACATAGATAAACAAAAAGAAAAAGTTCTACAAATCTAAAAAATTTTAATTGTCATTATTCTGCTCTAATGAAAGTATAAATAGATGAGTAAAGAGCAATAATATCCTTGTAAATTCATACAAAATAACTACACTTAATCATCAATAAAAAAAACTATACTTGTATACATGAATACATAAAAGCAAATAAAAAATCATTATGTATCAAAATCTTTATCCTCGATACAAACTCTAATATTGTTACTCAAATTTCTCTAGTTTGTATATTTCATTGGAAAATGAGAGAGCATACAGAAAGAGAGAATTAAAGATTAACGTTACTCTATTGTACACTCTTTCCAAAAAAGAGGATTAGTTTTAGAAATTTTTCCATTCACTAATTCTTCCATTCCACTTTTACTCCATGAGAAATGAAATAGTATATACAATGGGGAGAAACAAAGGTTAAGATTCTTTTATTGTACACTCTTTTGATAAAAATGAAGTGAGAGATCATCAGTAACATTATCCATCAGTTTCATCATCCTTGAGAATATATTGAAAAAATGCCCAAAGAGTTCATAATGAAAGAGTTCTAGTGAAGATTTATAGGAAAAAATAGATGTCAATTATTGAAAAAAATCAATGCCATATGATTCTATGATTTCCATCATGATTCCTTATATAGTTTTTAGATTATGATTGTTAGCAAGGATCAACATCTTATGCTTCTGTAGTTTGCAACAAAATTTATGAAATATTTTTTAGACAATGATTATGACTAGAACTGACATCCTAGGATTTTGCAATTTCTAATAAAACTTTTGAAATTCATTTTAGATCATGGTTGTGTTTAAAACTAATGTTGTAAGTTTTTGAGTAATGTTTAAGTGTCAATTGTATTCTTATCTATTATCTTAAATTTTTATATAATTTTAAAAATATCACAGTATAAAAATAGGCATCAATTTTTTTTATAAACTAACACATATCGACTAATGCAAATTATCAATTCTATACAAGTGGTATTAAGAGATTTTTGTTTATATTCCATTTGTATAACTTTCATGGTTGTATACAAGTTTTAAATGCCTAATCTGTGTTTGATAAAATATTGCAATAGAGTTCAAAGCCAATCAACAATGATGATATATAAAGAAAAAGTCATTGAAAATGACTATTTTTCCTCACTTTAGGTGGGTAGATTGCTTTTGGGGTTTTGTAAATAGAAAGATCTTGAAAAGTTATATAAAATAAAAAAAAATCATCTTAAACATACAATTGAGTGAAATTATGGCTTTCCAAAATTTTTAATTTAAAATATATATTTTTAACAGGTTACTGAATTTATTCAATTCTTATTATAAATATTCTAGCAGGAAAGTCAAGAACCAATGTTACAAAATAAGTTTAAATACACTTTTGATCCTCTTAATATTCAAATTGATTGGGTTTGGTCCCCTCTTAAAATTAAAAATCTATTTTCATCCTCTCCATAAGACCAAAATTGGTCCGATTCGTCAAATTGCAAACGAATCAGCCAACCAGGAAAATTGAAATCCAACGAGTCATTACACTTTAGCACATGGCATTACACGAGCTTGTGTTCTACTCCAAACAACATCTCTTGTGCAAGGATGAATGGCGATGGAAGGAGGAGAAGGTGAAGCTTCCTAAATTGTAACATCTGCTTTGTTCTTCAACTTTTCATTGTAATCCATATTTCTAGTTTACTGGGCGAAGTTAGATTGGTGCTGAGGAGTTCCGAGGAGGAAGAACAATCTAGGTAAACTCTTAATTTTTAAATTTTGATTCTTTTTGGGCTTTTTATCTTCTATGGCTATGGATGATTCTGAGCTTGTGATTGTTGGGTGAGAAAGAGAAGAAAACTTAGTTGTTGCAGCTAGACATATTGTGAGGGCATTAAGGTCTAATAAAAACCTCACTAGTGATGCTAAGAAAATTCTGGCATATCTTGGTACCCAATTATCCTTCATCACCAAATCCAGGAAGATTAATAAGGGGAATGATGCAGACGAGGACAAAGACGAATGGAGAGGTTAGTTTTCGTACAATTAAAAAAGGGGCTTAATGCAATTCAGGAGAATATAATGAGATGGGAAGAAAATCAGTCTATAATATGGGATTCTAGTCTAGATGAAGCATCTGAATATGTGAATGCTGCTGATGAAGGTCACCGATTGATTGAAAGGTTGGAGATGCATCTAACCAAATCCAGTGAATCTTTTTTGTTTAAGGTGGCTTTCATTTCTTCGATAAGTTTCAGGGCAAAATAAAGACATAAATATCTTTTGATTTCTTTCAATTCCCTCTAGCTTTTTTAGAATTTAACTTCCTTTCAGTTTTCATAAATTAAGGGTGGAAAATTGTATGATATTGTCACTTATTCATGCACGTGAAGAAGCACATTCAAGAAGTTTCAAGGGTTCAACAATTAAAGGCTTTATTTAACAAGTTGAGATGTAATGCCACATTGGATTTCCATTTGTCAGGTTGGTTGACCTTTTGCAATTTAACGAATTGCACCAATTTTGGCATAATTTAGATACTAGGATGATGAAAATAAATTTTTAATTTTAAGGGAATCAAATTCAATTAATTTAAATGTTACGGAACCAAAAATTTCTTTAAGCCTAAAAAATATTATGCAAATATTTTACATTAATTTTTTAACTAAAACTTGACTTGAATTTTAAAAAAGATATTATTAAAAGGAAAGATGTCATTTTTTTAGCAAAATAACCAACAGGATTTATAAAAAAAAAAAAGATGTGAAATGTATAAACATTAAAAAAAATTCAAAGGAAAGGCCTTTTTTTAGTAGAAAATTAATGTGATAATTTTTTCACGATGATGAACGTTAAAATTAATATATAGTGATATTTAATTAAACATCAATTGAAAATTGACATATAATTCATTAAAAATCTAACATCTCTGTACAATTATGTAGTAGAGTTTATCTAAGGTTTAAAGTGTTAAGATTAATTTATTTGTATTTTATTTTATTAACTCTTTGCCCTCCTAAAGTAACTTTCCATTAAAAAAAAGGATGGAATTTGCACATTTTTGTCGCATGTTTACCAGACTCATTTTTATTCTTGTAAAAGAGATTTGTATCAATTTTGTTTTTAAGAGTAGAATGCTAGATGAGTTAGTAACCAACGGGTAACATAACATAGATTAATGATGGCTATTAATTACACGAGAGGGAACGGGATCGGGAGCTGAAAGTCAGAATGTGATGAGTGACTTATGATCTCAATCGGGTATATTCGCTTATTTTACATGAACCCATGCACGTGAACGATGCTATGTTGAACGAAAGAAATTCACAAGTCTTTTCACAACTGTACGAATGTCTTACGCAGACGCTATTTTTGGATATTACGTATTTTTTTCGTAAATAGTAGAGTATATATGTTTGCATGCATGGTATATGTATTACTATGTATATTAATAAAGTTCTGTACCCAAGATTGGAGTTAGTACTCTGGTCATTAAGCAATGATTTGTTCGCTACTTTCTAAACATTTTCGGGTATTAAATCTTCGTATTCAAAAATCACTAATAGTGCCAAATTCTGCTTTCATACATGCACGAAGGACATGTATGTGATTTAAAGTTTTATGCTTGAGCTGCAAATTATGAAAGATCCAAAGGATGTATTCTATGAAAAAAAACATGATTATGCGATTTTTTAAAACCACGTGAATTTTATTTTAAAATGTCCGTGCAAAGATTTTTTGCATGCATGAAAATGTTGTAGATATATATGATATGGACGGGCCGGGTGATCAGCTCACATGATAGGGGCATAGGGATTATACGGTAGGATTTAAGAGAAAAGTGTTAGAAAAACTAGAAGTTGGAGGAAAGCCGATCAGAAAATCTATGATTTCAGATATGACATGTCAAATAAAGTGTAAAAGCCAAGACAAACATGTAATTGGTGACAAATATAATATGCGTACAGGAATAATAGATTCCCCGTGAATAAACTTTAAATGCTTTATGATATTTAAAATTAAATGAAAGGATGATCCGGTGTGATTATTTGAAAAATAATTTTGCCAAAAAAAAAAAGAATCTCTCTCTACATATATATAATTTATTTTTTCTTACGAGTCCAAATAAAAATTATGTACATGTCTTATAAATATAATACGAAGATAAAAGTTTTTTACTCAAAATTGATGGAACTTCACTTCCAATGTTTGCTCAATTTCTATTTATTAATTTCAGGTATTTTAGATGATAAAAAATTGCTGGTAAAGCAATATGTACATTTTTTATTGGTACGTAATTTAAAATATGAATTTTAGTGCAACTAGAATCACCCAGAAAGATTTTGATGAAAATACAATGGTTTGTGTTAAACTTCTGAAACTTGTATGAAAACTATCTGATTTCAAAATTTCATAACTATTTTTAAAAAGTATACAAATTGTCTTACATAAATTATAACATGATTTCTATTTTTCAAAATAATAGAAATGTTCCAATATAAATCAATAATCGCTTATATATTCTCAGATCACCACAAAGATGATTTGAGTTGGTCACGTTTCAAGAAACCAAAGTATATTGTAAAAATGCTTTAGTAAGAGTGTAAGTTATGTGACTTTCATGTTAAATTTATGAAAAAGCTCACAAATTTTATCAAGAGCATACCATAAAAAAGCTCTCTCATTTTTGGCACCATTACTATGTCATTTTTCAAATGGATTGAAATTTTATTGAAAGTTTTTTGTTACAGACACTGACATGTTCTCCGCTAAAAGAAAAGTCATAAAATGTTGCAACTAACCTGCTGCTTAGCAAATATTTTTGTAACTTTTATTTCTTGCTATCAATATCTTAGACCTTTATTTCTAAAACTAATGCATTTGTTTAGCCCTTCACAATTTCTCTTCACAACTGCATAGCAGCAAGGACTCTTCTCGGAGGAACACGTTGCTTAGGGCATTAAACTATTTGCAAGTAGCAACTAGTACTCTTCTTGGAGGAAGGGAAGGCCTTCTACCATGAAGCAAAGCCGCGTTGTCAAAGAAGAGAACATCTCCTTTCTCCCATTTGAACTGTATGCTTTCTTCTTCAATTATCTCCCCACACCTTTTCACCACCTTGCTTGGAATCTCTGTTCCGTTTGCCATTGTCGCGGAGCTAAGCTCCTTGCCATGCATGCCAACCACTGTGTTGAACCACATTCTTCTTCCTTTCCTTCCATCAAACACCCTTGTCAATGACCTTGGTCCTATTATTGTCTTCACCCCACCATTTGGGAGCCACTCCAATTCCATCCCCAGGACATTGATCCTACAACAAGAAGTTGATAAAAATTCCTGGTTTTAAGAGTCAAAACCAAAAATTTGAAAAGAAGGAAACTAATCATCTTGGCTTCTGTTTTTTCCCACCATCTTTATTTTTTAAAAATGAAGAGTAATGCTAGACATACTCCTAAATTTTAGTTTACTCAATGTCATTCATTACGTACTTGATAAAATCTAAATTAATTTATTATAACTATTCAGATTCTACCAAATATATAATAAATGACACTAGTGAATCAAAATAAGTGTGACTAGTTACGTGAAAATGTTGAAAATCTACGTAAACATTTTCATTATCCCTCAGAGGCAGTCATAATTGGTAAACTGATATGGACGTTTGAGTTGTGGTGTGAGAGAGTAAAATACCTTCTCTCAGCTTCTTCTCTATCAGAGGTACCAAAAGCATCTTCCCAGCCCCTACCTCTCATGGAGGATGTATCACTTTTACTAAGAGCTGTGAATGTGTACTTCAAACCCTTCTCCTCCATTTCCTCCACCGCTTCTGGAAACTCCTCCAACATCTTTTCTGTCACTTTGAAGCTTGGAACAAATGGGGTCTCCCCACCTTCTGGGGGTGGTACCTCGCAGAAGAGCATAAGCGTTTTGGGATGGTCCTTAAACTGTTCATTTTTTTAAAACACTTTAATTAAAACAAAGAATAAGAATAATCCCGAAACTGAAATTATAAATATAAACTGACAATGAATAGTTGAAGTAATATTAGCCTTAATTTTTTGACTAGGCGTATATGCTGTAAGGTCAGATGATATAATACTTGTAAAGTTCATTTTCATTGTTAATAGGTTTGTCCTCCTTAGATTATCAATATCAACACTTGATGCTCTTGAACTATGTAGGTCGGAGTTTAAAATTGCCTTGAAACTGATATTATTTTTCTGTGAGGTCATGCTGATGCTGACATTGTTACTTTGTGGCCAATAATTTAAAATTTTGTTCTTGTCATGGAATCAGTAAAAGATCAAACGAATTGATGCAGATGTCACATAGGGCTGAACATGCTTTGCCAAAGATGAAGCAAAGAAAGGAAAGGGTAAGAGTTGAAAACATGCAGGATGGTGTATGGTCTAATTTATCTTTTTGAACGAGTTAAAGAAAGGCCATCCACCCACGTTTAACTTAAAAGATTCTCGACAAAATCAGTTCGAACATGAGACAAATTCTGTGATTTACTACTGAAGTTAAAATTTTCATGAGAAAAGATATCTTCTAGAGTTATATTCTTCTATACTGCTTTCTGGTCAATTACAGTTCAAGTGAGAAGCAACAAGAACAGGTTTTGGAACTTGAACTGCATCTTCCAAGTGAATCAAAGGTTCATCATTTTATCAGAAATTATTAATTAATGTAAGACTAACCGAAAACACATGTCACAGTGGCAATATAAACTTATATGACTGATCAACTTACCAAAACCATTTCATGGTGATAGTATATGAATTCTGAGAGAGGACCTTCATTTGCAGTCCACACTCTCTTGTAAACATGAGTCCTCGGAGCCGGTCCGACGTACCGGATGTCTTCCCATCCGAAGGTTTCAATGATTTCATTGAAATCCTCAGCGCTCTTGACGTCGAAACCTCGGAGAAGAACTGCGCTGTTCTTGATGATCATTTGCTCAAACCAGTCCTTGTTGCTCTGCAGAGCCAGCAGCAGAGATTCCAAGTCATTATTGTTGCTTGCTGGTGGCTCAAGCACCAGTGGCATGGTTTCTCCATCCACTAGCTTCTGGCCTTCACATTTTCCCACTTTGAAGTCTTTGCAAGAAAATTCCATCTCTGTTGGTGTTTATGTTTTGTTTCTGATCTGATGTCTAAGTTTGTGTGGTTTGTGGGTTTGGGTTTCAAACTGGGGATATATATAGTGGTTGGATTGGTAATTACAATGTTAACATGATAAGAGTCTGGCTTTGTCATCAACCCCTAAAGATTCCTTCTTTGTTGTTTTATGGCTTTGTCATCATGTTTTGCCTGGGTAAAACCGCGGTCCAAATTTTCTTCTGAATTTTGGTATTACGATTTGTTCGGGAGAAAAGGAAAAATGAAATAAAATAAAATAAAGTTATATTTTTTATTTTTTTAGTGAATTTATTTTCTTAATATAATTTTAAATATTTTTATCGAGATTTTAAAATATATATTTTAATATATGTGTGTCATAAATAACACACCGTCTCACATTACCATGGCGCCTAACCTTATTGAATCAAACAACCCTTTCTGGGGGAGAGAGGATAAACTTCAAGTTATTGATAGCATTATTTTTTAATTGCTATTGTAACCCTTTTAATTAAACACGTGTCGGTAGTTTGGAAGCATTAATTCAGGTGGCATTATCGCAGCACTTTGTACTCCTTCCTTTCACTTGTATATATTAACAGCACATCAATGCTGTTAATAATTTTACTATGACAATATCAAAGTCAAATTGCAATTTTACTAATATGTCATTTTAAGGTGGTAGAGAATCTGGTGTAAGTAGACATTAAATATTTAAGTGAAGAACTCTTTTATTTTAAGGGCTTAATGATGTTTTTTGAAAGTTTATCTTTTTTTTATATATCTTAAGTTTAAATTTAGAATTTTATATAATGGTTTAAATAATCTTATCATTAAAAAAAAAAATTGAATATCCAAACCTTCCAAACAAGTTAAAAGTAAGTCATTTAAACTTAACTTTGAAAATTTGTTAAAAAGTCATCTAAGCACCAGCTTGAGAGGTAGATTTATATAGAATTAGATTAGATTAGATTGACAACATTTAGCTTATATTTGATTAGAAGATTTTAAAAGGTCGGTAAAAAAGCATTAATTAGACAATTATTTTTTTACCCTGCGTTTGGGTAAGGTAATTGAACGGGGAAAAGTAACTTCTTAAAGTATTTGAAACTCTAATTTATAAAATATTTTGTTTGGCTAAACAAATGACAGGCAATTTCAAATTAAGGAATTGTTATCCCGCATTTTCACTATGGATTTCAAATTTCATGTAATACATGGGGTTTGTAAAATTCCCCAGCTTCTCTTGCGCTGCACTAAGCACTGTACGCTACTGTTATGCCATTGTTGTTGTTTTAGTTTGAGGGGTTGTCTCATTGCTTGTGCTGGTGTACCAAACAAGCATATTAATTATATTTTAAATTAATAAATTATATTAATATTGTAAAGTAATTTTCTATCAATTAATTAGTACATAAAATTAAAAAATTAATTATATTAATGCATTTTTTTTTTCTTTTTAAAGTACATGAAATTAAAAGAATGAAAACTTTCTCAAGACAAACAAATTATCCAAGCAAATACTTTTCAAAATAAAAGAAATTAAAATGAGGTTAATTTAAATTTGAACATTTTAAATTCCTTAAAATTTATAAATTCCTAATCCAAAGACAGTGTTAATAAACTCCCTTAAGTTGAATTGAGGAAAAAAAGTACTCTCTTTTTCCTTATCATTACTCATTGACAATATTATTACTGCTATTTTCAATATCATGATATTATCATTATTGTTATTATTGTCATTGCTATTGCTGTTATTACTACACTATCACCATTATAAATAAAAAGAAATCATAAATAACAATATAATTTTATTGCCTGGTGGATGAACCAAATAATAAGAGACAAAATTACAATGTGATTTAATTTCCTAAGAAAACTAAACAAATAAAAAAAAGAACGGATTTCCTTTCCTTATTTAATTTAATTCTCTTTCCATTTTCTAAAAGCCACCTCAGGAAGTCAGCCATTTTATCAAGGGAGTATTTTCTTAAAGGTTGATCGGGGATATTATAATAAAGCGTATTAAATGAAGCACTAAGAAAAATTAATAATAATTATAATGATTATCAAATTTTGTATTTTAAATTAAAATTAAAATTAAAATTAAAATATAATTAAAAATTATATTATTTATTATATTATCATTTGGTATAATTTTATATTTTAATTATAGTTATTAACATAAAATCCGATTATAATGATTGATTTCTTTTTCGTAAAAAGCAGTGCTATCACCAAATATATGTTGTATGTAATAATACGTACGAATGTACATAGAATATACATAAAAAATTTAGAGATAATATCCTTCCTATCTCAGTGAACGACAACAGTACATGCCGTCCTAAGAGCTTTGTCATAAATTAAATGTTAAAAAAGGATAAGAAATTACTTGCAGTACTAAGAAAGTGGACAAAACTAGCAGCTATTTTTTCTGGTTGAAATTCCAACGATGAAACCGCACGCAAGAAGACTAAAAGCAGACTGCAGAACTGCCGAATGGCACTGGGAATCTACAAAACGATTTGAAAGATAGTGATAAAATTGACGTACTAGGATCAAGCCAAATAAATTAACTTGGTATCATCAACTTAGTGTTTTTCAAGGTTTGAAATTCAATTATTTAATAAATGCACCAACAAGATAGTTTCCTCTTCAGAAAACCATAATCCCCAATGCTTCTCGTGAGTCCCCAGACCAAGATGTTACTTTAGAAAATGCTAAGTAAACTTAAGACTTTGCACCCTGTGTTTATTATGAAACCAAGCGATGACTTATACTGGCAGATTGTCTTTATCAGGCTCAATTAAAAAACAATTCAATTATTATCACGCTTCTGCGAGAAATCTTTATGAAATTTGTCTTTAAATTTAGCTTTCAATTGCAATATAATTAGAAAGAAATAAAATAAAATAATTAATATTATTAACATATTAATTTATAAATACTTATCATTCAATCACAAGCTTTTTTACTAATATATTGGAAAATTCCTCCTTCAGCAATTTCTCAATCTCTATACAATATGTCTCAACAATGGAATAGAAAATCTAAAACTAAGGAGATGTGAAGAAGGGCCCCTTTATATATTATTCAATCCAAATTATGAACGCTATCCATCATAAGATCAAAAATCATTTACCAGTATTGGATCAAGTATCCATATGCCCATATAAAATTGTCACGCATATAGGGCTTAATTAACAAGAATTCTTTTATTGGTAAATTATGTATAGTCCTAAAAAAATTATTAACAATCTCTCACTTGAACATACATAATTTATTAATAGTGGCTACTAAAGAATTAATATTAATACAAAATGATATTTTTACATCTATTGGTCCAATAAGATCCTAGGTATCTGACAACACAAATACTATATCCGAAAGGATATTAGTATCACAACATATTAGACAACTATACATTGTTAACCAACGTCGTCAACACGTGTAAAATAAGATTTATACAACTTTATGTCATTATGTATAAATCTATGCACAATAGGTCCTAACATCCACCCAAGATGCCTAATAAATATGAGGTGGGATCTAAATATTTTTATAAACATGCCATAACCAAAATGTGTACAAACATGACAACATAACACAAAATTTCATTCATAAATTATAAATCATGTCATATATATTAACTCCCATTGATTGAAAACATCAAAAGGTTTTACACAAACCCATATGATTTATATGTTCAACAAAAGTTCCTAGTGCTAAACCCTTGATTGGTAAATCTACTAGCATATAATCTGTGGAAATGTGCTCAATAGCAGTAACATGCTCACTCATCTTTTCTCTCATATAATGGCATTTCACATCAAAATACTTCAAATGAGTCAAACTTGTCATTGAGAGATAAGCTTATAGCAACAGAGTTGTCACAGAAAATGATCAAGGGTTCAGTAATACTCTTCACAAGATAAAACTATAAGAGATAGTTTATTAACCATACAACTTAGGGAGAAGCTTCATAATAGGTGACATACTCTACTTCTATGGTGGAGGTAGTAACAATTGACTGTTTGACACTTTTTCACGACACAACACCTCCAACCATCATGAAAATATACCTAAGTGTAAACTTTGAATTATCTAGACAACCAATATAGTCCAAGTCTAAGTAACCTATAATGCCGAGATCTCCTAATGTTTTATAAGTCAATATGAAGTTCTTTGTACGTTGAAGGTACCTTAAAACTCTTTTCGTAGTAGTTCAATATCTCTGACTTGGATTATTAAGGTATCTTCTAAGTACACCTATAGTAAAAACAATGTCAAGTCTTGTACATATTCAAGCATATATCAGGCTACCCACAACTAACACATATAGGACTTTTTCCATCTTCTCTTTCTCTTTATCAATTTAAGGACATTAAGCCTTTGTGAACACTTTACCCCTCTGAATAAGTGAAACAATTTGAGAACAGGTGGACATATTGAATCTTTTTAGAATTTTCTCAATATAGAACCTCTTAGACAAGCTAAGAATACCTTAGGACCTATCACGAAGTATCTCAATGCTTAGAATAAAAAAGACATTTCCCAGGTCTTTCATTTAAAAATGATGTGATAGCAATTGCTTTATCTCAATTACCAAGCTTAAGTCATTGCTTGTTAGCAGAATGTCATCAATGTATAAGGCCAAAGTTACAAATTTGCTAGCATTTTTCATTATATAAATACATTGGTCCATATTATTCTCCTTAAATCTAAAAGAAGCAACCATTTCATGAAACTTAAGATATTATTGTTGAGAAGCTTGCTTCAAACCATATATGAATTTCTTTAACTTGCATATTAAATATTCTTTACCCTTCTCTTAAAAACTGTCTGGTTGCTACATGTACACAGTTCCAGATAAATCACCATTTAAGAATATTGTTTTCACATCCATCTAGTATAGCTTAAGGTCAAATTAAGCAATAAAAGCCATAACAATTCTAAAAGTCTTTTGTTGATATTGGTAAAAAAAGTCTCTTTGTAATATATACCTTCATTTTAAGTATAGCCTTTAGCTATAATTTTGGCTTTATATCTCTCAATCTACCCATGAGTATCACACTTAGTCTTGAAGACTCATTTATATCTAACCGATTTGCAATTTGTAAGTAGTTCAACAAGATCCCACACTTGGTTTTTATTTATTAAAGCTAATTCATCTTCCATTGCAATGATCCATTAAGAAGAATTCAAACTAAATACTATTTGAGAGAATGAAATAAGATCAGTATTTTCATTTAAATCATACTCATGCACCTATGAACACATAAAATAATCATTTGATATCATCAGTCTACACTATCTAAGTGATCTCCTTATCCAAACCTCAATATCAGAATCCTCATTTTCCTTCAATGGTTATATCAAATTATGTTATGAAAAACTAGAAGATGAAGAACCAACGATTGAGAGATTAAGGGAATGACTACTTTTTCTTCTCTAAAATTTGTAATCTGTGGTGTCTAACTCCCACTATCCAAATCATCTTTAAAATAAATGGCTCTATCAGATTTGATGATTCTTGTAGTGTGAATTAAATAGTAAAACTTATTGCCTCTAAAGCTAACACAATAACTAACCAAAAATCTAGATACAATTTTAGAATTAATTTTCCTAATAGCAAGAATATAAGGCTTTGCTTTTGCTCTATAGCCCCATACATGAAAATAATTCAGTGTTGGTTTCTTACTATTCAATAGTTTATATAGTGTCAAAGGTATAGACTTACTTGGTACCTAATTTAGTATATAGCCCGTGGTTTTTAATGCTTCTCCCTATAAGAAATCCAGAAGCATAGAATGGGAAAGCATACACTAACCATGTCAAGAAGTATTCTATTTCTCCTTTTGGCTATCATGTTCTATTCTAGTATCCCAAGCATAATGTAGCTTGCCCTAATGCCACACTCTTGCATATACATAGCAAACAGACTTGGATTCCTCCTAATTTCATCATATCTACTATAGTACTTTTCTTCTTGATCAAAATTTATACATTTAATTTTCTTTCTATACTTAAGCTCAACTACTGCCATAAATGCATCCAAGAACTTTGACTTTTCTGCAAGTAACTCTATCCAACTGAAATGTAAATAGATATTAATAAAAGCAATGAAGTATCTCTAACCTCATATGAATAAGTTCCAATGCCTCTTATCTTCTAACTTTCTTCCCTTTTCTGGCCGCTATAATGAGCTTTCTATTAATACAATCCATAAAAGTATCAAGATAAAAAAAGTTCAGATTGTGTAGTACACCCTCTCTAATTAACCTTTGAATTCAATCTTTGAAGATGTGACCAAAATGTTTATGCCATAGTATTAAGGAGTTTTCTTCAATTATATTTTTCTTCTTCCTTATAACTATATTAACAATGTTGAAAGGACTTGGATCTAAATTCATCTTGTACAGTCCGTTTGCCAATTCACTAATGCTTATAATAGTCAAGCTTTATAATATATTCATTTTCTTGCCTTCAAAATTACAAGAATATCCATGGAAGTCCAGAGCTATAATTGATATCAGGTTCCTTCTTATGAAATGCACAAAGACACATCTTTCAGTACCAACTCCCATCTTGTAGATAACCATAGAAATAAATCCCTTATGAGCTCTACTATACTTTCTCACCATTTCCTACTTTGACAATCAATTTACCATTGGTAATGCAAATTATGGTAGCAATATCAAGCCATTACATTTTTTATGGCATATCCACTAGATTAGATTTAATATTGGCCTAGTCCTCTCTTCTTATCCCATTCAATGTTTTTTCACAGTTTTATTGCATAACGGCTAAGGAATAATACATCAAACATTAATGCATGTATAACATGATCAAGCCAATGTTTTCCTTACAATATTTAAATATGGAACTTTATATAGTATCATGTTATAAAATCAAACATGGAAGGACATTTCTGACTTTACAACATAATAGAAAAGTTAAATGTCATGTCTCTAAAATACTAACACCAAAAGGTATTTAAATAATTTATATACACAACATTCAACTCTACACTTATACTATAACTAACTAACTGTATCAACAACATAATGCTAAAGGGTATTTATGTTATTAATATAACCTTTCCCTCTTTAAATAATTTCCTTATCAAAATCAAACTAAAAAAATTATGCAATTAGCCCTACAAAAGTAGGTACATAATTATACAAATTTTTCATAGTATAATGCAAGTCATTAACAATTTTATTTTAATAAATACAAATTCAAAACATTATTAAAATATACAAACAATATCAAAAAATTCCACAAAAATTCCAAAATGTAGATAATATGTCAAAGAACACACAGTAATATTTTTAGCTTAAAATAACCATGTTTGAGTATTCAAATAGAATGGGAAAAATTAATCAAAATTATTTCTATCTTGAAAATTTCTAAAAAAATGCTTATCAGAAAGTGTTCAAAGAGTGGAGCATGATAGTATGTGCATTGCTGCTAACTGCCACCAACAAGTTAGCATGTAACCCCTACACGTTAGCTATGCGACTGGGTGTTCATGTGAGCATACTACTCACCTTTTTTTAGCTAAAGCAAGACTTGCAGGTTTATATCTTGACCTAGTTTTGAGCTTATTTCAACGGCCTTGACCCGATAGTTTTCAATCTTGCTTCATGTAATTCGAGGCATAGTTTTGGTGATTATCTCTCTAGATTTTCACCTTAAACCTCCTATAATTTATCTAACTAGTTCTAACTTAAAAAATAACCTAAAAACTACAATTTTGTATTTTCCAAAAACAAAGCTTTATGGTTATGGAAGTTATGGAAGTCTTGAATGATTAAAAAGGTTTTAACATATTTTATAGTGTTTCTCACATACCATATACCCTTAAAGCACTCGGTTCTTTCTACCTATAATTTACTCTCTCAATTGCTCAATTCACGGAGGTTCAATAATGGATACTTGGTACTATTCATATGGGTTTCCTTTTTTATGTGTGTCTTATGCAATCCCAGCCAAAATTCCATAGGTGTATATCAGGTTGCTACTAGATTTTGAATTTTCATGATTATTGTAACAGTATCCATATATCTAACAAATTAAATACTATTCTTACAAAACCACACAAATACACATCCATGGCAGAAAAATACAAGATAACAGGAAATTTCTAAACAATTATAGAGGTATAGGGATTATTTAAAATTCCTCCAAAATTAACTACAGCCAAAAGCCAAAAGCTGGCTCAAATGCCAATTGTAAGAAATCTTTAGAAAATTCACCTTTAAATTTAGCTTTCAATTATAGTATGATTAGAAGGAAACAACATAAATATAACTAATATTATTAATGTATTAATTTATAAATACTTGCCATCCTAACACAAGCTTTCTCACGATATACTAAGGAATCTTTCCTTCAACAATCTCCTAATCTCTGTGCAATGGGTCTCACCATGGAGCAGAAAACCTAGAACTAAGGAGATGTGAAGTAGGGACTCCTTTAGATATTACTTAATTTGGATTTTAAACTTTATCCATCATAGGATCCAAAACTATTTATCAATGTTGGACTAAGTATTCATATGCCTATACAAAATTATCACACATATAGGATCTAATTAACAATAATCCTTTTATTAATAAATTATGCAGAGTAAAAAAAACTATTAATAGCTTTAACATAAATGAGATCAATACTAGCCCTTTTTTTTATAAGCTAAATATATAAAAGTATCAAATTTTAATCTGATTCTCCTTTTAATTGTTATAAAAGGAAATTATGCAAAGCCAAATTTTAGGTGACATTGTTTATGTGCTTCTCATAATGTTCTTCATTCAGATAATAATTCATATATTAGTTGTTTTATTTAAAGAAAATAAATTACACTATAACATCTATTGTAAACACAAAATGTGAATTCTTAATAATAATTAATTAAGCAATTAGTATATGCACTGTTACAAATATGCAAATAAACATTATATATTTAATGAAAATTATATTAATTTTCAATTGACATTTAAGCAAACGTCATTATATATCCATTTTAACATCAATTACATATATAATTGATATTAAAAGATAAAAAAATGTCAGTTCTTCAATTGAAAACAATGTCAACATCATTTCTTTAGGAAAAATATAATATAATAAAATAAAAAGTTAGTTTTTATTATTAAAAAACTATAGTGCAAACTTAATCAAAGACATTGAAGATTTTAAAAAATCCAACATGTGACATCTTGTATATCATGTTTGTTTCATTAAATAATTGATATAATCTGAATTGTCCCCTCTAAATCTCATATTTCCTTCTATATGACCCTTTTATTATATAAAGCTTCTCATTGTACTTTATACCATACTATTCCTAATTTCAAATATAGATAAAAAAAACCACTCAATAAAATAGAAACCAACTCAATGCTTTGATTTTGAATACATATAGAACACCTCAAATGTAATAAAAACCAATATTTTGTATTTCACTCCACAATACAAAATAATTTAATTAAAACAAAAACCACATTTCTTGTTACATTATAATTCTATACAATAAAGACATTAGACTTAATAAATTAGATAATACCTCATAAGGACAAGAAAGAAAATGACACACTATTAAATATCGGCATACAAGTAGAACATCTTTTAAATTACAAGAGAAAAATTAGCACATGACAATTTGGTAGTTACAGCAATCATAAAAAAAAAAGATTTATCAATTAAAACAAAACTATTTTCAACTTTGAACTAAATACTTTTCAATCTAGGGATATTCAAATTCTTATCCCTTCGTTATGATTATCCCTTGTGTGAAACTTGCATTAATGAAATAAAAACTAATTATAACAAGTAACTAATTATATATATAAGCATAACTTTAAAGATGAAAACATTAGGATCTTGAAATTGTGTTAGAAAATTTCTTTAGAAGGATTATTAATCCATATCTCCTCTCACCATTATCTTTTCACATATAAAATTCCCCCAAATTACTTTTATAATTAACTGGAAGTAATCCTAATAAAAAAAGAGATATGTCTTCAATATAAGTGATTTTGTCTTCTTCATTTCCGCTACTAATAATTTATCTCTTCCTTTAAGAAATTATAAACCACTTCTTATCAATCAATTCTATCACATAAAAAACCTATTTTGCTTTGGAATGTCATTATAGATAATTCCCTCTTACAACTTTCCTTATTAAGATTCATCAACATAAATTCTAATTCATCGACTTTAATGCTATTATTATTTTCTACCCATGATAACATTATAGTTTTTCTTATCACATAGAGAAGTATTGGATTAGACTCTTCTAAAGTATAAAATGGACTTTAAAGATTAAGATACAATATAATAACTTTGGACCATAAAATTAAGGGACCAAAATTTAGTAAATAATAATACATTTAAAAATAATTTTTAAATATATATATAATTATTCATTTTCTTGATTTTCTTATAAAAATTGTGATGCTACATTTTACTCTCGAAAATAATTTTTGATACATGAGAGGAGGGTAACCCCGAAAGAATAACATAAATTTTTATTATGTAAATACTATTTTTATTGCTTTTTGTGTTACAAAACTAATTTATAGATATTCATTTATTAGCCACTCAAAGCCAATCCAAATGGCATATTTTTATGCCCTTAAGATTATATGCTATAAAAGGGAGAGTTCGACTCCCCAAACCCCAACCACCCCAAATATCCTAGCCTTTTGTAAAACCCAAAAACAAATCTAAAAGTCACAACTAATTCATAGCTTAAATTAAATAAATTAATTATATTAAGGAAAAATTAAGTTCCTTTTAGATGATTCGTCTAACATACAAGCAAATAAGGTGGAGGGTAAGATTAACAATGAACAAAGTCTACGAGATTCTTGAAATTTTACACTTTGTGTTTGATTTGTGAATTAAAAAGTAAATTATAAATCAAAATTTTCAACTTCTTTTGTAAATCAACTGCATTTGAATTACTTTATATTATTTTTATAAATAAAATGATGAAAATGAAAGCTTTTCTAATTCTATTAGATAAAAAGATTACAATCAAAGTTCTCAGAGAAAAAATAACCTAAATCTAAAAAGATTAATTTAATAGATTGTAAGGAAGCTTAAACCAACTATCTTTTTAAGGAAGTATCTTATAGAAAGATGCAACAATAATTGACAAGTCTAATTGTCCAAAAAATAATTAAATCTTTGGAGAAAAGGATTAATAGTAACGTTTGTACTAGCCATCCAAATACCTTCTGGAATAAGAAGCAACATATAGTAAAATTACTATATAAGAAGGATTTTTCAAAAAGGAAAATCCTAACCAAGGCAAGGCCTATTTAGATAAACCAAGAACTTCTGGAGCATTATCAAAAGGAAATAGATGATCTCTTAAAGAAACGGATCATTAAGAAATCAAAAAATCCTTAGTCAAGTGCAGCATTCAATGTTAATAAGAATGCTAAGATTAAATGAAGCATACCAAAACTTGTGATCAATTACAAGCTGCTTAACATTGCACTAATAGATTTGTTATTCGATCCCCAATAAAAATATTTATTAAATCATCTTTATTTAGTAAAAATATTTTTAAAATTCGATATGAAATCTAGCTTTTGGCAAATTCAAATAAAACCTAAGGATAGGTATAAAATAGCATTTACAATACTATTTGACAAATATGAATGGAACGTAATGCTATTTAGCCTAAAAGATGCACCTTCGAAATTCCAAAGGATTGTGAATGATATTTATATTTCATTTTTCAAATTTATTATTGTTTATATTTATGATGTTTTAATGTTTTCAAAAAATATTGATCAATATTTTAAACACCTAAATATTTTCCTTTATGTTACTCAAAGAAATGGTTTAACTATTTCAAAATTCAAATATTCTCTTTTTCAAACTAAAATTCAATTTTTTAGTTGCTATATTTATTAAGGAACTATAACTCCAATCAAAAGGTTAATTGAGGTTGTTGATAAATTTTCTGACCAATTAATTGAAAAAACTCAATTCTAAAGATTTTTAGGATGTTTGAACTATGTCTTAAATTTCTTTCTAAATCTTTCAAATTTTATCAAACCAATACATGAACGCTTTAAAAAGAACCCTCCTTTTTGGACTAATGTTCATACCAAAATAATTAAGCAAGTTAAAGCTCAAGCCAATAGTCTTTCTTATCTACATATTTCAAATCTAAATGCATTTAAGATCATTGAAACTAATGCTTTTGATTTAGGATATGGAGATATCCTTGAACAAGTTTTAAAAGGCAAAGAGCATATAGTTACATTTGCATTAAAGTATTAGAATTTTGCATAACAAAATTATTCTACTCCAAAAAATAAAATTTTGGGAATTGTTTTATGTGTTTAAAAATTTTAATCTGAACTTTTAAATTAAAAATTTCTTATTAGAGCTAATTGTAGGTCTACCAAATTTGTTTTGAAAAAAGATATTAAAAATATTGCTTCAAAACAAATTTTTGCTAGATGGCAAGCCCTTTTAAGTGTCTTTGATTTCAAAATTAAGCATTTAAAAGATTCTTCAAATTCCCTTTTAGACTTTTTTACAAAAGAATTTTTGTAAGGAGCAAACCAATGATCATGCCTTTAAAAAAGCCTAGAATTCCAAATCCTCTAAATTCAACCCAAAAATTAGAAACAACCATGCCAAAACCAACTGCAAAAGAGAAAGGCAAACAAATTTCCTCTTTTTTTAAATCTAAAATCAAATCCCCTCACAAATCATCCTCAACTCCTAGAGAAATTGATGAAAATGATTCCTCAATTGAAGTTTTACAGGCTTTAGTAGCCTCTCTTCAAAAATAACTCTAAATTGTAAAGAAATCCTAGGCAAATATTGCTAAAAAGGAATAAGCCAAGAAATTTATCCATAACAAATCCAAAACCTCTAGGCCATTTCTAACCAAAAAAACTAAATCACAACAACAACAACCTTCTCTAAAAGCTTTTGTTTTTAAAGAACTCAAACTAATCAAAATCACTACCAAATATATTGAGAAACTAGATCAACAAAATCTTCTCTATATAGAACCCAAATATTAGGCTAAGACCCTAAAAGAACTTATTCCACAAATTTTCCCCAAAGGATGGCATTTTATTCCAAAAATACCACTCCATACTAGAGAATTTTATGAGCATATCCTTAAAGACTCTGGTTCAGTTACAATTGAACACCATAAGAGTGATACTAATCCAAATTTGATCACTCACTTAAGTTTTAAAATTAAGAAAATTATTACTTCAAATGAATAAGGCATGGAACCATTCAAAATAAAAAATTTTGAAAATTCTTTTCATCCATATCTAATAGAGTACTCATAATGGGATTCAAAAGGCCTAGATGAATACTTTATATTTTCAAAATAAGAATTTTAAGCATTCTTAGTTAATTTATTTCTTATATGATGTCAAGGATCAAATTTCTAGTTGGTTCGTAAAGTGGTGGGACATCTTTAGACCAAATGAAGAAATTTTTCCAAAAAATATCAAAGAAAGATAGGAAACTTTTTAGGATCATTTTGATAATCAAAATCATGGTAATTTTTTCATGCTACTTTAATTTTTCTTAAAGATAAGCTTTCCATGGGCTTATTTTTAGGAATACCAACTTATTCAAAATCTAAAAGGAAATTATCTAATTTTGTAAAGGCAAGGGTCTTTTAAATGAGGGACAAGTTTTAAATAGTTTGCCAAAGCAAAAAAGCCTGGAGTCCTTAAATAGTTCAAAAAGAGACCAAAATTTAACAAAAATCCAAAGAAAGGTATAAGTCAATTCTTCCAAACTAAATCCTAACTCATGGTTGCACTTGCCTTAACAACAATTGAGGGAAAACGGAATTCCCGCATTAAGGATATCCACCTTATGCTTAAATTCAAATCTTAAGGTGAGTCTTAAGCATCTAATAACTTAAGAAAAGAGCTTGAAAACTATGCTCAATCAAATGAAGTTGATTACTATGGGATCTGTCTAGATGAAGTAAAATAGGAAGATCTATCCTAATCTATCTAATGAAAGTGCAGAGTCAAAAGAAAAATAAATGTTGTAGAAGAAAAATTCAGTGCCAACAAATTCCCAAGGTAAAGCATGACTACATTCCTAGTAGAATAATTCTAGTAAAAAAAGAAAGTATAAAATATGAGAATATTATTATAGATGTACTTTTCTGACTTTATAAAATGGCAATAACCTAACCTTTTTTACTTAAATAAAGTTTCAATCATTATACATTTTTAACTTAAAATTCCAAATGTGATAAAAATAGAGTGACGACCATTGTACTTTTTTTTACTTAAATGTAATAATAGGGTATTGATAAACTACTTAGGATTCTTGTAACAATCTTTGAAAATTGCCTATAAATAAGGCACCCTTTAATTGAGAAAGACCAAGTTTTCCTGAATACCCTCCTAAGCTTTCAGGTAGCTAATTTTCTCTCCCACTTTTCTTCTCTTGTATTTGTAAATTCACAAATTTAATACAAATTTTAATTTTTGCAATCCATATATGATCTCTACTTCTACTTTTGCATTTTCATTCTTTCATTTAAAGTTTCCCCAGGGTTCACTAGTATTAGAGCAAAACTAGTCAATAAGTTATAAATAACTTATTTATTGCACAAAAAAAAGCTAAAATCATCAAATTAGTATAATATCTCAAAGAATTATTTAATTCTTTCAAGGCACTATGATGATTATGTAATATGAATGTGACATCTATGTAGATGACAAAATCTCAATCATTTGTATAGGTTTTTCAAAATTTCTTAAAAAAATTTTAAAAAAAATTATATGGATGACTTTTGTCATCAATATAGGTTCTGTAAATTTAAAAAAAAAACATAAAAAAAAACTTTATATATAAGACAAAACTTGTCTATATAGACTTCTTACAATTTAAAAAAAAAATTAATTCTATGAAAATGATAAAAAATTATCTATATAAGTTTTTAACATTAAAAAAAATTTAACTCTATACAAGTGACAAAAAGTCATCTACATAGGATTTTTAAAATTTTTCTAAAAAAACCTTTATTCAAATGACAAAAGTCATTTGTATAAGTTTTTAATAATTTAAAAAAATAACTTTTAATAGATGATAAAAAGTCATATGTATAGAGTTCAAATTTTTAAGGGCGGTAAATTTTTGGTGGTCAAAGTTGCATAGGATAGGAGTCATGTTCTTGTATCTTTGTTTCGATTGCATTTTATCTTAATATATCCTATTTTTTCTTCAATATTTGAGAATCTTTCATTAAGATTTCAAATAGTTATTCTAAATTCAAGTGGATTCCATTTTGTCTCTTCCTCAGAGAAAGACAATAAAACAAAATCAATCTATTCTATACTCAATAAGTAACAATATTCAATGATAAAAAAATGGTTAACCCTACTTTTATCCGTATGTGTGTGTATGTATATATAAATGAGTTAATACAAACATATTTGTTCAAACTGGTTAAGACTTTCCAATTTATAACTACTTCTCTATGGTACCAATTATTACTTCATAATCCTTTTTCTTGCTACCAATCGATTCCAACTCTACTCATCTAATATATATTATATAATTAATATTATAAATTTAAATATTATATTATTATATGTATTCATAATAATAACATGAGTGCTTTAAAGTGCTCCTAAGATATGTTTTTAAATATCGCTATATAATTACAACTCGTCTTTACTTAATAGGTATAAAATATCCATGCTTACAATCGAAATGCATATACAGATGATTTTTTATCATCTCAATAGGCTTGAATTATAAAAAGATGCATGCGCCCTTGCTTGGCTAAATACAGATGACCAAATTATATATACGAATAACTTTTTGTCATTGTTATATGCTAATTCTATAAAATCTCACTATGTGCTATTTTCCCCATTCTATTCATGCATTGGAGTTCCTTTCTTTTCTTTTGAGTTTTTAGGTAAGTTTTCCTCCTTTTCTCTTTAATTTTTTGCTATGTTTTTATGCTCATTTATTTATTCATATATTTATTTTGTTAAATAAAAAGATTGTGTTGCTGCATTGTTGATTGAAATTCTTAATTATTGCTTTACTATTTCATTAAGATATATTGAAAAAATCCTACACTAAATTCTTTTTATAATATTAATATAATATATGAAAATAAATTTTTTACTTTATAATTAGTTTGAAATAATTATTATTTTATAGAATTTGATATATTTATTGTATCAAATATATAATGAGTATGAATTAAAATTTGACATATTTTAATATGATATTTAGTTTAAAAAAATTATTTTATACAATTTAATATGATTATTATTATTTTAGACATTCAAAAACATTAATATAATAGTTGAATATGAATTTATTTTAATGCTTTATTATGTTGATTAGTAAAATTAATATTTTATGAATGTTGATATGTTTATTGCCCTAAACATCTAATGAGTTTGATAGAAAACAAGACAATAAAATTTGTAATAATTCTAACAATTACATTAATTAAATTATTAAATTATATTAAAAATAAAAGCATATAAAAATGAATAAACATCAAGTTTGATACATTAATAAAAATTTAAAATATTTGATGATGTGAAATATTTAATAATTTAAGTAATTATTTAAAATACTAAAAAAATAAATGATTTGAACATTTACAAAAGATATGATACAAATCCTTGTAAAAAATTACTACATAACAAGTATTCAACATTTAATAAAAGTGTATCATTAAATAACAATAAAGAATAAAAATACTTGGTAATTTAATATTAAAACTAAGTCATATAATTTTTATTAAATTATTAAATTATATAAAAATAAAAGTAATTAAAAAAGGGTAACAAATAATTTTGACAATTACAATGATAGCAATAAAAAATTTTCTATGATGTAAAATATTTTATAATTTAAGTAATAATTTAAAGTACAAAAAATGTAAGTAATAATGAATAATAAAATATATAATTATTTAATGTTAATAGCAAGTCATATAATAGTAATTAATTTATTATATTATATAAGAATGAAAATAATAATTTAAAGTACTAAAAATATAAGTAGTGATGAATAATAAAATTCATAATAATTTAATAGTATAAGCAAATGATATAATGGTAATAAATTTATTATATTATACAAGAGTAAAAGTATTTGAAAAATGTTAGCATGATAATTTCACAATTACAATAATAAAAATAAAAAAATTTCTATGCTATTGAATATTTTATAATTTAAGTAAGAATTTAAAATACTAAAAATTTAAGTAATAATGAATAATAAAATGTATAATAATTTAATCATAGAAGTAAGTCATATAATTTTTGTTAATTTGGTAAATTGTATAAGAATTTAGGTAAATAATAAAATTTATAATCATTTAATATTAGCAGCAAGTCATGTAATGGTAATTAATTTTTTAAATTATATAAGAATGAAGATTGTATTGGTTAGATACTAATTTGTAAAAATTTTTGATAATTAAATTAATTTAATGTATGCAATGTTTGATAATGTTCAATATTTATATTATTAAGTAATCATTAAATAAATAAATAAATAATGTTAGGGAATTAAATATTTGAATAAATATCATTCAAATATTTACATAACAATATGTAAACTGATGAATTTAAAATATTGTTAAAATTATTGTAATAAAAAATTATAACATATTAAATTTAAAATGCATTTACACTATAACCTAAAACCTATTTAAAAATTAATTAGTCTTTCTAGACAAACCAACCTTTGAAACTAATCCTTGAATTGTCTTAAAATTTTGAATAGTTTATGATATATTTTTTAGGTATTATGCTTAACTTATTTGCTTATCATTTTACATTATACAAATTTCTTATCACTTCATTGTTCTTTACATGTGTTCTATGTTGGTGTATAGTATACACACTTACAGAACTATAAAAAAATGCTACCAAAAATTCTATATGTATGAAACATAGCATGGTTAAGTCAAGATAATAATTATAAAACCATTTCGAATGAGATAAGGCCATACTTGTTAGTGTTGGAGTGATAAGGAGGAATTTGAGCACCTAATAAACATGCATGCACAATTGAATCATTCAATGACTTATGACATTATAAATTAGCTATAGCATATCTGTTAACAAAAGCTGGATACCTTATGAGATTGATTGTTCAATGAGTACTGGAATAATACTACTACATTTGTGAAAAAAGTCAAAAACTTTATCAATGACAAGAGGTTGGTAAGATGTCCATGGAAGAAGTGTTTAAATTTATTGTACCAGATATTGAAAACCATGGAGACACACCTAATTAACAATAAATATGATCTATTGTACATCATTTAAGTCCATCATGATGAAAAGTATGTATCTAGGGCTGAAGTAATGCCTACGCATCCCCTAATGATGTTGATGAGATGGTTGATATCATATATGAATTCATCAGCCCTTATGCTACTAATCAAGTAGATGATAATGATAGGATCAGAATGAAGACACCTTAAAGAGCAAAATTGTACTTTGGTTACACAATTTAATATCTCAAAATAATATTTAAAATTTTATTATTTTAAATATTTTAATATAATTATTTAAATCAATAATGATAGATAAATTATGTTTATTTAGCTAAGGTTTGTTTTGAAATCTAAATAAATGCTTAAATTGTTAGTTCTCACATGAAATTTTGTAGTATATATGTGTCAATTATTGGTAGATGGCTTTTATTCATAATTTAAAGATTTACAAGAATATTTTCGAGACCCAAAATGTATTGAACTATAATATCTATATATATATAAATATATGTTTCTCATGATTTGATGAAATAATCTCCTAATAATTATTTGAAATGTGAAGTTGGAATTTTAAATATGATAAGGAAAAGGGATTTTTATGAAAATGGATTCAAACATATTGGATTCAAATATATATATAAACAAAAGGTTAGGATTAACTTAAGGTTAAGATGAAGGGTTGAGAGTTAAAGGAGAAATAAGCTCACATGGTGCAAAAAGCACCAAATTAAAACCTAAGGGTCCTTTTTATCGTTTTCCCTTCCTCCTTTCTCTTTATTTTTCCAGCTACCATCTCTTTCTCTTCCTTTCTCTTCCTCTCACTTTTGGTGCATCTGTTCTATATGTTATTGTTTCTCTTGGCATTTTGCCACTAACCTTGGCTCCTGCTGGCATTCTATCACTCCCACTTTTTCCTCCTTGCTACTGCAAATGGCTATATAAGAAAGGAATCTTATGAATGATGAGGCTAGTTGAGGGTAAAGATTCTATTACTGAATGGCCTTTTGTGTGTGCATTCCTTCACATCTATTAGTGAATTATTGGCATTGCAAGGCGTTGTAAATCAAAACTAGAGTAATGAGGCATCTAATAGTGATAGGTTCTTTAGTTTTCCAGTGACCTCCTATCATTTTTGTCATCGATGAGCTACCAGCATCCTCCTTATTATGAGTTGAGCAGCTTTTGAGCTTAAGATAGTGATTTTATTGGTTATGTGAAATAAAAGAAACTCATTTTTATGCATATTTGAGATAAGCAATGATAGTTTAGAAAAATATGTTTTTTATGCCATAAAGTATCTAAATAACACGAGTATAATCATCTTAGAGTATTATATAATGGTACTTTCAATGGTGGTTGTATATATTAGAAAACCCATGTTGTGAGTAAATTTAAAAATAAGATGATGGCTTTGAAAAATAAAAGTTTTATGATATAGATTACGAAAATGATATGCTTAGAGTATTTCTAAAATGTTACCCTTCAATATTTGAAGGATTTAAGCATAAGTTAGAAAACCCATTCTAAAAAGCATTTTGAGATATATAATGAAACATGAGAAAAATATGATTTTTATATTGTAAAATGTTAGAATGATGTGAATAAGGTGTATAGGAGTATTACATTCTAATATTATGAAATATTCATGCATAATTTAAGGAACCCTTAAATAAAAGGAATATGAATTGGTGATTTTATTGAAATAAAGTTAAATGTGTTAAAAACTGAATGTATAATCCTACAAAATATTATGAATATGGCATTCTTATAGCATGAGGTTTTAATATTTCAATTATTTCATGCTTGGTTCAAAAAATATCATTTTATCATCTTTTTTGGATAATTGGCATAATATTAATAAAATAATGATTTGAGGTTCTAAAATATTAGCTTACTATGCTTAGAGTATATTTACATTATAAAAGTTAATATTTTGGTATTCAAAGTTATTTAAGTAACTCCTTAAAATATGGTATTTTAATTTCATAAGCCCATATTAGGAAATATAAGAAGTTAATAATCTTGAATGTTGAAATAATTATAAAATAAATCTAGAATTGGTGATATTTAAAAGGAGAATAAATAATTACTCTGTATTTATAAATTATCATTATAAATTGTGAAGTAAGAAAAAAAGAGAGATAAAAGTGAAATGAAAACAAATACTTAGGATCTTCAAAGCGAATAGATGCTACTAGGTGAATGCATATTACACTCTAAATTAATGTCTTAATATTAATTGGTTTAAATGTCATAATTTATAATCTTCTTAAAAATGGTATAGATAATATGTCTGCTTATTTATGAATTTTTAACAATATAAATGTGAATCATAATGTATTACTAAATCATTCTTGTAGTCATGTATAAGCAATATAGAAACAACAACTATGATAAGATAGTAATTGTAGGTTAAGCGGATTTTGATTGATCATGCTTAAAAAGTATAGTAGTGCTATTACTAACTATTAATAGATTGAGATTGAGTTTACATTGTAAACTGTATGTTGTAGAATGTAATACCAATTATACTAGAATGTGAACGATTATTATGGTCGTGCAAGAGGGCATCTGGTGTTATTATGTATATTTTCTTATGTGCTTGATGTTCACCCCGTTGGGATGAAACAATTGCTTTATGCTAAAATTGTATTAAAATTATATTATGTAAAGCTTGAGCTCTAGTGAATATATTATATTATGCATTATGACACAAATGGCATTAGAAATTAAGAAATATGATGCGAGTAATGATGTGAATACCAAATTGGAAATTCCAAATAAAAAACTTGTAAATGATATAAGGCAAACCTTAGAAGGACAAGGATGGACAACTTGTGAGGGTGTAAGGTTAACTTGGGAATTAAAAGATGGATACATGTATATTATTTGTTATAATCGTTATGTATTTAAGATATGACTTTGAAATCTATTTGTACTTAAATATTACTGCTTGATGTGATTTAGAAACTTGACATAATTGAGCCTTATTGGCTATTTGTGAATATAATGACCACTTGGGATAGGTTGTGTATAATATAATAATGATATTATGTACCAATGGATAGTTAAGATTACTATAACTTATGAAATATGGAATTCAAGCTATGTGCAAATGAATGCTCAATGCAAGATTTTGTTTCATATGTTTCAAAAATTTAAGGAGTTTGGATTGTAATTATTTTTCTAATTAAATATCTAAACCATTTAATATAGTTTAAGGTTTAATAGTGGTAGATATATATTCATTGAGTTTTCATGACTTATTCCATTTTATTTTTAATATTTTCAGGCTAAGATAAGAGCCTTCAAACTTTATTGCATCCATATTGAATCAAAGATCACTTAGTTAGGAAGACATTTAATAATTGGATTAAGATTAGAAGTATAATTATTAATATCTATATAAGTAAATATGTGTATAAGGGTTATGTAGTATTATGTGTATATCTGAGTTACTATATATTTGAGAAACTTTACAAGTTTCATATTTTAAAATGTGTTTACCTCAAGAAGTCTCCAAAAATAGGAGAAACTCTATCCATTTTTACATAAAAATTTAAAGTATAATTTGAGTTCCCATGAAAATAGAGAAATTTTCAGTCAGTAGAAGTAGTATAATAATTATAAGGCTAGTTTAAATTGAATAATGAGATCTACACTGGTCATAATTAAGTTTGAGTCATGACACATAACCTTTTCTTTGTTAAATTTATTAGTTAAGCTTATGTAATTAAAAGTGATACACAAGTAGACTAATAAGTTATTCACCTCTTTCTTGAAGTTATTAAAGGAAGCATTACCAAAGGATAACAAATTGCCTAGATCTCATTATGATTCAAAGAAATAACTCAATAAGGTAGGATTAGGATATAAGTTAATTCATGTCTATAAGTATGATTGTGAACTCTTTTGAAAAAAGCTTATTGGAAATGAGACCTATCCAATCTATAGGGAATGCTAATGGATTGATAAAAATACAAAAGGAAAAAAGGTTTCTTGGAAAGTGCTATAATATTTTTCATTCATCCTTAGGTTAAAGCGATTGTATAGATCAATGCATATAACAAGGATATGACATGGCATTATATAGGATGATGCATTAAAGATGAGGTTATGTAATATCCTATTGATGGAGAAGCTTGGTAGGATTTTAATAGAAAGCATCCTAATTTCTTAATAGAATTGAGGAATATGCAATTAGGTTTGAGTGTGAGTGGATTCAATACTTTTGGTTATACGAGCTTGTCATACAATAGCTTTGTATGAGAAAGTCATTTTTCATGTTGATGCTATTGATCCCTAGATCACAATCGTTGAGAAAAGATATAAATATCTTTTTAAAACTTCCTATTGAAAAGTTGAAATAATTATAGGAGATAAAAGTTGAAACTCAAAATGTTACTACTAATAGCATGTTTGTAAGTGACATTGTTATGGATTGTGAATAACTTTCTTATATGAAGTAATCTTTCTGAATGGAGTGAATAAGGGTACAAAGCATGTCCAACTTATAACGAAGATACACTATTAATGCAAGTTAAAGGAAAAATAACTTATATTAGTTATCATGACTTCTTTCTAAAGAGCCATACTTAGTGAAATAATAAATATTTCAATGGAAAGATTAAAAGGAAAGCCCTTAAAGGCAGTTTACTAATGACATAATTCTAGACCAATTAAGTAGACTACGTTAGAGGCCTCCTAGAAAACACATGTAGTGTGATGGAGTTAAGTGAAAGAGATATGTAGATGAACTTAATTAGAGTAAGAAAAGCATCTTTTTTGAACTTCCATACTAACCCATAATGATCTTAAGGCACAACATTGATATGATATATATTAAGAAGAATTTAATATTATGGGCATAGTGTTGGATATTGAACAAAAAATAAAAGACATAAATAATGTAAAACATGATCTAATCGATAAAACCAAAATTGTACCTATATGAGGAAAGGTGTAGGTGGATGAAACCATATCCTAGATATTCACTTAACTAGGACAATCGATAGTGTTTTTGGTAATTCATTAAAAATGTTAGGTTTCTTAATGGGTTTGCTAGGAATCTAAAGAAAAATATGATAAAAAATGATACGAAGATCAAGGTGTTGAAATCCTATGACTGTCATATCATTATGCAATAATTGTTAGCATCTGTAGTGCGAGCATTTTTACTAAAAGAGTTAGCATGTCTTATTGTTAAGTTGTACAATTACTTTAACCAAATCTATGTAAGAACTCTTAATAAGCAAGATGTTAAACAAGTTAAAGAAAATATTGTACTAATTCTCTATAAACTTGAAAAGATATACCTTCTGGCATTCTTTGACATAATGATGTAATTGGTAATGCACTTTCCTGGAAAAGAATTGCTAAAAGGTCCTAGTCATTTTCAATAAATGAATCCATATGAGAAATATATAAAGAAATTGAAAGACTATGTCAAGAACCATGCTCAACCTAAAAGGTTTATTGCTAAAGGGCATGTTGTAGATGAGGCATTAATATCTCGTTCCATGTACTTGTAAAGGGTGGAAACTAAATTCAACCAACCTCACTAAAACCAAGATATAGTCAATATGAAAGTAGAAAGTCAATTATTGATTTTTAAATCTCAATGTTGACCCATTAGCAAAAAAAATTATTATCCATTTGGATAGGACTAATCAAGATATTACAATATGGTACATTCTAAACAACTGTCCTAAAATTTAAAAGTATCTAGAGTAAGTCTCTCAAATTATCTAGCATTTCATCTAAGTCTTTTTAGTTTTTCATGAATAACTTGTATTGAATAATGAAAATATAATAAGTACACAGTGGTGAAAATAATAATTATCTACAAAGAACCTAATTTCCTCCCTAGTTTTACTCCAAGGTAATTCCTTACCATACTTATTGCAACCTAATTCTTCATAATGTTGTTTTTTAGTTACTCATGTTGTTATTGCTGGCTTAAAATTTTTTATAGATGTACCACTTTTACAAGAATGAATCCCTCAAGGTAACTGATAAGCTACTATTTTTAGCTTTTAGACCAAATTTTAGCACATCATGCGAATAAAAAACATAAGTTAAAAACATGACATGAATGAGATAAAAATAATAAGTTAAGGAAAATTATATAATTGTATGATCATGTAGGAATTAGATGACTGGTATGGATCAAGGAGTTAGAAATGCATGTGATAGGACAAGGTCGTAAGAGTACAAACATAAGGAAACTAGAAATTAGAAAGCCATTTTAACTATGGCTTAATGAGGTGACTGAATAATAAGGCATAGATAGTTCTATCATAGTTTAAGATTCTTGCAAATTCAAAATTTCTTAAATTAAAAGTGCATGTCTCCGAAGAATTCCTATATATATCTTTATATTTTACAATTCCATACTAATAGGTTGACAAAGGTGATGGTTTACAAACCTTTTGTACTTATTGAAAATCTCCATCATTAGAGTGTTAAAATCATTAAAATCTAGGAGAATTATATTAAAGGAGTGACCTTGGGAAAAAGTAGTAAGGAAACTATGTTCAAACCATTAGATGTGGTAATTAAACTTAAAATAAGAACTATACAGCAATTATATCATGTTACTAATTATTGAAAATAACTTTGACTAATTAACTAGGTGATATCTCATGTAATCAATGTTGATGAAGGAATTACGAAATTGATAGGCAACTAGATAGTAGAGATAGTATGCTATGAAGTATGCATTTAAAGGTATCATTCCTAAAGAATAAATG
The DNA here is from genome assembly GCA_020226215.1 of Sindora glabra. Classification (NCBI taxonomy): domain Eukaryota; kingdom Viridiplantae; phylum Streptophyta; class Magnoliopsida; order Fabales; family Fabaceae; genus Sindora; species Sindora glabra. The sequence goes on along the minus strand of CM035236.1, from coordinate 38,144,374 downwards.
AGGATATCATTTTTAACCTAACCCATTTTCCAAACTAATGGATCAAGTAGTTTGCTTAGTTAATTTAGAATGGTATTATAGGTTTTTAAAAAGTACAAGTAGATGATTCAAGGCAAGAATATGAATAATAGCATACAGTATACACCTTAACTTAATTAAACAGACTTAAGGCTTGATTTTGAGTCACAATGGGAGTAAGATTGCAATAGCTAGAAATGGATGCTAAATGAACTATAAAGGTTAACTAAAATTGAGATAGTAGTATGCTTAAATATGTAAGGAAATTTATAGTAATAGTTATCAACATATGTTAATGAATACTATTGTTAATAGTTTGAATTAATTAGCCTTTATATAGTGATAGATAAGTAAATCAAGAGAATTCATGATCATATAATTGTATTAGTTGTTTAATTAAAATTAAAGTTTAAACTTTCGATAACCTTTCACTTGGGTGATGTATTAGTTTGATATAAAAGGGATTGTACCTCAAAAAGATCTATGGTACAATAAACATTTCAAATAGTTTAAAAGCCAGTGAAAACAAGTATATTATTTAAAGGCAACAAAATGAAAGAAGCATAAGTGATTAGGTAAGAGTGAGAAGATTATAAATTTGTTCACCTAAGCTAGAAGCAAACTATATAACCCTAAGAATAGTTTTAAGTTAACAAGCTAAACTCCTTAAAAACATGATTATTTCCCTCACCTCCTATAATATGCTGTAAGAATTGTGATAGAAATATGAATAAAGTAGTAATTAGAATGCAAAAAATGAGAATAAGTAGGTTATTAATGACAAAAGCATTTACCCTAAACCACAACTTAATAGTGTGCAGGGAATAGCTAAATAGATATGAATGCTACATGATATTTTAACACCAAAGAGTCATGTCTATCATTAGATTTAAGATGGGGAAAATAACTAACATAATACTTGATAAAGTGTGGTACCATATCAAGAAGATGGAGACCATGATAACTTTAAAGGTATCAATAGCACTAAGTAAATTAGGATTAATTGATGAGTTTCTTGGCATTGTTAAAGCATTTTCATCAAATGCTAAATTCAATACAGAGATGTCCTTATTTGGTTTGAAAAATTAATTTAGCCTCAAGAATTCAAGGATGAATTCTTTTAAAGGGGGAAGTATAATTACACCCTTTTTAAAATATAATAATTGAAAAATTAGTTTGTAAAAAGAATGATTGAAATAACTAGTAAGTATAGTTGAATTGGAAATTTTGCATATGTGTGAAATTGGATGTTCAAGTACATTTTGAAATGAGGATTTTATAAGAAATAGAAAGAAAAGCTAAAAAAGGTAATAAAGTTGAAGATTTTTAGTTATTATTAGTGAATATATGGTTCTGAAGGACATTTAAAGAGTATTTCCAAAAATACCCCTAGTTATTATTGTCTAAATTAATTAATTGCCTTCATTTTCCTAAAAATTTCCTAAATTTTACATGCATTCCTCTCCACTCTCTTTACCTCTTAAGCTTTCTTCCTCTTTCACATTTAAGTTAACAAGGCAAGCTACAAATCTTCTTTAATTTCTTCATCTAATCAAGGTAAGCATTCAATCTTGTTTAAATTCCTTTCCATTTTCCTTAAATTTGATCAAAAAAGAGGATCATTTGGTTCTTATGAACCTTTAGAACCTTAAGTAAGGAAAACCTTTGATCTTAATGTGATTAGGGTTAAATAATACCAAATCCAACACCCTAGTTTCTCCTCTATAATAGGTAGCAGATGACTCTATCTTTATTTTGATGAATTGCTTGTAAATTGCTTAGCTTAGTTATATATTAAGTTTTATGGGATTTTGATTAGAGTGTGTTGATTTATGAGGTTTCAAGTGAATTTAATGTGAGAAAAAGTTAGTAAGAAGTGTTAAATATATGTATGAATTATTGGATGGGGCTTTTGTAGGTTATAAATGAGTTAAGAATGCAATTAAGGTCAAGTGAATAGTAAATTTTCACAGAAATATAGAGCCTTCATACTTGAGTTGAACATAGAATTGATTCTCCTTGTACAAAAGTGAAATCCTAATATTGATACTTGAGTTGGTCAAGTGAATAGTGAATTTTCATAGAAAATACAGAGCCTTTATACTTGAGTTAAACATAAAATTGATTCTCCTTGTACAAAAGTGAAATCCTAGCATGTGAATTGATTCCATAATCAATTTTTTGTTTCTAGAGTTGTAATTTATGCATGAATCAATTCTAAAATTGATTTTTCCTCTTTAGAACTGAAATTTTCACCCTAAATTAGTTCCAAAATCGATTCTCCACCTCCAAAATTACAATCCACACCTCGAATTAATTCTAAAAGCAATTCACCTAACCTTATTTCATGTTCTAAGAATATATTGAATAAAAATTAATCTTTTGATGCATGTTTAATGAAATTGATGTAGGAACATAATAATAAAGGTCTTCACATTTTCTAAGTGTATGCATGGCTATTGAATCATGGGTCACATGTTGTGAACAAGTTGAATTGTTATTTATAAAATGAAATATAATGTGCAACTATATAAAGAGGTATGGAATGTTTGAGATTTAAAAATGTAAACATTACTAAAGAAATATATTGATTGAAATGAAATATAATTCTAAGCTAAAGATTTAAAAGATGTTCTAACCTTTATTGAGCATTTTTTTCATAGTTAATATTGAATGTCTTCAAAAAGAATTATCCAATTTTTTGCCAAACATATGTAGAATTAGAGATAGTACTTAACAAAAGCATTCAAGCAAATAATTTTCTTAAGCAATCTCTACTAACACAAATAGATACATTTTTTATTACTTCTATGAATCTTTATCATCTTTAAAAAGCCTTAATGAGTAACATGCTTAATGAAAGGTCTTATGGAGAACACTATTCACTATAAAGATATCCTAATACAAAGTTGGACACCTAACTTTTATAAGTAACATCCTAAAATACTTTTATTTCTATATAGTGGCATATAATCTAATTTACTAGTTACAAATCCATATTTTCATGGATACTATTTATGATCTTCAACATCATACATAAATTTTAATAGGAATTCAACATCAATTAACTTTCTTGCTTTAGGATATATCTTATTTGCTTCAATCCATGCAAGGAACATATTTTATACAATTGAGGCCTTTTTCATCACAACATTAATGTTAATCTTCATAGTGTATAAACTACTCATTTGAAATATGAAAGTGCAATCTTCTTACATGTGGCCACCTGTAATGGATATCAAAAGTTAAAATTTACCAAGTAGTTTTACATGGAAAGATATAATAACATTCAAGGTAGGCTTTGATCTCATCAACTTGTTAATCATTATGATCAATATGTCTAGCTTGATAAATAGTTGCAGTTACTCAATCATAACCCTTATTAATATATTTGAAAAGATATTTGATTGAACTTGATTGCTTGCAAGCTTCGATATTAATAAGTGCTTCATATTTTAAAAATAAATTAACATTATAAGGAATCATAAATCAATTGTCAAAGGCAACGCTGTTCTATATTATTATTCAATCATGATCTCTTCATTAATAAAATGGGTATCTTTCTTCATTAACAATGGTGAAAGGTACAAATGTTTTAAAAAAAACTTTGAACACGTTTGATCTTCATGCAGGGAGATTTTGGATTAGTATAATCATATGGGCTATGCATTATGAAATTCATAAATTTAGAAGAAATTACTAATGAAAGTACAATTTTAAGCTTTTATAGTAGAACTACAAAAATACAAATAAAAATTATATTGGAAAACAACATCAAATTTTCAAAATCTTTAGTTTTAGCTAAAATGCAAGACATGTAAATACTAAAGCAAATTACTCTTCTAGTAAGAGATTTTCTTTTTATTATAATAGATAATTCCAATAATGTAAAAACTATGTTAGTTTTAAACTAATGACTTGATCATGCAAAAATAAAAAAGATATGAGATTTTACTATAACATATATGATATTTTTGCTAGGAATATTTAAGGAATTTTTATGCAAAATCCTTCAAACTAAAAATTAAAATAAATAATTTCTCAAACTTTAACCAAAATGAGAATTTGACTGCATTTTGTTATGTATAATCATGTTGCTTCCACTTTAAAATATCCTAAAAGTTGAAACCTTTCGATTGAAAAATTTGTATATATTTAGAAAAATGATGATGGGAAGTGTTGCACCTAAGATAGAGAAGAGAAGATTAAGTAATAAGAGAAAATCAATTGTAAATGAAAACATAATTCAAGTCAGATCCTTTAAACATTAATACAACCTAGAGAAAATATGATTCAAGTAAAATCCCTTAGGCATTTTAGGAATTCATTATTATTTCTACCATAAGAAGAACATAATCAAATGCATATTATTTTCATGTTTTATTTGAAGTTTAGATGATAGTTATCATAAGGGAGCTTTTTAAACAGTTTAGCTACTAAGAAAGGCTTTATTGAAATATTATTAGTTTCTTGGTTCAAGTGGGTTTGTTTGCTCTAACAAAATAGTGCAATACTACTACAAACTTGAGATTGCTATTTTATGTTATCCTTACTGACTTGGTTTGTTGATGAATTTAATTTCTTTAGTCCAACTAGTTTTACCTATCTAAATTTTTAATGATTACAGTTCAAGATTAGGTTATCTATTATCCTACAAAAGTATATTTTACAGTGTAATCAATCCTACTAGCTAAAAAGAGGATAAGGAAACAAATTTTCATAAGATACAACTAAGTAAAAGAAAGATAGAAGGAAAAAAAAGTTTCATCTTGTTTTTACTTACTCCAATAACCAAATAATCAACTATTTTCCTTATTTATCATAGGTTATAACTCTTAAGGTCATATTTTCATCAAGAAAAACTATATATGCATTACTGGATGATGAGGTTAACGAGTTTATGGAAGGGAATTTCTATTATAAATACATTTTGAAGATGTAATGACTATTATATGTTCTGTAAAACTAGTAATGATAAATTTTGTTATAAATCTAATAGTTATGCATATTTATTTCATTTTTTCTATATATTATTTATCATACATTTTATTAATTTATTTGAATAAGTTATCTTCTTGATACATGTTAAAATATTTTGATGTGGTATGGTGTTGTGGGGCTATAAAATAAAAGATTTTCAAGCCATGCATTGATTCCATGAGGGCTAAAGGTTGTAAACTTCTAAAGGATAGAGTAATGACATATTTAATCTTTAATAAGGAAAGAAATTGTATTTCAAAGGTAGTTTTTTGATAGAGTGGATTATAGTATTGATGCAATAGTTTTGGCTATTGGAATATAATTTTCAAGATATTATTAAGAACATGTATGTTGTTTCTTAATATGGTTTCAATTAATTTTGCTTGTTTATGTTGATTAAATAGTGATTAGTTTATGCTTTATAGTTAATTTACAGCTTTGACTTTATCTTGCAACTTTTAAGTATAGGTTTAGGCTTTTTTTGAGGTTGTTTATTGATCATATCAAAGGTGGTATGCTTTTTGGAACATCATCAAGTGGAGATGTTACACCCCCCAAAATAAAAAAAATAATTTTATTTATTTAATTGATAATTTCATATATGAATTGGTAATTAGGAAATGATGTGGATAGATTTAGGAAAGACTTTTATAGTTAGAAAATGGAATTTAAGTATAAAAATAAAAGTAATTAAGTTAATTATAAAATTATGTGAAATTAAATTTATAATAGAGTGTATGAAGAAGATTCAGGAAATGTTTTCTAAAAAGCTTCTAATTATCTTTATAATTACAAAACTGCCATTGGAACTTAAAGTTTAGTTGCAATAACTATCTTTTTTCCATTTTTCATGAAATTGGTCGGAGTTACTCCCCTTTCTTAACACACTCTTCTCACTTCAAGCCCTGATTCCTCAAGATTGCTAAATTATCAAAGAGAAATCCAAGGGAATCCATACATATCTCAAGAAATTCAAGGTAAGCTCCCAATTCCCTACCTTAATAATGGTCGTACCATAAAAGATGAGTTAGAATTTTAGGTTTTAAGCTAAAATGTCCTCTATAAGTTTTGATTAGGAATCACCAAACTACTCTTAATCTCCTGCATTTCTCTAATTTAAGGTAAATAAATAATCTATTTGTTAGATTGATAAATCTAATGGTTTGATTTGCTAAGGAACTAGTTTGTAGTAGATCACAGGGGTTGAATTATAAATAAGTTATTTTAGTTGAATTTTTTAATATATATTATTAAAAGTGGAAAAAACAAGGTATATTTTATGTTTTGGCAAGTTAAGAAGAAGATTATTGGGTTAGCTATGTTTTTTAGATGAAATTTTGAAAATTATACGCAATAATCATGTGCACAATCAATTCTCAACATATAAAAGCAAAATTAAGATGAAAGAATCAATTGCACAATCGATTCCTAGTCTCCCATGAAAAATTTATATGTAAATTAATTGAACAATTGATTCTCAGGGTCTAATACTAAAAGTATCTCCTTAGAATCAATTACTCAATCAATTTATAAACCTAGAATGAGTTCATGTGTAAACTAATTGAACAATCAATTCTTGAGGTCTAGTACCAAAAGTACCCCTTAAAATTGATTATTGAATTAACTCATAATGCCCTGCTCTGCAAATTAGTACTTTGACCAATTTGATTAGGCCTCCTATTATAAACTTATTTATAAAATCAATAAACAAACATCATGATAGGAATTGTCTTTTCTTAATATGATTATAACTATTTTGTTTGACTTGTGCAAGATTAGAATAATTTAATTATTTCCATGATATGATAATTGTATGTTGATAAAACTATTGAATTATGGAGAATTGTGAATGATGGGCTAATGATGGGGTGAATTATGATGGGATGTGAAATGATATGATGAAATATTGATATATTAATTTCAAATCCAGATTTTGTGATTATGATTGATAAATACCAAGAGAAATAATGTTGTGGTTGTGTATGAATAAAGTAAGATCGAAGATTTAAGGCAAGCTAACTAATACTGATTATCTATAAATCATTTATGTTGTATGTATTTATCTTATTTAAGATTGATTAGAAATGTATATTGTATTGTTACTAGTGAATTGTGTCATGAATGTGATTGTTAAGTAAATTACCTTATTAATAGGACTTAAAGGTCTCACTATTTTACTTTAAATGTTTATCAAATGCCCAGATTGCTCCTCAGCCACCACCAATGGTGCAAGATTAGGGAAGTTATGTGTAATCAACAATAGAAAATAGAAGGATAGAGTAAAAGGGCCTTGGGAAGTTTAGAAGAAATGTATAGATATTTTGAACATGTGATTAAAAAAATATCATGTAAATACTATTTTGATAATAAAATTCCATAACATAATTAAGTAAGCTAGTAGTATTATTATGCGGTGATATTAAATTAGATTTAGACAAACTTATGGCTAATGGTAATAAGAACCACACCGATCACGATCGGCTAGGATATGATAGGAGATCACCATCTTGGTATTCTTGAAGGATGGTTTGGTAAGCATTGGTGGGATGAACATTTGTACTTTTGTTCACAACTCCTTCCATGTTCTAGTTGCATATCATAATTTGTATATATGATATATATGCAATATGGTTCTTGTATTCTCAATCTCATATCTTATAATTGTAGATCTTAGTTTAACATAAACAAAGCTACAAGGTTCAATGTTTCTTGGTATCTTTTTTAATTCCTTGTCAGTGGATTTAACTTTTTGATGGAATATGAAGGTTATGATATTTTTTACCACGATAGTTGGATAAGTTGAAACCTTTTTTTCTAAGGTTATTTTAAATTTGGTTAAATAAGGTGAGCAGATCCTTATTAAAGGATTGAAGATTCCTTCAAGATCAACCTTTTTTAAAATGGGAGAATTTTTCAATATTGTACTTATAATTACTAGAAAATAAATGTTGGAGCTACAACTTTCCACTTGCACAATCCAACTTCCTAAAAAGATCATTCAACAAACAAAGTAAGGCATATACTGGAAAGTAGTTAAAATAAATTGAGCGGAAAATAATCACCTTTACCATATAGCCATCTTCAGCAAACACAAGGTTTAAAATATCCAAAGCAACAATCATTTCTCAACAAGATAGGGTAAGGGAAGTAGAAGCTAGAAAAAAAGAGCCTTGTCCAACATTAAGTCACAATAAAAATAAAAAACACATAGAAAATAAACAAATACATGAAAGTACAATAGCTTTAAACGAAGTACAAAAGTAAATTAAATAAACATCTTTTCAAAGTAGAAATAAGCAGATTAATACAATTTAGCCTAATCCTAAGACTAAAACAAATAAAGAAGATATGACCTTATTATTCATAAAGGCATTTGAGTGTATTATTTAATTGTACTAATAAAAATTTTAGTGTATAGTATTAAAAGGGAGAAATAATATATAAAATAATAAAATTTCGTTAATAAAAAACATCATAAAAGAAAAATTAAAATAAGATAATAACATCAAAATTTTGTAGACAATTTGACAACTTCAAACTTTGACAAATCTTCAAAATTTTATTGGCATAATCAAGATTTTTTTTAGAAAATTGGAAATCAAGTCTTCAAACTTGAAAGGATAAAATTTTAAAGATAATTCATTTACCTTAAACTAAAAATAAAAGAAATTCTACTACGTTTCAGAGCAAATTCCTTTATCTTTAGGGAATCTTCAAATGGGAAGCTCATCATAAATTTTAGCTTTGACAAAGACACCTTATTGCAAAAGCTCGTCAGAGAAAGGGATATTCAACGTTCTCTTCAAAGCTTTAGCCCTAACATTTGACCTCAATTTTAGCAAGAAAACTTCTTTTAAGCTTAGATGCAGAACTCGCAACATTTAAATAGAATATAAATTTCTTGAGTGAAGTGAGAAAGAACAAAATGAAGATGAGTTATGTAGAGTTTGTGAAGCTAAATGAATGTATGAAGCAAAACAGGTGTGAGAAACAAGGGAAATGAAGTGAAATGAGAAAGAAGGACAATGTGCCTCTGAGTGTGTGAAGCTAAATGGGTGAAAGGGGGAAAACAAAAAAATAACACACACACATACACACTAATTTATTGTCTAAACGGAAAAGAAGACAAAATAACAAATATTAACTTCAATGAGTAATAGGGCACAAATTTAAAATATGTGGTAAAAGAGCTACTATGTGTGTTATGCGTAATTGTGGGAGAAGAGTTCATGTTCCTAGGTCTAACGAGTAAGTATAAAGTAAGCCTAGTTATAATTAAAAGAAATTGAAGAAAGTTATAAAATAGAATAAGCAAATTTAATTGATTAATTATTTGTGCTATTAAAATTGACTGAAAATTTTAAGTACAATATTTTTATTTTTATTTTGAAATTGAAATATTACTATCAAAATATATGTAATTATTAAGTTTTTTCATATCTTTCATGTACTAGTCTTCAAGTAAATAGAAGAGAAAGAATAACGGAGGTATAAAGTAACATAATGGTTAAAAATAAATTATTTAATTAAGGAATTTAATTAAATTAAATGTAATTTATTTAAAATAAAAATAATAATATTGATAATACAATTGATGAATATTCAATTTAAGATATAATACTTAAAAATTGATATCATAGAAATATTAAAAATTGAATAAATAAATTTAATTTGAGTTTTTTAATTAATATCTTTATTAAATAATAGAATTCATAATTAATTATATCAATTAGTATTTCCTATATATGAAATTTAACTTATTTAAAACATTTTATAATAAAATTAAACATATCATATTATGTCTATACTATTTTGTAATATTTGGCATATAAATTGTAAATAATCATTGTAAACAAGAATAAAAACGAAAAAGAAAAGTGAACAATCGAAAAAATTATATAAAGAGAAACAATGGTGAACCGTAAAGTAATATAACAATTAAAAACAAACATATAGTTAACAAATTGAATCATTTTAAATCTTTTAACTTAATTAATAGATTTATAATAAAAGTAAAATATATTATGTTATCCATATACTACTAAGAAATAACTACCAATAACAAACATTAAATTAAAAAGAACAAGATGAAAAATATGATATGTCATAGTGAGTGAATTATAAAATAATAAAATTAAAAAATAGTTAAATAATTATATTAAATTTTGTTGTATTCAAAATATTTTATAATAAAAAATTGTATTACAATTAAAATGAGGAAGTAATTAAGGAAAGTAATAAAATAATATAAATTATTGCGTATGTGTGAGTGAGGCATAAGTGCAATGTAAGAGCAAGGAATAAGCAATAAAAAGTAAAGTGTTATTATATAATGAAAACAATGAGGATAAAGCAAAAAGTAATGTACTTGATAGGCGTTGGGCTCACAAGTAAAGGTGTACATGGGTCGGGCCGGACAGGTTTCGGGCCGGGCCGGACCATCCGAGTCAAATAAAAAAATTGATGGCCTGAACTTGACCCGGCCCGTTTATATTTTAAAAAATTTTGGCCCGGCTTGGCCTGAATTTTTAATTAAAAGGCCCGAAAATTTGAAATATAATTTTTTTTTATTTTTTAATAAAAAATAAATTTTTAAAATAAAAAATATATATATTTAAAGAGATAATATGATATTTAAATATATAAAATATTTAATATGTTAAATTAATATTTTTTATATTAAAAATAATTAGATATAATTATATTTTTTAATATATAATTATATTATTAAAAATAAATTATTATAATTGGGTCGGGCCGGGCCTATCAGGCTTTTTTGCCTCGACCCGAGCCCGATCCAATTATTAATTGGGCCATAAAAAAAGTCCCATCGAGCCTATCGGACTAAAAAAAAAATTTTAAATACTCTATTTTTTCGGGTCGAGCGACCCGACCCATGTACACCTCTACTCACAAGCTTAGAGAATTAGGCTGTAAATATTTTATGGATTGAATTTATTAAAAATAAATTTATAAAAAAAGGTCTAAACAAATTGAATGCATGGATTCAAACAAATTGAGTTTGTAAGAATTGAATTTATGTGGATAGCAAATTAATTATTTTTTAAAATAAAATATATTAATTTGATAAATTAATTAAAATGAATTCACTTAAAATATAAACTTTATGAATTAAGTTTAGACGAGCTTTGATTTAATTTTAATCTGTCACATCTATTAAATACTTCTAACAAAAAAAAGTTTAAACAAAAGAAGTTTAGAAAGTTCATGCAAAAAAATATAAAATTAAAAAGCATCAATTACGATAAATAGATAAATAATTTTTATAAAATAATTGTGTAATAATTAATTATATAATATTAATTTAAAATATTTATTAAAGTTGTGCATTGTATGATCTTGCTATTCCATAAAATAAGAGGAATTCTATGTTGCTCCGGGAATTCCAAAATTCGGGGTGATGTGGCATATCCTAAGTTATTGGATGAGATTATTAAAAATTTTGATAATCTAATCTAATGATTTATATTGTGTCACGTCACTCTGAGTTTGGAACTCCCGAGATATCGTAGCAACTACTATAAAATAAATTTTTGATAATCTCATCTAATGATTGTATTATATCACATCATCCTGAATTTTTAACTTCCGAAATACCGTAACAACCACCATAAAATAAATTTGCCAAAGCATCAGCCTTTTCTTAGGCGTCCACAGCACATACATACAAATATCAAAAACTAAAAGATCAACGGTGCACCATCACTCTATCGTCAGATTAGAACTTGGTATATCACTGTGCGTTTTGTTCTAAAAAATTATCAATAGGATGTATTATTGAATTTGGCGGTATATCATAATATAAAAAATTTGAGCGCAACCATAATTTTCTTAGCTAAGCAAGCGGACTTTACCTTCAATTTACCGACAGTTGCCTATATTTATGTACCAGCTTCCAAAGCCACCCTCAATTTTTATCAACCTCCTTTTGGATATACAGTACCCACTACACAGTGGTGTATGTCTTATCTAAAGCTCACTTGTCGGTGGCTTTAGTACCAGTGAGACTGAAATCAGTCCTTCGCTTTCTAATGGCTACTCTGTCTCCCTCGCTACTTTTGTTTGCACGAATCTCAGGCCTCACAGTTGCAGCACTAGTCCTCTCCTGGGCACTTGCCTTCAAATCCAGCTTCCTCCCTCACTCCCTTTCCCAAGAACTCCTCATTTATTCAGTAATCTTTCTCTCTCTTCTCCCTCACTTTCTCTCTCTATCTGCATTTTTTCTTGGAATGCTTACTTTTTTGCATGAAGAGGAAGTAATGCTGTACTTGTGTATTTTCTCTAGTAAATTGTGACATTGTATATTTGACAAAATCTGATCTGAGCCAGAATTTCTCTTTGAAATGGCACAAGATGATTGCTTTTCTATTTCCGATTTCAACAAACAGGTTCTTCATCCTCTCCTGATGGTGATTGGCTTCATTCTTATAAGTGGAGAAGGTAAAAGGGGAAATCAATTTCAGAGCCCAGAAATTTGAAAGTAATGAAGGAATTGAGCAAATAACGTTAAGTGTTTTGTTTCTGTTTGTGTGTTTTGGCAGCAATTTTGGTGCACAGATGGTTGCCTGGGTCAGGAAGCATGAAGAAATCAGTGCATTTGTGCCTTCAAGGGGTGGCTTTGGCTTCTGGCATTTTTGGAACTTGGACTAAATTTCATGGGAAAGATGGAATTGTGGCCAATTTCTACAGCTTGCATTCTTGGATGGGTTTGATTTGTGTCTTCCTCTTTGCAGCTCAGGTTTTCACTCTTTACTTCTTCTCAAGTTTAATCTCTCTCTTTCTTTTTCTTTCTGGTTTAGTTCATGATATGTTGCTTGTTTCCCGAGGAAGGAAAAAAAAAAGGTAATTTTGACACAACTTGCGGATGATGAATAATTATGGTTCCCTTTGTGGCCCAATTTAAAAGCAGACAAGCTCCATTATTGCCTTAAATCCCAGTGCAGTTGTTTAGTGTAACGGGCAAGGAAGGGACTTTTTATTAAATTGATAAAATTCTGTCCATCTTTTTCTGGTTAAAATCTCAAAAATATATGATTTACACACTTTTTAAGACTCACATTTTGTTGATGTAAAATAGTCATTAAATAGCTTACACACTCTTAGGGATGTAGTATGTAGTGAGTGACATTTGAAATAATTTACATTAATGTAATAAATTAAGAATTTAGAGATATTAATAAAATTTAAAGTGTGTCTATGTCACATTTTCACAAGAATTGCCAAATAATAATAATAATAATCTACCCATCTCTATAAAATATTTAAAATTTCTTTCTCAACCGTAGTGTAATTGTCCAAATCTATAATCTATAATTAACTAGTAATAAAGTACACACATATGCACTTGGGTTTGAAAAACATTTCTTTCATTGTCAATCGGGAGAATTGCTTCTAGCACGTGTACACAGCATCTGTAACTTGCACATGCTTACTAATGTTGAGGTTGTGATGTGCATACTGAAACGGAAATGCACAATGCATCTTTATTTATTTATTGAACGTGTATTGTATATTCCTTCTAATATACCGGGAATAATGAACTTCACAATTTGCGAAGAAAATTGGATTTGAAATGGAATAATATTACGAAAATTTTAATTTAAAAAAATTAAATATTTTTATTATTAAATTATATTTAATAAATTAAATTTTATATTTTATATTTTAATTTATTTATTTTAAAATTTAAAAAATTTAATAATAAAATATTTAGCTTTTGAAGTATATTTAACAAGTATATATACCACCACTAAAGGTGTATATGGGCCGAGCCAGGCGGGTTTCGGGCCGAGCCACCGGACCAAATTATATAAAATTAAAGGTCCGAATAAGTTTTAAAAAAAATTGACCCGGCCCGGCCCGAATTTCAAATGAAAAAGTCCGAAACCCGGCCCGAAGCCTGAAAAATATAATTTTTTTTTATTTTTTAATAAAAAATAAATTTTTAAAATAATATATATATATTTAAAGAAATAATATGATATTTAAATATATAAAATATTTAATATGTTAAATTAATATTTTTTATATTAAAATTAATTAGATATAATTATATTTTCTAATATATAATTATATTATTAAAAATAAATTATTATAATCGGGCCGGGCTGGGCCTATCGGACTTTTTTGCCTTGACCCAAGCCCGACCCAATTATTAATCAGGCCATAAAAAAAATTCCATCGGGTTATCGGGCAAAAAAAAAAAGAGTCCAAATACTCTATTTTTTCAGGTCGAACTCATCGGGCCGGACGGGTCGCTCAGCCCATATACACCTCTAACCACCATGGTGAAACACATCCACACTGGATCCCACATCATTCTCTAATTGTGCAAAATTTAATAAAAAATTCTTGATTCATTCATAATATCTAATAGCTTGAGATTACTGATGCATTGTAAATGGGTACTCATTGTCTTCTGTCAATTTATGATGAATAAATAATCATTTGACTATTTTAGAAAATGAATGGGTTTTATATTTGAGAGAAATTATAATACATGATTGTATATTAAATCGAATTTTTTCAAAAGTTAAATCTTACATGTTATGTAATGATATATCAATAATTAGATACGATGACATATTAATATATTATTTAATCAGTGGTATAATGATTTTGTTCTTTTGTATATCGTGTAAATTGGCAAGTCACTCAATACATATTTAACAACTTACACATCTTAAGTCTGTATTCAGGTAATCTAATGTCCTAGGTTCGTCGTTGAATGGGAATGGGTTTATAAGCTGTAAAGTGAAGACACTAAATTTGATGACAATTATTGGGATTTATGAACAAACTTGGTTCGGCCGTGGTTAGGTCTAGGGGTGCAAATGAGTCAAATCAAGTAGAACATCTATATGCTCAAATTCTAACTCAACAATATTCAATGAGTTCAAACTCGAATTTGAACTCATCAAACTTGAAGACGTCGAGTTTGAGTTCAAGTTCAATTCAAACACGAGTTTAATCGAATTTATTTGAATTTAAATGAGTTTTAAATTTCTTACTCTAAATTTTTTATTGAACCCAAGTATTTGGACTAAAACTCGAACTTAAGTTATATTTGAATTTAAATAATTCTAAACGAACTTATATGAACCTAAAAGGGTCTAAAAGAGCTTAATGAATTATTTATATTTACATTATATATAATATAGAAGCCTAAATGGGTTTAAAAGAACTTAGTAAATTTTTTATATTTACATTATATATAATATAAAAAATAAAAATATATCTTATATTAAACTCATTTAAACTTGCGAATAATTCGAGTCGAACAATAAAAAGTTCAAGCTTAATTTGTTTAATAAACAAGTTAAATGAAGTTCATTTTGACTTGATTCGTTAAAATTCGAGCTCAAGCTCGAACTGAACTCTTTACGAATCGATTTTAAGTTGCTCATGAGTAGTTCAATTTGTTTGCACCCCTAGTTAGGTCCAAATGAAGGCTTTTGGTAAAAAAAAGTGTAAAAAAAATACAAATTATCTTAATTTTGGGTGATTGGATTTTATTCTTTTTAATTTTAGAAATTTGATAATTATTCTATTAAATTTTACAAAATTATAAAATAATATACATTTTTCACTTAATAAGAAGTTATGTGATTTTTTAATGAAGTTTTTAAACAAAAATCAAAATATTGATATATTTTTTATTTTTAATAATGATTTCACTCATTATAATCAAATTTGTTTATATATAATTTAATTTTTTTAATTATATAACATAAAAATTATGTATAAAAATAATAAAAAAAGTTAACGTATTATAATATTTTCATTATTGTTTACAGGCACTTGCCATTCTCCATTTTAGCATTTGACCCCCTAATCCCATTTTAAGGTTGATGTGGATTACTATAGTTATATATTCGAACCCCTCCCCTTTCTTATTATTCATTATCTTGTTATGTTTGAGAGCAAGATACAGGATTTGTTGTGGATCTTGGTTGCACATATAAAAATTAATTCCAAACTCGATTGCATATAATAATTCTGTATTTATCTTATTAAAATAAAAAGAAGAGGATGCAAATTCTGTGGTTAATTTGCTTAGAGGATGAATGCTTTGTCCCATTTGTATCGAGCGTCAACTTGTGTCAAGCACAAAAAACCATTTGATCACAAGTACTAAATCAACTGCTCTTGTAATAGTTATAGTATCACCCTTGAAGCAAGAAACATATTAGGAGAGACACAAGTAAGGATGAATATTCCACAGTATTGAAAATCATACAATTGTAAATTTTAAAATTCTATTTATTTTAATAGAAAATATTTTTCATAGAAATATAATTATAAAATATCAAGATAATGAAAAATAATTTAAATATTTAATATTAAATGTAAGGAGTTTAATAGAAGATAATTTTTTTTTAAAAAAGAAACTTATTTTCTTTTACTATTATTCTTCTAAATATTATACTTGATAATCATAAATTATAGAAACACATGATTTTTTTATTTATATATAAGAAAATGAAATTTTTCCATGCAAAACATTTTTCGAAAAATAAATGAACCTTATTGTATGCCTTTTTCTTTTTCCTTTCTGCAGTAAATATGGATATTCACTTATATCGGGAATAAAATGGGACTTCTGCGCCAATTCAGTCAAACATTGGTTGCCATGTACTATGTAGTATAATATACATTGATGAATAAACTCAATTTTAGAGAAAAAATTTCTAAACTGCATCTGATCTGAATTTGATTCTTCCAATATGCAGTGGCTGATGGGATTCTTGAACTTCTGGCACCGCAAAGAGATTCGGACGGCAAGGATAAGGATCTTGCCATGGCATGTGTTTCTTGGTCTGTACACATATGCCTTGGCAGTAGCAACAGCTGAAACTGGGCTGCTAGAGAAGCTGACATTCTTGCAAACAAAGAGAAATGTGTCCAAACACACTGCAGAATCCATGGTGGTCAATGGTTTAGGTTTAGGTCTTGCCCTCCTCAGTGGCTTTGTTATTTTTGCTGCTGTATCTCCAAAGCATCACACCCTTCAAAGCAAAATTGTGTACTCGGACACAGAAACCAAATGCTTGTCTTCTTGAGAGAATGAATTCTGGTTCAACTGTCACACTTGTATATACATGTGTGATCATGCTATTCGAATTTCGTGTATATACATATTCTTTCCTTCTTTTCTTTCCTTTCAAGGTGATGCCCGTGAAAATTTGGCAAGTTTTTATGAAGATTTGATTTAAAAGTCATAAAAATTGTAACTTTTTATTAAAATTTTCGTAACTTTTAAATAAAAATGTTAAGTGTTCAAATTTGGTTTGCGAGAAGTACATAAAAAATTACATTTTTACGGTTTAAAGTTCACTTAAAAATTTTTCATTTATTTTTATATAAAAAAATTATTTTGATGAAAAAGTTGCATATAGACAACATAGATGTAGAATTTATTTTTGATTGTAATGGTAGTGGGATGTTATTCGTAAAATAATAATAGTAGTTAATACTAGTAATAATTGATAATAGTTAATACATAATTTTCCTTTTTCCTGAGCTTTAGCCTTTTACATTTACAATATAAATATATATTTATATTTATATTGAGTTTAAAAATTAAAAGATATATATATTTATTATTTTAATTCTATATATATATAGAATTAAAATAAAAATGAGAATCTTTTAAATAGAAGCAAAATGAAAGTGCACTAGTAAAAATGCTAGCAAATAAAATGATTACCAAGAATTTAGCCAAATGGAGTGTAGCAGAAAAGGAAGATGGGAGAAAACTGGAATAATAGTGAGGGAAGGGTTGTGGTACACTAGTAAAAAAGTGGTGTATTAGTACTCCACTTGATGGATAGTTACTATTATTTCATAAAATTAGTTAACCTATTTTAAAGAAAGCTTATTAGCCTGTTTCTACATTTCTATATTTACTTTTTTGGTCTTGAATATAATACATGTGAGAAAAAAGAGTTAGGGTTGGATCTAAGGACTGCCTATCCCAAAATGAGGAAATAGTTTTGACTCTAGTGATGGAATGCGCTACGCTGCACTCAATGAAATAGAAAACAAGAAATTTGTTTAGTTCTCTTCGAGTGTGGGTTTTATAAAGGAGGTTGATTCTTGTGGTAAAGAGCTTTTAACATAAGTGTTGAATTTCAAACTTGTCTTTCATCTTCCATCTTCTACACAAATTGTCAAGGCATTAATTAATTAGTACCTTGCTACACCTAACAAAAAGACTCTTTCTTACTACAAGCCTAATTAAAGGTTTTTTTTTCTTAATTTTTGTGTGTCTCAAATATACTAGTAACTCTGTTTGTGTACCATTGCAACAGTAACCAATGGCTAATGGTGAACAAAATTGGCTTGGTGAATGAAAATGGCTTGAAAAATGTTAGTAATTCTCTCTTCTATTCTAATTTCCTCTTATTCTTTGTCAAATCCTAAATTCTTTTTATTTTTTGTTTTTCCACATTGTTGGAAACCCTCTTTTGGATTTTCAATAAGTGTGTTTATATAGGATTAGTGGGATTTTGATTGGAAACCAAGTTTGGTGATTTGTTGCTGTTTTTTCTCTCTAGATTTAGTTGTTTTTAAATTGTTCATTCATTGATAGAATCTATGTGTATTTGTATATTAATCTAATTGACTTCTTTGGCCTTTATTTTAAGGCATACTTAGTCATGTTTGCCAATTTAATGGAATCTATACTTTATTTATTCTGCTTAAGTGAAAATATACTTGTATTGGTAGATCTCTTTCTCATATTTGTTTACCCTTTCATTAGTGTTGAAGTCCTAATTGCATATAGGAATTTCTCCATATAGTAATTTCTCTATAGTAAGCTCTCTTTTTCCATAAGATATCATTGAGGATTTAAAATTTCAGAAAATTTTTTAGTCTTTTTAGGAATGCTACAATATAATGATGTTAAAATTTGGACAAAAATATCGGCTTTAGGGTTTAAGCTAATTTAAAAATGTAGTTTAAACCTTTTTTGGCTTTATAACTTCTTTTTCTAGGAACATACTCAATTGTTGACATTCTTTTTTATATGCAATTAATACCACTGTGTTAGGCTAAAACCTTTATCATATAAAGGCTATTTGATTGTGCTTTTGAAAGATAAATTACTAATTATGAAGAAGAGTGCTAAGCTAGATGATCACACATGTTTTTGGAGGTTAATGTTTTTGCACTATTAATCCAATAATATATGGGAACTCTTATATAAAAAGAGTTTAATGTTTTGCATTAATAATCCAATAATTCATGGGAACTCTTAAACAATCATTTGAAAGGATTTTCAACCAAAATTTCTCATTCTAGATTGTTTTTCTTTTCTTTCATAATTTTCTTCTATCTTGTTTTCATGCATGTGCTTTCACTTGGTTATCTATAGAGTATTAAGGTCAATATTTGGAAATATTGAGCATTGGCACCTAGGACACCTAACCTTCAATCGAAGCTAATTATTAATGCATCCAACATGAAAATTATGAGCACAAGGTAAGCCATAAACCTACACCAAATTTAAAAATTTTTTATTATTACATCAAAATCCTCAAGAATGATCCAAAGCAATAACTGAAGGAATATTTTGCTATTACAAGATGATAGAATAGTTCATTAACATGTTTATAATTATAAGAAGTATATTGCAAGCATGAGCTTCATTGGACATTTGCTTTGAAAAAAAAGCATATCTTATTTCCTACATGAAACTCTTCTAAGTAAATAGGGCACTCACTACAATTCGTAAGGACGACCTTTAACCTAAACTTTGATAGCTCCTGAATTAATGTGTCTATAGCTTCTCTTTACAATATACAATGCAAAAATACCAATTATAAGTAGATAAGTTAATAATTAATACAAGACAAGGCTATCTTCATTGCATAGTTATCAAAGGCGTGCTATTACGCATACTATTGCACATTGCTAGGAGCAACTGTACCACGCAACCACCATGGTGTGGTAAGGATGATTTAATGCCATTATAGCATATGACATGTACACCATTGCCAAGTGCATAGAAAAAGTACCATTTCATTTTGCCTACATTTAAAAATGCTCTAACACCATCAACTAGCTAAAGACATAATTACAAGCCAACAATAACCTCCTCCTCTGCGTGCGACACTACAACCAAACTTTTAGCTAATGATTTACATCATTTCTAGGGAATAGTTAGCATTTCGACGTTTGGGTAGTTCTCTAATGATCTAACTGCATTTTTTTCTCCATTTTTTGTTGTCTATAATAACCATTTTCCTTTTTTTTTTTTTTGCTCTTCCTATTCTAATGAGCACATAAAGGTTCTCTTTTTTATTCTGTCCATGATTGTAGTTCTTTACTCTGATTTTTTAATACTTTTGTTTTGATATTAATGCTTTATTTTTCTTTTTTCATTCTTTAGAATTAGTTGCTCTATTTTTATGTTCTACTTTTTTATGCCTACCATTAAAATATTCATAAAATTACATGTTATTGTTATCTAAGAAAGAGAGCCTAAGATTAAATTTATATAATTTTCTTTTATTACTATTTATCATTTGCTGCTTATTATTTATTTGCTATTTGTTGTATGGTATTTGTTATTTATTGTTTATTTATTGTTTGCTATTTAGTTTTTATTCTTTGTTGTTTGCTTAAGAAAATTTTTTTCCTATTAGGTTCTTTCTAAATAGCTAGTAAGATAAGTAAAGATCTAACTTGAGCATACTGTTCATTGACTGATCCTAAAACTAAAAATTTTGTGACATGCAACTTTTATGATAAAATGAAAAGTGGAAGTATTACATTAGTCAAATAGCATTTAGCCGAAGGTTATAGGAATATAATAGCATGCCAAAGTTGCCCAGAACATATGAAAGAGGAGATTAGAAAGCTTATTAGTGAGAAAAAGTTATTGAAAAATTAAAGGAACTTAGTTAGCCATTTTCCTAATTATGAAGATATTAATATAATGGAAGGTAAAGGAGAGGATGACCGTAAACCATTTCTAATTGAAGGCATTAAAAGAAAAATATCTTCAAGTTTAAGTAGTGCACAAGCAATAACATGCTTTCAAAGATAAAGTAGTAAAGCACTTATTCCAAAGTCAAGAGGGTAACAAATGCTTACTTCACTTCAAATTTGAAAAATGTTATGCAACAAAGAAAAGAATCTAGTTCGAGATAAACAACAATGCTCGATGCATATAAAAAGGAAAAAAGGAAAGAAATTTGCTAACTATTTGCAAGGTGGATGTATGATATAAGGATTCCTTTTAATGCTATGAATTATGATAACTTTACAGTTTTCCTTCAAAGTGTTGGACAATATGTTCCAAATATGAAATCACTCACCTACCATGAGGTGAGAGTTCCTTTACTTAAGAAGGATTTAAACCATACAAATTTATTGTTAAAAGAATATAAAGAGGAATAGGCAAAAAAAGATACTTTATTATAGCAGATGGTTGGACAAATAGAAGGAGGAGAATATTAATTAATTTCTTGGTGAACAATCCGAAGGGTTATGTTTTCATTAAATCTGTTAATGATTTATCTTATGTAAAAAGTGAAGTAAATATGTTTGAATTACTTAATGAATTTGTCAAGAAGATTGAACCATCCAGTGTTGTTCAAATTGTTATTGATAGTGTTTCAAATAATATTTTTTTTGCAACAATTTTGTTCTTGTCTTCTTGAATAAATTTTTCTTCCTTTAACAAACTATTAAGTTTTAACTTACTTTCCTACTTTACCTTTTAATAGAAAAATTATTGGAAATGGCTTATCAAAATTTGTATTGGACTCCATATCGTACTCATTGCTTGTTTAGAGGACATATGGAAAATTTCCTTTCTTGCTTTAACATTGAAAAAGGTTGTAGTTATTAGCAATTATATTTATAATCATACTAGGGTGTTGAATATGATGAGAAAATTCACTAAAGAAAATAGTTATTTAAGCTAGCAAAAACTAGATTTGCTACTGCTATGATCACACTTTTTAGCATGCACAGCCAAGGTAATTTGAGGAAGATGTTTAGTTCAGATAAGTGAAACAATAGTAAATAGGCAAAGGATGAAGGAGACAAAAAGTAACTCTAATTGTATAAAGTACTTCATTTTAGAATAATGTTCATTATTCTATTAAAGTGGGTGCTCCAATAATTGAAGTACTTAAGTTAGTTAATAGTGAAAGGAAACCTCCAATGGGATATATTTATAAAGTTATGAATAGAGCAAAAGAAGCCATTTCGAAGGCCTTTGATAACAATGAATATAAATATAAGGAGATTTTTAAAATTATTGATAGGAGATGGAAAGTGTAGCTCCACCAGCTTTTGCATGTTGCTGGATACTTCTTGAATCTGGAATTCTTTTATGATAATCCTAACATTGATAATGATGAAGAGCTAAATACATCCAAAGGTTGATTCTCGATGTTGTAATTCAAGATAAAATTTTTAAAGAGTTATCAAAATATAGAGATACTTTAGGTACTTTTAGGACTTATTTGGTCATTAAGAACAGAAAATTAAAGGCATTAGTTGATTAGTGGGCTACTAATAGTCATTCAACTCCTAACTTAAGCCTATTTGCTATTAAAGTTCTTAGCCTTACTTGTAGTTCTTCTAGATATGAAAGAAATTGGAATATGTTTGAAAAACTCCATACAAAGAGGAGGAATAGGCTTATTCAATCAAAATTAAATAACTTAGTTTATGTCAAGTACAATAGGGCCTTGATATGAAGATTAGATGAACATGATTCCATTGATCCAATCTCATTGAAGAAAATTAATGATTGTAATGAGTGGATGATTGGCAAATTGGAAAAAGAACTTAATAAAGCAAATGATCTTGTGTTTGGAGATGATAATTTGACTTAGGATAATGTAATTTTAACTTTTAGAGCTAAAGAACCTACTTGTATTAGTGGAGCATCCATTTCCACTTGAACCAATATAACTCCAATAGTGACAAAAGGGAAAGAGAAAGTTAAGATGCATGTCATTCAAGAAGAAAAAGAGGAGGAAAAGGCTAAACCAAGGGAAACAAGTGAAGAAGTTAAGGAAATTAAGAGATTAGAAGATGATGCTAGTCTAAATGAAGCACATCTTGATAAGGAAGATGAAAAAGAATATCCTAGTGTTAGTCCTTATGAATGTTTTGTTTGATGCTTTCTTTACAAACTACTTGATGACTTATATTTATTTTAATATCACTATATGATAATATGATTACATGTTGTTTGACTTAATTTCAAATATTATATTTTATGTTTCAATTTAATATTTTACTACTATACACCAAAAATAAAATTTCCATGCATAATGTAGTGTACAATGCACCATAGTGCTAAAAGCTTTCATCGCCATTGTGCATCATGCACCATAAATAACTATGTTTCATTTTGAAATTATACCAACAATGTAATTCAATTATATGGCCTGATAAAATTAAAATATCTCATTGTTAAATTTGTAAAATATAAGACAATGTTGTCTTATTTGCACAGGTCACAAGATGGATATTGTTTTACCTTTGTATGAAAATTTCTAATTTGTCTTTTTAACACTTCTTATGCCATTGGTATGATTTAGATAATAAAGAGTTAATAACATTTATCATTTCTCTTCCTTCCAAACCCATGGCAATTGACATTTTAAGTCAAACATTAAATTGGGTTATGGTTTATCTATAGGCACACAATAGAAGGCTTCCTTGGTTTTAATAATAGGGGAGAATAACTTTTTCCTCTAAAATTGTTTGTTAAAGTTGATCCATTGACCTATTAATGCCATCCTTGTATAACTTAATGGGTAGAAGGATTCTTAGATTGATAGTGATTATTATTTTTTTTAATATTCATATCCATTATAAACTTATTTGTTATTATTTTAAAAATATGCCTGGTTTTGAACATGTTTCACTTCTTTGTGTTCCCACAAAGTTCCATTTTTTCTTTTTGATTAGAAATTATTATTCCATTTTGGGAGAGAACTCTCTTATTCTTCATATTGATCCATAATGATCACCAAACACATTGAATATAAATTATTCTAAACAAACAAATGGTTCTTACATTCTATTAAAAAAATAAAAAAATATGGACCAATACTTTAGCCTTTAAAAAAGGAAACATTTGAAGTAGGTTATCACAAAATTAGCAGACACAATGCACAATAGTTATTTGAAACCAAGTGTCATTTTCTAGATCTAACAAAATTGAAATTTCAAAGAAATTACATGAGAATCAAGAGTCATGGTAGCATGGATAAATCAAAGGAGATAAGTTAGAGCACCTTATCAAAATCAAAGCAACAATGGTTTCACCAAACACATTACTTATTGAATATTTATTGGAACTATTATAAAGTCAATAGCTAGTTCCAAGGCTAAAAACTTAAAATGGAACATGGAAGAAAGCTACAAAAGTTGATATTGAGTTAATCTCTTAATTATATATGCATAAGAAATTGTTAAAATTGGATTAAATCATATGGTTCCTTGCTGCTTGTGTATCATAACAATCTTCAATCATCAAGTGAGAAATCCTTTTTTATGGCATTTTCTAAGAAAAAACCAAAAGTTTTCATAAAATGTAGGAAGTTTTGTTGCCTTGTATTCAAATAGTAATAGGATTAGCTAAAAATGTTTAAGTATAAGTTAGCATGTAATTATGCAAATATTAAATATATGTGTGTGAGAGAGAAAGGAACACACCCAAAGATATTAGCAAAAAAAATACAAGATTGTGATGTTTATGAGCATCCCTATTTCTTTTTTTTAAAACATTCCTCTAACTGGGTAACTTTATCAGCATAAGTTTATTATTATTTAGATATCATGCTTTTTTCCTTTTTTGTTAAAACATATCCATAATGATAAATATAAAATGTAGGCTTTAAGAAATTAAACAATGATGAATGGAAGCATGACAAATAACTTAATTAGTTATTCATATTTGATGAATAGTCTTTCTTTTTCTTATTTAAATTTCGAGAAAATATCTATCAAAAGGGTGGCAAATAAGCCTCCAACCAATATATAGTCTCCTTATAAATTTATGAGCCCTCGCTATTAGTGTAATACAAATTTTGAGCATGTATTAAATGGTGAAAGTAATATGTGGTAGGGCATTAAATCATTTGAAAGGTAACAATAAACAACTATAGTTATTTTATAATGCCAATTCACATTATTAAGTAATTATTTTATAATGCAAATTCTTAGCATGTGTGCCTTATAATACTAAATTTAAACTACATACAAGGCACACACTCATAATGGTACACTTCTTTTTAAAATACATTCAATGCAAATATTTATAAATCCAAATGATAATTAATGAAATTATAACAAATCTGCAATTTATATGGTTCATGATGAAATTATAGTGAAGCTGAAAACTAAATTTAAATATATAAAAATGATCCAGTAAGCATGAATGTGTGCTTTATATCTTCTTTAATGAACCAACAAGAATAAATGTTTTCATTATTTCATAATAATGAAATCTTCTATTTATAAATGCATTACAAAATAACCATTTAATACATGCTAAGAATCTATACTAAAGATGATACATTTAAAAAAAAAATGATCCAAGTTATAGTTGTAGTGATAGTATGCCATGTATATATATCTTGAAAACATTTTTCAAGCCAATCCATAAATGAATAATGCCAGTATTTATTTATGATACAATACTTGCATTATACCTTTACAATAATATTTTATGTTAGAATTCCTTTATGCTTCTTTTTTAATTTTGGGTTTATTTTCTCCATATACCAAGATTACAGGAGATCGTAGCTATTGTAATAACCATACAAGGCCACAAATGGAATAATAGCTTTGGAAGCATCATTGCTAGTAAGTCCATACTACTACATTGTCTCAATTTCGGCATTTCTAACATTATTACTAGTTGAATCCTTTTGACTCACTAATTCACTTCTAGTTAATGATGAATATTTTATTCCTAAAATTGCCAACAAAAATAAAAAAAGAGAGAAGATATTATCAATATTAATGCATGTAATGTAGGAATCATAATAACGAATTTATTAGTACCTATCCTACTTCTACTAAAAAGCATATACCTCGATTGATTTAATTAATGAGAACATACACAACAACCTAATAGGAATAGTTATATGCTTTTTTATCCGCTTTTTCTTTTTTCTTAGTTCAGCTAAATAAATATAGAATTAATCCTAATCTTTTCAAATGAAAAATGTCTATTTTTCTATAATTTCTTAGTTGCAATTAAACAATAAGATAATAATGTTGCTTCCTTAATAACATCAAATAAAATGATAAACATACTGCAATTTTAGTTGAAATTGAAGTCAAATTTTTCTTCTTCTACAAATAAAGTTATTATTGCCACCCTAAACCTTTAATGTAACACCCAAAATTTTTGTATCGTTGAATTTGAAAATATTAAACACTTAAAAAAAGGTGAAGCCTATTCGCTATCATCCTTCTCACATTGATGACAAACACTGTGACACTTGCCATCAATTTCCTTTATTTTCTTATTTTACTTTTCCTTCTTCTACTTCAGGCTGGACTATACTATAGATCAAACCTAAAGTCAAAAATCCATTTGAGCAAATTGGTAAGATCATAATGTGAATATTTTTGTGTTAGTTTCCATCTCCTCCAAGATATTTCAATTTAATCTACATCGTCCATTTGTTGATGCACCAGTACACCACTATTTTAATGGTACACTATAGTCTAATCCTAATAATAACTAGAGGTAAGTAGGGGGAAGGAAACTCTCTCTCCTATTTGTTTGATGACTTTGTTCTATCAGCCATTTTAGGTTCAATCTGCAACCAAGTCTTGCAACTAAAAATGCAATTCTCAATTTTAATTGTATATTTTTCCTAGATACAATTGATCCTGAGGTTTATCTTGCCACGTAATTTCTTTTAAATGAATTTTATTTCATAAAAATAATTTTATTTTATTCGTAGATAAATTTTATTAAAAATAATAATTTTAATTTATTTATATATGAATTATAATTTTATTTAAAATATATAAAAAATAATTAAAAATAAATTTTAATAACATCATGTAAATATAATATTAAAAAAATAAATCTTTTATATAGTATATTTTTTCAGATAAATAAAATAATTTTTATTAAAATTATTATAATATAAAAAATTTTGTAATGAAATAAATATAATTAAAATAAAATTAAATAAAATAATTTTTTTTATTTAAATTCAAACATTATTTTTAAAAATAAATTTATTTGAAAAATGAATCGAAATCCTCTGGCTATGGAGTGAAGCCCTAGTTCTGCCCTAGTTCTGTTTTTGTTCTAGGACTCTGCTCTGCTACGTCTTCCCTGCCTTTCTCTTCATTCCCATAAAAACCTGCCCTTTCGACGCAGTATATTCTCCATTTTCAATTCAAAGCCCGCAATTCCCAGACCTCATCTTTCTGCTTCACTCTCAGAGAAAAAACTGAAACTTTCGTGGATTCATCCAAACCGGATTTCATGCGATGATTGTAGCGGTTGGGCCCTGCTTGAGTATCCGGTTCAGTAGAAAAGAAAGAAAAAAATGTTGCGAATAATGCCTTTTCTTTTCCTGGTTGACACACTTAAAATCAATTTAAGGATTTTTATTGAAGTGTGGATTTTGATACTTGCGCACCATTTTAATTGGTGTGCAACATTTCCTTGGTATTTGGTAGTAGGCATTGGAGCTGAACTGGTTGCTCTGGTTTAGGAAACAGCTATAATGGGTAGTTTAAAGTGGCCCTAAACTTTCTTTATCTTAATTCTGAATGTGCATTTGGTTTTGTGCAAGAGTATCCAGTAGTGAGCAGAGTGGATTTATTGTTGTATTGATGATTGGAGGCATCACTTTCTAGATTCTACTTAGTTTCTTGTAAGATAGGATATGCTGAAATGATGCAAATTATGGTGGTTGGTATTATGCTGGTTTGAATATTCAATTAGGAGCTCCATTGTATGTTTTTCGAGGAATACTAAGCCCTATTAATATCCGAGGGGATCAAAATAAGACTGCAGTGTTAGACATGTCTAATGGAACAATTTGATGTCATTACAACCCATGAGGGTATATGTGAATCCCGCTTCGGTTAGATTCAAAACTTGATTTTGATATATAAGCACCAAGTTTGATTGCCTTGATAATTTTGGCTAATCTTTTAGGTTATGTGGTTTAGGGCTAGTAGTTGTCTAACTTGGGGTGTGACGACTGACAACATAATTGCGATTAGTCCGTTGTGTTGCTTACTCATAGAAATTTTGTGCGTAAGCATTGGTTGAAGTATTTGTTATATTCTACACTCTTATTTAACGTATATCCTGACCAAAAACACTCTGGATTTTATCGGCATTCCATTTTTCCTTTGTGGCTTATCAGGAGCTATAGAGAAGCCTGAACGGGTTATAATTCCAGTTATTGTTGATTCCTTAGAGGAAGAAGCCTTGTTACTCTTGAAAAATCTGCAGGTTCGATTATGAATTAAAGAGGCTAATAATTGGGCCCATCATTCTTTTTACAATCTATATGATTACTACATCACTTGATTCTTTCTGAATAAACCTGGTGCAATGAGAAAGCCACGAAGTGGTTGACAGGCTAGTTCAGTGGTGTATCAAAATGATTTTTAGCTATGTCCAAATCTGGTAAAAACTGAAATGAGAAAATAAAAATCAGTCAAATATGTCTTTTAACATAATTCCTCAAGTTCTTATAAATTATTCAGATATAAATCTCACAAAAATTGCTGGATCTTTTATTGTGCTTTTAATTTATAATTATTTTTTTATAAAAAATATTTGGTCTGCACTTTTACATAGCATTGTTAAAATCAGTGTCCCTTACTGAGCATCTAACCCTTTGTTATCAAGCTTCTTTTGTTTGATGGATTGGTTGTTAAAAAAACTGCTTCACCCAGTAGTCTTGGTTTGTGGGATAAGTGCTTGTTGAAAATGTTGAATGAGCACTTTATGGAAGTCTTGCTCTGTTTACCATAGAAAGCCAGTAGTGACTGAGAGAAAGAGCTGGAGAATAATCTTGACGTGTAATGGATATGAATAATAGTATGGTTTTTAGTGATGAATGATCAAATTTAATTGAATTCTTTGCTAGAAAGGTTAGTTCTTCCGGTACTTGGACATAGGTTTAGTATGAACATATATCTCCTTATGGCCTTTATAGAGGAAAAAATTTCTGTATCATAGGAATCCAGAATACAGGATTGTTCCAATGATATCACTTTCTGTCTATTGTTGATGCATTTTATGACATCCACTCCACAGACCCAGGTTTTAGATCCATCCAAGTAACCGATGATGGATATTTTCTCTAGGACAACTCATGTTTGTTATGGGCCTAAGTTAAAATACATTTTCTTCAATTTATGGTTAAGGTCCTAGCAGAAGCTGGTTTCATTCCCACCAAGTTAACCCGGAAGAAGTGCTCCTATTCTGGTGGATTTGAAGGTCCACAGAACACATTTTTTTCTTTCTAATAGGTAAATGTCCACCTTTCTTCAAAATGTATGTTCCTTTGGCTGAACTAAGATATGTGCAGCTGTGCAGATTCATTGCATGACAGGATATAATATAATTGAGCTCGATCTGAGTATGAAATTTTGCCAGGTGGATTTTATCAGGTAAGCTGTTTCTGAGATACGCCTTTCTGGAATTAATTTGGAAAATTGTAACCTGTAACTTCATCAATATGCAAAATCATAACTTGTAACTTCATCAGTGGAAACTAAATCATAATTTGGAAGTCTCATGAAGGAACTAACAATTGCAGATCTTGGGTGAGAAGAGACTTGGGATGGAAATGGAATAACCAAGCTTGACTGAGTAAATATGTGTATATATATATATATATATAGTCTTCATGAGGAATCAAAAACATTGCTTTTGTGGATGTTGTGGGGATTTTGGTTTTGGCCTTTGTGTATTCTTGAATCAACTTATTCTTCCATAAAATGTTGTAATGCAAATATAGTTGTTTCTCCCTCTGTAGCATGGTTAGTAGTTACGAGGGGGAGGTTTGAAGTAATATTTTCTTTTTTGAAAGTTCCAAGTGGTTCCTCGCTCATATCTTCGCGAGCTTTAAGAAAAATGCCTTTTAGCTAATATTTCATTTATTATTAATAAAAAATTATTGTTAATTCCAAATTCTGGATGGCAAAATTCGAAGTCTTGAGATTTTTTCTGATGAAGCCTAACAAGTTCCCATGTTCTCCATCATGATCTTATTTTCTTTCTCCCTGGTAAATTCTGCTTAAATCTTCAGTTACATTTAGCTATGTTTCTGCTTAAATTTATTAATGATGGAGGCTGAATGCTTTTGTGGCAAACTATCTATTTGGGTGAGGAGTAACACCTTGCGATAGGCATATTTTATACGATCCCAGTTGTAGAACCACCGAGAGTTGTGGATGATATTTTGACCCCTACTTGATCAGTGGAGCCTTCAAATTAATGCTCACGGTTATGGCCCCTTTTTGTTTTTCTTCTCTTCTTTCTCCATCTGATGCTTTAATAATACAGGAATACCTGATATTATCTTATAACTAAAAAGTGACAAATTATTTAATATTTTAATTTTAAAATGCAGTATGTGTGGAAAGAGCAAAGTCTGCTGCGTCAATATAATACTTGTTATTTATAACTGGTTCATTTGATCGTTTTCTTTTTTTTTTTTTTGTCAGTAAAAAGGTTTGCGACGTAATTTTTGCTGGATAAGCTTAACTTTCATGTACTTGTTTAAATGTAAGTTTAGTTATAATCTTTGTGGAAATCTAATAAACTTTCCACATAAAAATTGTAAATATTTATAAAATCCCCGAATAGCGACAAAGAGCCTTATCCTTATTCCATATCTCATGTTCATTTTTTTTTTATAATATTCCCTAACATAAATATAAATAAATGAAAAAAGACCCACAAAATTTCCATGTTCAATTTGTTTTATTAGAAATATGTATTTAAAAATATTATAGGTAACAAAAATTCTTTAAAATTAAGATTTGAATATTTATATTTATTTTATTATTTTATTATTTTATATTTATTGACAATTATTAATTTATATTTAAGATTTAATTTTGAATCCCTTGTATTTATTTGGTTTCTGGTTGAATTTACACCAACACATTCCTCGGTGAATCGACGGATAAATGATCGGAATGGACTCTATCTGTCCACTTGTCTTTTGGTTTGTGATGTGGTCGATTAGGTTATCCTCAATTGGAATATCATCTACCACTCAATTTCATTTTTGGGGCCGTCGCTAGGGTTCTTGTCTTGGCCCTCAATCAAGTCCTTGTTTCATCAAAATTGACATTTGGAAACATTCTTATCTTATGACCAAAAAGAAAAAGGAAAAAGAAAAAGAAAAAAAGAAACATTCTTATCATGGCAAAAAACAGAAAACCAATCTTAGAGTCCTAAATAAAGTGTGTCTAAATTTAGTTTATGAAAATGGATTTATTCGAATATATATTCTCCACAATTTGGAACAAAAAGATAGTTTAATTAGAATTTAGAATTAATTTTATGTTTTTTTCATAATAATAACAGAGGTTCAAATAAAACTTCAAACAAACTAGTCAAATATCCCTGTATTAAATCAAGAGTTTAAATTTAATTTATTATTAATATAAAATATTTTATATTATCAATTAATGAGAAGATAATATATTATTAAAAAAATCATTAATAA
Organism: Sindora glabra; assembly: GCA_020226215.1. Taxonomy (NCBI): domain Eukaryota; kingdom Viridiplantae; phylum Streptophyta; class Magnoliopsida; order Fabales; family Fabaceae; genus Sindora; species Sindora glabra. The sequence continues at coordinate 38,112,629 of CM035236.1, read as the reverse complement.
TTTTAATTACAATGAATTTTTTATAATTTTTATTAATATAATAATATGTGTGTAAATATTAGTATAAAGTTGATTTATCAAATTTAAATCACGGGGATCATATTTAGTGACTTTATTAATTTTGTTTTATATGTTGTAAAGTGCGGTTTTCAAATCCTTGAAACTATATATATACTAGCACTTTAACCCGAGCAAGTATATAATTACTTTTTGCATAAAAATAATGTGTATGAATAAAATTAAAAATTAAAAATATTAAATTTTAATTCATTATATTATTTTATGATTATATATTTAAGTTGTAAATAATGATTTTCTAAAATTTAATATAAGAATTAAAAATAAAACATGTAATTAAGTAATTCAATTCAATTATATTTTTTATTTATTTAAAATAATTTTATAATGAAAAATATTTTATATTATATTTTTACTACTTAATCATATCAGTATCTAAATTATAAAAAATAAAAGTAAAAAAAATAAAAAATGTAATAAAGTAGATAAAAATAATAGAAACAGTATGTAAAATGTAAAGTTTAAACAAATTTTTAATAAAATATTCAAAAATTTTAATAAACAAATTTACTTTTAATTTATAAATATTTTTATTAAAAATAAAATATGTTAGTACATAATGTTAAGTAGTATAGGGGTTAGTAACAAAATATATAATTATATATTTTAATTTTTAATAAAAATAAAATATATTATATTTATACTATATAGATATATTAGTGTATGAATTGTAAATATTAGGGATGAGTATAAAAAGATAATATAAATAAAAAATAAATCATATATATGTATATAATGTAATAGAATAATATAGTAAATAAAAATAAGGAAAATTTTATAAAAAAATAAATATGTTCATGAATGAAAAAAAAAGTTGGGGGTGAGAATAAATCTCTTTTCTATTAGTGAAATAAATCTCTCTTTTAGTTGTTTAATAATAATAATAATAATAATAATAATAATAATAATAATAATAATAATAATAATAATAATAATAAATTAGTGGATTTAAAAAATAAAAGCCAAAGTCCTAAACAATTAAGATAAAAATATGAAAAAGCAATGGCTTCAGAAGCAAGCCCAAAACTTTGATAGTAAAGTTGATAACAAAAATTTAGAATTTAAAATGAAGAAAAAAAAAAAAGGATAGCAACAGAATACACGTGGCTATATGTCATAATAGAAGGAGATTGTCCAAATTAGTAAATTGTTCAAATAAGGAATTAAAGATCCTCAATTTCTATAAGGGTGAGTGGTGTGCATTGGCTCTCATATTGGCGAGTGATATGCACACCAACAAGAGATAGGATAGGAAATTGAGTAGTATAGCTAAAGGAAAAAAATCATGAAAAATATATAATTAGTATATATATATATATATATATATATATATATAAAGGATTTAATTTCCTTATATTATTGTTGAAAGGCATTGGCATTAGATATTTCTTTTAAAGGTTTTACCATTTCTTTCATCTTGAATTTGATTTTGGCCCTATTTTTTTTTAAAAGAAAAGATTAAAATACGCATAAAGCTTATATATCAAATTTCATGTGCAAAAAATCAAAATCATTATTTAAAAATCTACATTTTAACTGTCAAACTATATACATTGTATAGAATCTCTTCATTATCTTTCCATCTAAACTTCTAACAACATCAAAATTCTTTTCTAATATACAATTGTTTAAAAGAGTTTTCGTTGTATTTTACATTATAGACTGAAAAAACTTAAGCTTAAAGAAAGCATGTTAATAGCTAAATATAATTATGGTCACTCTTTCGCTATATAGAACCACATTAATATAATTAATCATAATTTTTTTAATTAAGTTTCAAATTTTCTTTTATTTTCCCGCACCCTAACATAATTCCTTCTTAATTATACCATAAAATCATTTTTATTCTTCCACATTCAAATACAACGTTAGCCGTTAAGCATTAAACAATGAAGAATCTAAACTGTACTTATAGCCCGTGGAAGATAAGATATAATAGCATTACTAGAAAAATAGTTGCCACACTCTTTAAAAAAGAAGCAAATGATCATTCTCCTTTAATATACAATAAAATTTAAAATTTTGTAGATCTCATAATTTATTTTAAAAAAAAGCTGAAAATAAGTACAAAAGATTAAAAATAACATCACCTTTCACCAGCGTAGTTAAACATCCAAACAAAGTAAAGCCAAGAAGACTAATCTGTGATATGGGGTCAGCATTCTGTGGCCAAAAGATTCTGCCTTTTTCTTTTTTCTTTGCATCCATTCCAAATGCTTAAGTCCATTAAGCAAACGGCTAAGTATAAAATTTAAGCCTTTTGCTTTAAACTCACGTTCCATCCTCATTTTGTGACATTTGGTTTTCAAAAATGAAGCTGTAACTCAATACTAGAGTTCTTTGAAGAGGACCCACTTGTCCTTAAAGAAATTCTATTCATACAAATCAGACAAATTTGAAACCCTGATCAGCAGATTTTCTTTTGTAGGGCCTCTGCCAAGAACAAGCATCATACAAAGTTTTTTTTTTTTTTTCTTTCACATTTTTTTCAAATTCGTTTGAGAGTTCAATAATAGAATGATTTAATGCTATTTATGCAATATTTGTTTATTTTTATAAAACTGTAATGTGTCTGAAGTTGTATTTAACCCAAAAAATTGAGGGGCTACTTGATTGAAATCCACTCACTTTAATATTTTTTTGCATATATAATGTTTTTAAAAAATTAATATCAATGTCACAAGTGATTTAGAAATAAAAATATCCATTAATCTGACATTTCTTTTGGAAAAAGAATTACTAATTTTTCTCAATATAGAAGTATATTTATTAGAACTTATATTATATATAAGCGGTCTTTTGTTTTACTGTAGTGGTAACTTTCTTTTCAGAAATTAAATTTCTTTTTGAATTATTTTGAAAAAAATTCTTAAAATTGTTGGATTCACAATAAAAATTAAAGAATTTTCGTAAAAAATTCTTCTTAAGTAAAATAGTTTTCCATTTTAAGAATTTGTGATCATTTAAATAACACACTCATTTGCTACTTTTGAACTAGTTTCACTCCCCGTCAAACGAAACAGCCGCTCTGATTTCTATTTGAATTCTACATGTTTAGTCACATGAGCTAAAGCTTATGTGATGGTTCAATTATTGTGGGAAGATTTGGTTGGATATCATAATTCCGCGGGATAATTAGGAGGAGAAAAACCAACGCGGCAACATTACAATCTGGGACAAAAGAGACAAGCCATTTTCTCATCCTCTTCTTAACGTGAGGATCAGAATTCAGAGGTATAAATTGACCTTAAAGATGGAAGGGAAGGGAAGGTACCAGATGAGGAACATGTCTTTGTTCTAAATTTTCGGTCGATGGTTCCTTTTCAAAATCTTGTCTCTCTCGCCGGTTTTCAACTGTAAATATTCCTTTTTTTTTTTTTGGATTATATCATTTAGACTCAATAAATTGTAAATTTCTCCGTCCTTTGAAGAAGGATTGGCCACCACTAGTTGTTTTGGTGGCTGTTGTACCTCTTACTCTTAGCATATCACTTTGTGCTGGAAGTTCTACTTATATGTAAGCTTCCTTTTTTGTCTGATTTGTGAGCGCGTTTTCTCTCCGAAAGCCCAATGCGTGAAGAATTCACGGAAGTTTTACATGTGATTGAAATTTCTTGAACTGGGTTTGGCTCCCAAGTTTTGTTCTTGGATACTGGGTAATTGTGTTTGCCATTATTGAAGCTGTAATGGCTTGAAGAATCAACCCGTGTGGGAAAACCTTAGAAATTTACTGTATAATTGAAGTTTCCTAACTTGGGTATGTTCAATTTTTTTCTTGGATTTTGGGTCATTGTGTTTTGCTATTTTTGAAGCTCTAATGGTTTGAAGAATCCGCCATGGAGGTTAGAGGGAATGGGAGGAAATGTATCCTGGCAATGGGTTGCTTCTTTGGAAGAATGCTAAGTTAGAAACATTGCCATTATATATTGGGCTTCATGATAGTCAGGTTGGGACTCGTAGTTGCTGCTTCGCTTGCAGCCTATGGAGTTCAGCAGCTAAACGTCAGAAACTCGAAATCAGGTGCTCCAAACTTCTATTTAAACATTAGTTTTTATTGACAATATCGTTTCAATCTAGCAATTCTTTTCTTGTTGCAAAACATTAGAATTTTCACTTACTTTTTGTTGATGGGTAATCCTGTACTGAGTATAAGGTTTGCCGACCGCTTCTTCTCACACCAGAAATCGTTTTTATTATTGGAAATTATTCTCTAAACTATATTTTACCTCGTTGTGGCTCAGGACATGAATCAAAGATTAGGAAGCATCAAGATAAGGGCCCAGAAGAAGCGCAGGTAACATGTTCTACATATTGTCTCAATTGGAAGGATGTCAATACATTAAGCTGAATATTAATTAACAATTTTTTATGGCTAAATTTTGTTTCAGTTTATTTTTCTTTCTTTTGCTTAGCAGTAGAAAGCTTCCTTTTAAACTTTTAATCTGATTTATGGAGGTTTTATATTTTTTTCCCATTAATTTTTTGTGTTGCAGAAGGAAGAGGAAGAGGAAGAAGAGGAGGTTAAGTTAATCAGCAGTATAATTAATCGAGCTCATGACCTTGAAGATGAGATTCTGCCAGAATTTGAAAACCTCCTATCTGGGGAGATTGAGTTTCAATTGCCTATGGACAAGGCAGAGAAAGACACAGTTTATGAAACTCAGATGGCAAATAATGCAAGTGAACTTGAAAGATTGCGTATGTTAGTGAAGGAGTTGGAAGAGAGGGAAGTGAAACTTGAAAGCGAATTACTTGAGTACTATGGGTTGAAGGAGCAGGAATCAGACATTTTGGAATTACAAAGACAGTTGAAAATTAAGACAGTTGAGATAGATATGCTTAATATTACCATTAACTCCTTGCAGGCAGAGAAGAAGAAACTTCAAGAAGAGCTTGCACGGGGATCTTCTGCCAAAATGGAACTTGAGGCAGCCAGGAGCAAGATCAAGGAGCTGCAAAGGCAGATACAGCTTGAAGCTAACCAAACCAAAGGCCAGTTGTTGTTGCTTAAACAACAAGTTTTGGGTCTACAGGCGAAAGAAGAAGAAGCCGTAAAAAAAGATGCTGAAATTGAGAAGAAACTGAAAGCTGTAGAGGAGTTAGAGGTAGAAGTTGTGGAGCTTAAGAGAAAGAACATAGAACTTCAACATGAGAAGAGGGAGTTGACTGTGAAACTTGATGCTGCACAATCTAAAGCAGCTGCACTTGCCAATATGACAGAGGTGAGTCCTTGGACATATGTTTTTCCTTCGTAGATGAGCTGATTGGTTTGTATACTGTGAACAATGAGAATTTTTTATAGCGGAAAAATCCTACACTTTGAACTGTTGAGCCACCTAAAATGTAGCTAAGTGAACATCAAATGTTCATAGTGCATGTATAAGATGAAAAGACTAAACATGATTTATCTATAGATTTGTTTTACCACCATTCTCCTTTTCATTCTTTAATGTTCAACTAAGTTAGTTATCAAAGCTGTGTTCCTAAAATTTATAGGGGGTATTACAATTCAGGAGCAAGTTTTGTTTAATGAAAAGCTATACGATGTAAATTTATTCAAAGAGTTTGAACAAAATGTATGATATGGCTGTATTTGTAGTAGTTACAAAAATTACATTATAGACGAGAACTATGCATTTGATGGGTGTAATTTAATTTTAAGATGATTTTCCTTGACATGCAGAGTGAAATGGTTGCCAAGGCAAAAGAGGAGGTCAGTAGTCTAAAGCATGCAAATGAAGACCTGTTAAAGCAAGTTGAAGGACTTCAGATGAATAGATTCAGTGAAGTTGAAGAGCTTGTATACCTCCGTTGGGTTAATGCATGCTTGAGATATGAACTTAGGAATTATCAGGCACCTCCTGGAAAAATATCAGCCCGTGATCTCAACAAAAGTCTAAGCCCAAAATCTCAGGAGAAGGCAAAGCAGCTGATGTTAGAATATGCTGGATCAGAACGTGGACATGGGGACACTGATCTTGACAGCAACTACTCCCACCCCTCTTCTCCTGGGAGTGAAGATTTTGACAATGCTTCTTTTGATAGTTCCACTAGCAAATATAGTAATCTAAGCAAGAAAACAAGTTTAATACAAAAGTTGAAGAAATGGGGAAAAAGCAAAGATGATTCAAGTGCTCTTTCATCCCCAGCCAGATCTCTTTCAGGAAGCTCTCCAAGGATGATTATGAGCCAACAAAGACCTAGAGGGCCACTTGAAACCTTAATGCTAAGGAATGCTGGCGATGCCATGGCCATCACTACCTTTGGGCAGAGGGAGCAAGAGCCCACTGATTCTTCCGAAACCCCATCTCATCCCAACATGAGGAGAGTTTCATCTAGTGGATCCCTACATTCTGTTGCAGATTCATTCCAATTGATGTCTAAATCGGTTGATGGGTCTCTTGATGAAAAATATCCGGCATATAAAGACCGTCATAAGTTGGCCTTAGCAAGGGAGAAACAAATAAAGGAAAAGGCTGAAAAAGCAAGAGTGCAGAAGTTTGGTGACAATTCAAATTTGAATTTGCCCAAGGATGAAAGAGGGAGGCCTATATCTTTGCCTCCAAACCTCTCTCAAATAAAGGAGAAGGCCTTGGTTTCTGGCAGCTTGAATGATCAGTCTGGCGATGTCAATAATGTTGATAATCAAACCATTAGCAAGATGAAATTGGCAGAAATTGAGAAAAGGCCTCCTAGGGTGCCTCGCCCTCCTCCTAAACCATCTGGCGGTGCTTCTGCCATTACAAATGCAAGTCCTTCCAATGGAGTACCACCTGCTCCTCCTCCTGGTGCTCCCCCACCTCCACCTCCACCCCCACCAGGTGGACCACCACCGCCACCTCCTCCGCCTGGAAGCATTGCAAGAGGGACAGTGGGTAGTGATAAAGTTCACCGAGCTCCTGAGCTAGTTGAATTTTACCAAACTTTGATGAAACGCGAGGCAAAGAAGGATACTTCATCATTAATTGCCCCCACATCTAATGCATCTGATGCCAGGAGCAACATGATTGGGGAGATTGAGAATAGATCATCATTCCTCTTAGCTGTACGTTGAAATTGCCTCCTAATTTGTTTTTCTATTTTCTCATCTTTGGCATAAGTATATAATAGTCATTAAATGTTTGGTAAAAATGCTGTTGTAATGGATTTAGGTGAAAGCTGACGTAGAAACACAGGGTGATTTTGTCAATTCATTGGCAACTGAAGTTCGTGCAGCCACCTTCTCAAACATAGAAGACCTGGTAGCCTTTGTGAACTGGCTAGATGAGGAACTGTCCTTCTTGGTATGCCTTCATGTCATTGCTTATCTGTCAGTAAAATCATGTTTCACACTTCTTTCTTCCAGAGTTCTATGCAAAAACATGCAAATAAACCCCTTTTGTGCACTCTTCATGGAAAGCCAACTTCTTTTCCTCAAAATGCCACTTTCCAATTATTTCAATAGTAAATCATTACTTTAAGTTCATTGTACACCTCAGTAACTTGATATTGAGTGCATACTTGTTCTCATAATTTTGTTCCTTATGTTAGGTTGATGAACGAGCAGTCCTCAAGCACTTTGATTGGCCTGAAGGGAAAGCAGATGCACTTAGAGAGGCAGCCTTTGAATATCAGGACTTGATTAAGTTGGAGGAGCAAGTCTCCTCCTTCACTGATGATCCCAAACTTAAATGTGAAACTGCTTTGAAGAAAATGTACTCATTACTAGAAAAGTATGTCCCTCTAACCTATCATGAGTATGATCTTCCAATGTTGATAAGTGGTTGATAGATTCTCAAAAGCCCCATCTACATAAGTATTACACATAATGGAAAATGAATAAAAACCTTTCTTTTATATTTCTTTCAAGGCTGTGGGTTAGATAGATTTGTCGAGTCATGGAATTTAGAAAATGAACTACACTCATTTAATTTGAATTTTTGTCTATGTCTCTTCCAGTTTTCTAGGATTCTATAAAGTAAATTAATTTATTGAGTCATTGCTGCCCCTTTTGTTCTGTTTTAATTTGTAGAGTGGAGCAAAGTGTATTTGCACTCTTACGTACAAGAGATATGGCTATTTCACGGTACCGGGAATTTGGAATCCCTATAAATTGGTTACTGGATTCAGGAGTTGTTGGCAAGGTATGCACCTAAACTAATGGAAATAATGTGTTATGACTTGCTATAAGTGATACTTGATATCATATGATTTAGGAATATATAACCATTTTCACACCAACAATGGTAGGAAAATTAAATATTGTATTAAAATATCTTACTAATTTATTCATAAAAAATATATATTAATAATTTAATGTAAATTTAAATATCTTAAAATTATATATTTTGAATAAACTATCATAATATCTTTATATATATATTGTATATATATATTATATAGCTATATATAATTCTCATATGAAAAAGTAAACTATATAAAGGATTAAATTTAAAAATAAATTTAATGATACTAATTAATTTCTAAAAGAACCACATAAAAAAATAATTTTTACTGTTAATTAAAGAGATTTTTTAGCATGTGAGCTATATATAATTTTTGTAATGAGCATCTATGTCAATATCTCAAAATGAAGGAAAGAAATATGAAAACTGATTTGTAAAATATGAATGCATAACTTTTGTTGAAAAGCTACATAGTGATACATTTAAGCATGATTTAATGGATATGATCTTAATTAATCAGCATAAAAGAAAAAAATGGATAGTTTTTTACCATTTTGAATATTATTTATCTTTTGGTAATGTCAATTATGAATTAAATAAGTTTTATTTATTATATGTCAATGTTAAAATATTTGGTCAACTATATTTAATTTTAAGAAATATAATATTAAGAAAATAACTATTTATGTCACTAAAAATAGAACTTTCAGAATTTTAAAAAAGAGAGTAAAAATGTAATTTAAAAATTCTAATCGCATAAGGTGTTTTGAAATGGTGACGGTGGCAAATACAATATAGTTGTAAAAATATAACATTATCAGAAATAATAAGTATAAAATAATAATAATCTGATAATAAATGAGTCATAAATGGATAATTGAGTCAATAATAATTTATTAACGTTTAATCTAATTTATATCCATCCTAATTTACCCTTGTCCCACTTCTAATAAGTATGTGATAAAGTGCAAGCCTGTCTAATTCTGTTGAATGATCACATATTCGTAATTTTCCCATTGCAGATCAAGCTTTCTTCCGTGCAGCTAGCAAAGAAGTACATGAAGCGTGTTGCATCTGAACTTGATATATTACCCGGACCTGATAAGGAACCAATGAGAGAGTTTTTGATTCTGCAAGGAGTGCGTTTTGCATTCCGTGTTCATCAGGTGCTTCCTTGTCTCATGCTTGCTTGTTTGTGTTGGTGACAGATTTGAGCCTTATACACCTGTCTGGTAAACTGAAAATGATTTTCTATAGATAAAATTTGGCCAACTAGATTTGAAGTGTTCTTTGTGTTGGTTCCAATCTTTATATATCTTTTCTAGCATCAAATTTTGCAAAACACAGGATGGGGAAAAAGGGAAAAAAGATGTGTTTTCCTCAGCTAAACACAGTATTCATGTCCTTTTGAAGCCGGAAAAAACATTTAGTTCTACGGTGGTATTGAAAAAAGTAGTACTGCCTTTTGATTTTTGACAAGTTAAACACTACCTCTTAAATCTTAGCATTCAATTCAACAATGATTTGATAAATGGAGAAACCATAATACACTATTGATGCAGTGGTGTATTAGTACATCATCAGATCTGATTGTATATTAAATTTATATTTTTTAAAGTCAAATTTAGCACACTATATAATAACATATTAAAGGTCAGATTTAGTAGTATATCAAGACACCACTATCAATTGTGTCAGTGATATACTACAGTGATCTCCTTTGAGAAAACTGACTTATCATAAGATTTAAAGATCAGTTTTACCAAGTTCTACAAGGTTTTTTTCGTGGGTGCAATTCTTTGGTCTTTTGACTCACGAGGTAAGATGCTTGGAATATCTCAAAAATGTGGCCTGGAACTCTTTGCAGTTTGCTGGAGGCTTTGATGCAGAGAGCATGAAGGCTTTTGAAGAACTGAGAAGTCGCATCCATAGTCAACCCGCTGAAGATAATAAACCAGAAGCATAAGAATGTCATCATAGAAGTAACTCGTTATTTACATCAGTTGAATCTCCAATATATCTCACCTTTTGGGTTGTATATTTTGTTTTCTTTTCAATTTGCATAGTCTATACATACTTGATACTTAAATGATAAGAGAATAACATTATAATGGTAGCATTAGAGTCCAAGATGAAAACTATCTGAGTATATAATTTTCGAAGAGCATAATGAAATGCAACTCAACAATATTCAACCAATTTTAGATAGAAAGGTTTTCATCATTAATGGACTTTACCATGCTTCATCAAGTCAATTGCTGATCTTGGTTGGACTGTATTTATTCTTACAAAAGTTAAGATTAAAAAAATATTTTATTTATTTAATGTTATATATTGAGTTATTGAACTGTATATAGTAGAAGTTGTTTTTGTTCATCACTATGGTGTAACTATTTTATTAATCACAAGATATATAAATAATATTAAAATTTCTTATTCATGCACAAGCAAATGAGAAAATTTTCCTAAACAAACTTATTTAAACACTCCCATTAGGTTAAAAACACTCTAGAACCATAATAGGTTAAAAACACTCCCATTTTGTTCATTACTACCGTGTAACTATTTTATTAATCACAAGATATATAAATAATATTAAAATCTCTTATTCATGCACAAGCAAATGAGAAAATTTTCCTAAACAAACTTATTGAAACACTCCCATTAGGTTAAAAACACTCTAGAACCATAATAGTTTAGAATGTATTGTGGTATCAGGATGAAATTAGACAATAGGACTAGTAGGATTAGAGTTTCAGAGTAAGCTAGGGGCTTATTTCCACATCAACCAATCATGTTTAGCCGTTCGATTGGCTGCTTTTCGAAGCCTAAAATACTGAGTTTCCTTCAATGTGAATCACAATTCTATTTCATTTTGAGTCACCTTTAAAGAGAGAGATTCAACGAAACAGACCTCAAGGTTGCGCTTTGCTGGGATGTGAGCCTAAGCTAATGTTCCTAGCCTAAAGGGCTTGTTTTTACCTGAAGTTCTTTTGCTCCTTTTTTGGCTGTCGCAGAGCAAGGTTTAGTGTGTGGGTTTTGGTAAAAATTCTCTCCTCTCAATGTAAGTGGGAATTTTCTCTTTGACTGGCTTCTTTTTATATACAAAACAATATACCTAATAGAATTTGAAAAAGCAGTAATTGACTAGGAAATTCAAAGGCCCGCTCAAGGTGACTATGATGGTTGAAATGTATGTTTGCGTGTGGGGGCTTAATTAACTGGGGGTGGAACTTTAAATGAAATCTAGGTTTGTTGTTTTTTTAAAGATATTTTTTGTAGGTGATGAAGGTAATAGTGATGCTTGTCGTATTGGTAGATAGTAATTAGTAGTAAAAAAATTGATTAAATAAAATATATTTTTTATTTTTATTGCTTATTAATATAAGTTTTGCTTATCATGTCTTATCTTTCATCCTTAAAAGTATAAAATTTTATGAGATTTTATATATTAGAAAGGGGATTGTGTAAAACTATATAATACAATTTATGCATCAAACATTTATAAAATTTAATTGTATAGCTCATCTATTCAATTTTCTAAATGAGTCCCAATTATTCAAAAGGGAAGCCTAAGAACCATCATTCTAACTATCAATTATTGATGATAACTAAGACTCGAAACAAATGAGTTTTCATATATTGATAGAACTATAAAGTTCAATAAAAGCGTGAATCAATAATTAAGAATAAAATTAGAGTTTGAGAGAATTAATGATCTAATCTAAGAAATTAATGAGAAGGTTAGATGAGTATTGATGCAAAAATGGGTAAGGATACAATGATTATTTTACATAAGGTTAAAATAGTTAACTATTGAAAGTAGTAAATTTTTTTCACTAAAGCACAATTGTTATATTCTTTTTATTTTTGTTTGTTGCATTCATAGAATTGTGCTAAATAATTATGGATTAACCCTTTAACGACATAGATAGACATTTTATCCATTTATTTGATACTTCAAACTAGTGTTCTCAAATTTGGACCAATTATTGATCCGATAAAATGAGTAGGTCAAAGTTAGATTAGTTCAATAAGTTGAACTAGGTGGTTGAACTAATTAATATTATATATATATATATATATTATAATATTACATATATACATAAAAAGATTAAATTAATTTAACTTATGCAAATATATTTATGAAATATAAAATAATAAACATTAATCTTACTCCAATTATAAACATTTACTACAATTTTAATATTATTTTATAATATTAAAATTATATTTCATTTCAATGTAATAAAATTTTAAATTAAATGTTAGCTAAATAAGATAGTTTAATTACATAATATATAATATGAATATATATAATATATATTATTTATAAAAAAATTAAATGAGCTAAAATATGGAAAATAAAAAATTATATATATTGTTTGTCATTATAATAACAAAAGAGATGTTAATTCAAGTGGTAAGAAATGTGCAATGGCATTCAGGTTTTATACTCAAGGCTTTTGCATTGAAATTCTTAATTTTTCAATTGAAATTATTGATAACCCATCCAACCTAGATTGCCCAAGTTTTTAACAATACCCGAACTGGATTAAGGTTTGATTCCTAGTTAAACCAATTGAACTGGTCGATCTAGTCTGAGTTGGATCGATTGAATCAATCAATCCGGTCCGAGTTTTAAAACACTGCTTTAGGCATTGTGGATAAGTTTGGATGGATACAATCTTAGAAAAATATAAATTTGTTGTATATTTGTTCACTTTGCCACCCCAAAATCTCTATCCAAACACATATAACATAATTAAACATATTATTGTTTTACATAGATGGAAGTTGGTTTGAATTTAAAATTTTTAAAAATTATTCAAACTGTTACCATTAAATCATAGGTAATGGCTTGTAGTATAATTAACAATAATTCTTAAAAAAAAGTACATGTCTCCAATTTATTTTTCAAGAAAGAAAAATGTTATTGAAGTTTTTGTAAAATTTAAATACGTATATCCAATAAGTAAGTGTAATAAATTTAATTTTGCTAGATTTGCAGCTTAGCTTATGAGAAAAAGTGAAGGAATATAAAACTACTTTTAATCCTCAATATGCTTAACAATCTTTAATCTGTTTCTAAGAACAAATTTTTGGTTGCTTTCTTAAATAAAATTGTAAGAGAATTGTGGTGTCCTAGTAGGATACATGACATGTTTAATAAAAATTCTATTCTAACTATACTATAAATTATTTTTAATAGTTAATTTTAATGCTTTAAAAATTGCAAAACTTTACGAGTCCCTGTATATGAATAATAATATTAAAAATACTTTTTTACTAAAAAAGAAATTTTATTCAATTTGGAATATGAGTAATATTAGAGAGATAAGTATCTACAATGGTAGAAAGAATTAGGACAAACTAGCTGATTCACTAGGAATTACATCAACTACTTATTTTATTGTTTCATGTGCTACCTTATTACATGATTTATAACACTAACTCAAAGAAACATTAGACATATAGTAGAGACTTAATAGACTTAAACAGTTTGACCTTTCTAATGACAAATAGATACTCCTAATAAAGTATCAATTATAGCTTATCATTTTCAACTTGCACTTCTTTATGACGAAAATTATAAGCCATAAACAAACCTTTGTGAATTGTCAATAATTCCGTATTTTGAACAACAACACAATCAAAATTTTTATAACATAACCCTAAATCTTATCTTTGTTATTTATCACAATTACACTTATCGATGATTTTTCTTGAATATAAGCAATGTCTACATTAATTTCAAAAGAGTCATAAAAAGGAGGGATGCAAAATGCATGAACTTCCAATACCTTTTTAGAAGTTCCAAACAAGTTGTGGTGGGTTTACACAATATCTCACACCTTTTATCCCTTTGCCTTGAGTTTTCTCTAGATCAGGTAGAAGATCTATTTCATATCTCCCAAAACCTCATCATGCATAATCCTATTATTTTCCTCCCAACATTTTTTCAACACAATTGCAACAAATGATGCAATTGAGTGTTAAAACTCATATTTAATCCTAGGATACAACTTATCACCTTTAACAATCCCAATTAACAACAACTCCGTGACTATCTTATGCAAGCTTGTAATGTTAAATCCATAAAATTTAAACCAAACTAGCCTTATGATTTCACAAGATTCAAGAAGATGCAATTCATTTTGACTTTTATGAGATATAATGAATAATGCATAAGGAATCAACATTCATCAATTAACTTAACCCCTCACAACTAGGTAAAACCTTACTTCTAAACCTCTAAAAAATCATAAACAAATACTTAACTAAAAATTTTCCTAAATTGATTGAAACGCAAATTAATTTATTAGTTGAGGATTTAATAATTGATTAACTCAACATTATATTTCCTATATTTAATATAAATAAATGTTTAATATATTTTTTGTATCAAGTTTGTAATTTTTATAACAGTGGCTAAGATACCTTTGTGTTTGTTAGCAATTGAATACCCTTCTTTAATATAGAAACAAAATTAGGCATATATTGGCAATCAATGATCTTTTTTATTTCTAATTGAATGACCATTACCTACTAGAAAACAAATATTTTTCATAATTCTTTACATCAACAAGCTTTTTCCAAGCCTATGGCCTATATACTATTGGCTAGACCTACTCATCAACCCAATTATGCCAAGCCAAGCCAAGGCCTATGAGAAATAATATGCCATAGGCCTTAACCTAAGCCCAAGCCTGTTAATATGTTAATATGTTAGCTTATTGTTCAAGTAGAATTAAAGCCCAAACCTATAGGCAAAGCCCAACCAAAGCTTATGGGCTTATTTTTATACTTTATGCTATCAAACTTGGTCAAAACAAAATTAAAAAACTATAAAGATTGTCTACAATAATGTGAAATTGGAAAATAACTAGAAATATAAACATTAACTTAAATACAAATATATATTGCTTGTAGGCCTATTATATTGATATCTAATATTTCTTAACTAAAAATAAAATAAAAAAGTCAAACAAGATTTCATATCATTGGTTACAATTTATACACCTATTTGACTCCAAAGTTAAGACAAAGATGTTATCTTACATTTCTATCATTGCATATCTCATATAAATGCACAATTATCAATCTAATTTTTTTTCGGAATAGTAATATGCATTCTTTCAAATAGAGGAGCAATCAAAATCCTTTTGCCGAAACATACTAAAAAAATAATAATAATGCACTAGTTTGAGTCAATCCATCCTTTGGTCGATAATTAGACACCAGAAGTTTAGCATCCTAAAGCCATCTTAGGTTTCTCATAAGTAGGTGCAACACCCCATCTGATTCTGTTATCATCATTATCATATTTGAAGTTTAGATAAAACTTTCCACCATTACCACGATTTTATATTATGTAAAAGCTATAACTTTCTAATTACACCATTTTCTTTTGTTGATTAAATTATTACATACATGAATAAAGAAATAATGTTTTAGAAAATAATTTTTCTTCCTTTACTATAGATGTAAGTATATCATCATCACTCTTGTATAGGGAAGATCTAAACAACAATTAATATAGTGAAAGAACTTATTACTCATTAATGTTGAAATATAACACTTGCTTAGAGGCCTAAATCATCAATTTTCTTACAATGTTTCAAATCTAGATCTGCCAGTCTCTTGCAACCAATTGCAACTTTCTTTACACCCATGCTTATGATGTTTAGCCCATTCAATTCTAGATCTACAAGTTCACCTAAATGGCAATGTATTTTATCCCTTTGTTTGTAATTCTATTACAATATGATAAGTTCAATTACAATAGTATCTTGCATCCAACAAAGAATGTTGCTAGCACATCATCTTCAATACCCACACATCTATAATGCAAGTAGTACATGAATTAGATAAATACAAGACAAAAGGCTCAATGGCTCACCTTTTTGTTAAAATTTAGTCAAATCATAGACATGCATGTTAGTACTAAAGTTTATTTACTAAAAATAAGCTTTTTATTTCACATGATAACTCAATTACTAAAATAAATGTCATTTATTTTATTTTTTTTCTTTGCAAACAATGATATACTTTCAGTTGTGTGATATTAGAAGCACAACATCAATAAAGCTTATGGTTAAAATTTATCCTTCACCACACAGTGAAACTTTTACTAATTTGTTATGAAATGAAACCTTTAATAAGGATAAGCTTTGATCTAGTTAAAATGCAATTTCGATGTGCCAATACTTATTAAATATTTCTAGTATTTGTAAAGATGAAAATTGGGTCCAATATTGCCTACTTGAAATTCTACAGTTGATTATTATGTTTCTTTAAAGATGTTCACATGAAGTAAAAGGACAATATGGGTTTAGAAATACAATTTAAAAAAAAAGGAAAGAGAGAGAGCCTACCTAAAAAATAAAGGACTAACATCTTAGTATCTAAAGAAGCTCAACTAGTTAATTAAATTTATTAAAGCTCAACTAGTCAATTAATTAATATTTATTTTTGTTGCCTCATTAATCTTCAAATGAACAATACCATTACCCCCATCTAGATAGCCAAGCTTTATACATAGCAAAATAAAATGAAAATGAAAAAGTATATGAATGAAGGAAAACTGATAAAAAAGATTAACAAAACAAATTCAATAGTAAAAAATGTTACTAATTGCTTCAAACATCCTGTAAAAAACTAAAAGCAACTCTAAAATAAACCCCAAAGTATACATCACTTTATATATATATATATATATATATATATATATATATATATATATATATATATATATATATATATATATACTTTAAATTTCAAAATTCAAAAATATAACAAATATTTTTTTATTACACAAATAATTACTTTTTGTACTCCTCTGTTTTCCTTTTCATCCATATTACATTCTTTTTATCTCTCTAAAACCATTGCATTGTCGCACTTAAATCCTTTTTATCCTATTTTCTCATCTTTTAAACCATAAAAGATTATCAATCTGTAAGACTTATTAATGTGACCAACCTTAAAAATTAGAAAAGCTTATTTAAAGATGATTATAAAGAAATAGATGTAGGATATTGAAGAAAGGAAAGCACGTAAAAAATAGGTAGTGATTCTTATATTGAATCTCCTATCATTTCATTATTTAAGGGGATAAAGCAAAATCCTATCACACTTTACAAAAAATAATGAATACAAACCTTTATTAATTAAAAAGCTTCATCAACATTAGCATGGAGGACATCAACATTAAAGCTTCATATTGAAGATTGCAATTGCAGTCGCAATCATTAATTGGGGTTCCATATGCAAAGAACAAATATTAGAGAATGAAAAGATACATTGCATTCAAACATGAGTCTAGCTTAGGTATAACTCAATACTGGCCTAATCCTGTTAAAGCTTGGCCTGAATTTAAAAAATGGGTTTCAAATATTAAAGGCTAGACTAAGCTTTTTTATTAATGGGCAAAGCCCATTTTACCCATTGGGCTATTGAACTTGTGAATAAGTCTACATTTGGCTTATCCATAATTTCAAGATTTCCTTAATATTTACTTCTCACATATTAGACTTAAAAAAGAATTAGACTTGTTAGAACTTTTAAATACAATTTTGCTAACAAAGCTTAATTAATGTACTTAAATAGTTTAAACCTAAGACTTTTTTGATTTTTTTGACAAATATATGGCTTTTCATGATTTAAGACAAAAACAATGATTCCTTTCTTTTGAAACTTACCATTAAAATCTTCTACAAACTGTATCCATTTTAGCACATATTGCTTGAGGAACTTTTAATGTAAACGTTGTATAAATTGAAAGTCGTTATAGGACAGATGAGATAAAATTATTGTTGAAAAAATATGAAGATTATTGGAGTTTTGAAGAATTTGTTAAAGTTTTAGCTTGAAGCTTTTGAAGACTTCATTTGAATATTAGTTTAGGTTTTTTTTAGATGAAATTTTGTACATGGCTAATTTTTTAAAGTGTTATGATCAAATGACTAAAAAATATTTTTAAAGATAGGTGTTCTGTGCTAAATTTATTCTAGAAAAAGAAGTATTTGAAAAGGAAAAGTTTTAGTTGAAAATAAAATTTTAAAATTAAGTTTTAACTTGAAGAATCAAAATTCTCTTTTCATATTCAACTACATAATCAAATACTATGATCCAAAGGCTAAATTTTAAGCCAATAATCGACTAAATAATTGATTATGTTGATCTAAGGGCAAGTGAACTGAACCATAGTCGATTATGGAGTGTCAAAGGCTTACCATCAATTAACATCACTACATAAATGGGATAATATGTCACTACATAAATGTTAGCCTAAGTTAATGTCTATGTTTATATTAAAATAGTAGTATTTTAAAAATTATTTTAAAAAATTAAGATAATAGATCATAAATATAACTAATGTCTATTTGGGCATGGTAATAATTTTGAAATTATTTAGAAAAATATAAGATGTCAATTTTTTTTATCCAACTGGCATCATAATGTAGGGTGTTGGAAAAATAAGAAAACTTAATATGTCGATTTTAGAATTAATCGATATTTATTTAGATATGGTGATGCTTTTGAAATTATTAGAAAACTAAATATGTCAATTTTTTACTTAAACGACATCAAACTATATAACATTTAAAGGTTATTAGGAAAAGGAAGAAGCTTGAGATGTTAGATTTAGAATTAACTAATATTTATTTAAATATGACAATATTTTTGAAATCATTAAGAAACTTAAAACTTCAATTTAATTGATATTAAAATGTATGACATTATGTTAGGAAAATGAGGAAACTCAAGAAATTGGTTTTGAAATTAACTGACACCTAAAGGTATAACAAAAGTTTAGTAAGAAAAATGTTAATTTTTAATACATCTATCTTGAATTAAATCAATGTCTAAAGTAATGGCATTTATGAGGTTACTAGCAATTTACAAAAACTTAAGACACTAATTTTGTTTACAATTATTGTTTAAAAATATTTCAAACAACTTGTTGGGAAATATGAAAAGTAAACACATTAGCTTTATATTTAACTAACATAACAACCAATTACTTAGAAAATGATAATACATAGGATTTCAATTTTGTATTAATAATCAATATCTAAAGTTGGTGACATTTTTATACTAGAAATAAAATACATCTTATTTTTTCCCATTATCACTCTGACTCCCCCTTTTATTTATTTCTAAACTCCATTTCCATCTTCATCTAGCTCATTCTATAGAATCTTATATGTCACTTCGTCCTCCATTATAAACTATTAATACTCATTCAACTAACATCAACCATGAAGCAAATACTCTATACAAGGCTATTAGTTCAAAATATATAAGGTGCATTTTTTACTTTTATTTCTTTTATCTTCACATCTTCCATTTTTTTTTATTTTTTATGTTAGTTTTTTTATAGGATTTCTCTTGTTTCCTTTGTATAACTTATGCGGTTGTATTTAATTTTTAGTTACTTATTATATTTTTAATAAATATCACAATGAAATCTAAAGTCATCCCAAATGCCTCTTTTACTTTTATTTCTTATATCTTTACCTTTTCCATTTCTTTAATTTTTTATGTAATTTTTTAAGATATTTTCTTCATATAACTTATAAGGTTATGTTTAAGTTTTAGATTCTTATTATGTATTTGATAAAATGTTAAAGCAAAATTTGAAGTCAGTTGAACAACAATGAAAGATAGAGGAAAAATGAAACAAATTTTCATGAAAATAATCATTTATCATGATTTTAAGAAGGATAAAACCCCTTTACAATTTTGTAAATGAATAAATCTCAAGAAGTTACATAAAACCAGCATAAAATTTGCCCTCGATGGACACTTGAATGCAAAGTTATGGCCTTTCAAAATTTTTAGTTCAAAATATATGTTTTTGGCAAGATACTAAGTTTATTCAATTTTTACTGTAAATATCTTAGCATGAAAGCTAAAAATTATCATTGAAAAAATTTTGTAAATACTTTACATCAATCACTTAGTAAAAACTGACATTTTTAACTCATTATGAACAACTGGGTTGTATGATACATGAAAAAACATTGATAGTTCAGTTGATATAGGAATTGGTATTATTATTTTTCCATGTCAGGTAAGTAACCAACATCATAATTTATTTACAATAGCACTTGATAAGACATCGATTATATTCTAATGTGTAATGCACTAAATAACTAATATCAATCAATTATTATGTAGTAGTGTGGATAGTCATATAGTTAACTATTGTTCAAAATTTTCAATTCCTAAGCTTGTATAGTTAACTACTAATGGGTAAGATTTTTTTTTAAAAAAATGGTCTTTGTAAGTGAGTAACACCTTTATTTCAAATTTAAATCCTATATAAACATTTTAGCTTTATTTTCTAGGTAAGAAAGGCATAAAATCCTAATTTTTCATTAAGCTTACACCTTTGAAATCAATGTTTCACCATTTTGAGCCATAATCTTTGAGATTTAATCATTTGGAGCTTTCTCTTTCTATTTGTGCAAAGGTACACTAATCATTTATTTGTTTCTTATTTATTCATTTAGGTTTTTTAGCATAGGTGAGGGATCTTATTGCTTTTAAAGTGTGGTAGCTTTAAGGAAAGTATTTTTATGTAAGGAAACACGAAAAAGGGATTATACAATCCATAAAACTTTATAAAGCTTCTCAAAAGCCAACAATTTTAAAGCATTATTAATGCACTAGCTGTGGAATTGAAAGGTTATCAATTCCAGAGGGTGAATGTTACAAGAAATGAAGTATCTTTTTAGTGGAACCATTACATATAAGTTTACAATCTTTCTTCCCTATTTCTCTTTAAATTTCTGCAATTTATTATTTTATTACATGTTGGAACAATTTAATTTGAGTATTGATTTAGGAGATATGAAGCTTAGTTAATATAATCTTGATTGTATTCAATTTTTATGTTTCCAAGAGTAAATTTCAAATTCCTCTATTTTTTATTACAAAAGCTTTGTTTTTACATTAAAAAATTTTTAAAAATCCTAATTTGCCAAACTTATAAATTTTACCAAGCCTTCACTTGTATTTTTTTGTGTTCTTAGAAAGGAATACACTAGACTTCATTATATTTTCCTTCTAACTTGACCAAAGCTTATATTTTTTTAGTTGTATTCTATATTTTAGAATTTTTATTAATGTTTGCTTTGGAGAAAAATAATTAAGTTATCAACAAACATCAAGTAACATATGCTAGGATTTCTTAAAGATGTCTTTACCTATCTGTTACCATATGGTGCTCCACCTTGAATAAAAGCCTTGCTAATACTTATGAGCATAAAATGAATAGATATAGGGATAATGAATCCTTCTATCTCAAATCAAGTTAAGGATAGAACCCTTTAGTGAAGTTGTCATTTAGAAAAGAATTGGAAAAAAATAATTGAAATATATTGCTTAATTCATTTAAAAAATACAAGGCAAAAACCATAAAGCTTAAATAATCTTAACATAAATTTCCACTCAATTTCGTTGTATGTTTTTAGTATGTCCAACTTCAAACCCATTAATTCTCCTTGACTTTCTTTTTAAAAAAATATAGAGAATAATTTCTTGTGGTATTAGCCTATTTTTATCTATCTAAAGCCTTGGAACAAAAGCCAATTGAGTTATGGCTATAAGCTTCACTCGTACTAATCTCATTCTATTTACCAAAATCTTTGAAATGATTTTATAGATAAGATTGCACAAACTGATTGGCCTAAAATCACTAAAAGATTTAGCACTTCTAACTTTCAAAATCAGAGCAATGTAATTCTCATTGAGTTTCTATAGCATATAATTTGATTTAAAGAAATTTTGGAGTGTATTTATCACCAAAGAAATAACAATCTTCCAAGCCTTTTTATAGAACAATTAGTGCAGTCATCTTATCTAGACATAAGCCTTTCAAATCTAATATGTCCTTTAGAGTTATTTAGTTTTACCTTTCAGTGAGGATTACAAATGAAATTTTGTTTTCGTCTTCATTTATGACATTTTAAACCAATCCTTGTAAATGATTTAGAACTTGAACATTATTATATGTGAACAATTCCTTAAATGCTTGAACAAAATACTTTTCAATTTCTCTTCTAACATCTATCCAAATAATAGAATTAAGCAAGATGTCAACATATTATTTCTCTTTCTTCTTACCATAATAGATTGATGATAATATCTAGGATTTTTATTTTCTTAATTTATCTACATCTCCCTTGATTTTTAATTCCATAAGTCAATTTGCTTTGCTAATTACTCATTCAAATTATTTCTTATGTTTTCTCTCATATACTATTTATTTTTATTAGTTCTAACTTACCAATCTACTTTAATGATCTTTACAACTAGTCAATTTGCTTTTCTTGTAATATTGATTTTGTGGAATAATTTAAAAGCTACAAAACCTTGGATATCTTCCTTCTAAGCTTTATTAATAACATCTAAGCAAGATTTGTCCCTAAACCAAAATAAAACAAAAAGGATGAGCTACTTTATCCTTATCAAACATAATATCTAAACAAATTGGGGAATGATATGAAAATAAGGTAGTTAAATGCATAAGTGCTAGCTTAGGAAAAAGAACAATCCACTTTATCATTGCAAATTGCATAATCCAATCTATCCGTTATTTCTTGACCTTCCACTTTTCCATTTTCCATGTATGTATTGATCCAATAAAATCCATGCCAATACTCCTAGCAAGGAAAAGGACTAAAGTCATATCATTTGAGTTTCTTATTTTATTATCTCTTTCCTTATTTTCTAAGGTCAAAAAAGCATTTAAATCACCTAATATTAACAAATAATTTCTTACTATTAAGTAAAAGAAAACATAAATGTTATAATATGTAAAAGGTTTAATTATAATTTTGGTTCCCTTAGGTTCAATTTGATCGCATTTGATCCCCTTAAATATTAAAATTCTATTTCGGTTCCTCTAATTGTCAAATTAGGACAAATTAAGTCCTTTTTGGATGTTTTCCATCAATTTGTGGATGGAGATACTTACGTGGTAAATAAAAATCTAACTTAGCAATACATGTCAATCAACTTGTTTTCTCTTCTTTTTTTTTCTCTTCTTCCTTTTATATTTATCTTTACCCAAATTCCATCAATGCAATTTTTAAAAGCTTCCTCTTAGAGTTTGAACTTCTTCCTTTTTTCCCCTTCATTTGTCCTTGCCCAAACACTACTATCAAGCTCCAAGTATTCCTATCCTACCTCTCCTCAAATTTTCCAACAACTAATTATAAAGTGGGTGGATGATCATCTTATACTTTTATGGCTAAAGAATCAATCATGTTAAGAAAGAAATACCAAAACTTTGAAAAGGAAGCTATATTTGATGAATTGATTTTCTCAAATCTATTTATCTTTATTTCAAATCTATTCAACTTTGCTTCCTTATAGTAGAAACAACCCTTATTTCCCCCTATAATTCCATGCTAATCCCAAATTTTTTTTAAATTTCTTAAAAAAATTTTGTATCTTAGTTAGATCTATATTTCCTATTATTTGCCATTTAAGTAATTTAAATTTTCAATGGCTCTATGCAATGTTTAATGACGTTAGAATATGCCGACCCATTCATTTAATTTAATTATCCTTTTGAACCTTAGTTGCCATTCTTGATTTGGGGCAAATTTATTATGTTTTCATTTTCTAATTAATTAGGGAAGTAAAGAGAAGGAAATGGTATTTTATGGTGAAATTAAGGATGATTTATATTTAAAACCAATATTTTCATAAGGATTAAATTGGTTAGCTAATAGTATTGGGTTCTTAATTTGTTTCAGAGATTAAGCGTTCGATAGAAAAAGACCTTGTTTTGTGATCAATAAAGAAAGAGACTTTTGAAATATTAAAATTTTAACAAGGTTGTGGTGATGAGTACACTCTTTAAACAATAGCTATGATGATATTTGTGGGAGTAGCTGGTCTTAGTCGTCCCTATCGTCTCTTCCTCCTTAAAAGGAAAAAAAAAAAAAAATACCAAACATAATCTTAACTAATGGTATGGATGGAAATACTGCCCCTACATTAATTTGTACTTCCTCATTCTTACCTTTTATCACAACATTGATTAATTCTACGATTGTCCATAAAAATGTTCCTCTGTATTTTAGAGTTACGTTCAAACTCCTTAAATGTAATGTATTGAGTTCGAATTTGAAATCGTTTATTCGTATTAAACTGAAGTATAAGCAAGCAAATATTTAATTTGCTCCGACAAAATTGCACTTTATGTATCATATTAATATTCATATGGCATTATAATTAAAAAATAATTAAACGAAGGCTATATACTCTGCTCTTTTTATATAATTTCACTTTTTTTAATTACATTCTTCTATTTTAAAATTTTTTGAATTATACCAATATACAATTTTCATTTATAATTGAAACCTTTTATTGTTTTTATGTAAAGCTTTGTTAATAATTATTATATCTAGATATTGCTTTGTTAATGCCTTATAAGGTAAAGGGGATATGAATCATCATCTTTTACTTAAAATTAAATAACTTTGTAAGTATCATACTTTTCTTTAAGTTATTTGTCAAATAAATATAAGTAGAAATAGGATTAAAATTCTATATCAATATTCGTTAAGTCTCATTAACCAAAAATTATTTGTATATGTTGATTATTAACAAAAGTTAATGGAGAAAAGTTGCAAAGTATTTAGTTGGAAGGTATTTTTCATAAAAAAATATTATTTGTATATATATTGATTAAAGAGTAACATACTATTTATATTTATGATTAAAAAATGATACATAGAACTACAATAATTGAAAAAAGTAAATTCCTCCTTTTTAAAAAAAGAATTTATTTTATCTCAAATTCTTCATATTTAATATTAAATAAGTAAAATATTTTTCTTATTTTAATATTTTATAACTATATTTTATGAAAAATATTTTTCTTTGAAATGAGCAAAACTAGAAGTTAAAATTAAGTATAAAAACTTAATTTGAAATTTTAGATTTTAAAAAAATTTAATTAAAAGTTAAATGAAAATATTATTATTAAAATAAAAATATTATATGTATTAAAAATAAAATTTAAAGAGTTTATATCTATAAATTTTATAAATTTATTTCACCATCTTATATTTAATAATAATTTTTAACTTATATTCAAAATCTAATTTCAAATTTATTTTCTATGTATTTAGTATTACTGTTATTAACATGAATTAAAATTACCACAGGACAAACATTGTCTAGTGTGCTAAGAGTCCGATAAGAATTAGATGAGAAGAGAGTGCTGGACACGATTGGTAATATAATACACTACCTGCAGCAAACGAACCCAAGAGACTTTTTAGTACATTTAGGTTAGACGGCAATTTCTCATTTAATTATTGGCTAAAAGACAAATAAGTACATCAGGATTACACATTAAGCAAAGTATTAGACACCAAACTGAAAGGAAATTCATGCAAATAATTTGGTAATTTTACATCTTCGTGGTTTTCTTCACCAAAAGTGGAAATGATATTGAGAGTAGTCACGTTCTTCTGGCTTTTCCTACCAAGTCATCCAAGGGATGTTAAAACCTTAAGGTGAAAGAAAGGAAAGGAATCACGGAGGGAGCGTTTGATTTAAGCTGCACGTGATATATTTTAAAGGCATTATTTGAAAACAATTTAATTATACATAATTTAAAATTTTAAGATGTAATTATATAAAATATAATTATATGATTATAAATTTAGCGCAACACAATTTTGAGGAGTCCATCCTCTATTAACCTAACCTTTATTCTGTTTACCTGGAAAAAAATAACACCTCTTTTTGAATTACAAAACTATCGAATAATTAAATTAATTAAAGAAATGCGAAAACATAAATATATTTAATGCAGAAAAGCTTCAAATTTCGAAAAAAAAATTACAGTTAAAAAAAAATTTATTATATCATCAAAGATTATAAATAATATATGTAAAACTTCTCACTATAATTTCACAACTTTCTTACTACTATCTTAACATCTTTTTCAAATTTCTATGGTAAATCTCACTTAACATATATATATATATATATATATATATATATATATATATATATATATATATATATATATATATATATATAAATTTTTATTAATGAAAATATTTATAATTTAAAAATATTTGTCTTATAAAAATTTTAATCTCACTTTAATATAAAAAGTTTAATTTGAATAAAATCATAATTCATTATAAAAAATGATTATAGATTAATAATAATTTAATTTTAAATCAAACTCAATGTGGTTGAATTTAACTTTACCGATGAAACATTGAAAAAAGGAAGTGACTTCTTTCTTTTTAAGGGGGTCAATTCACAAGTGCTTATATATTGTTTGTTTTATTTGAAAAGTTTCACTGTAAATGAATGATAATGACATTATGAAACCGAAAACGGTAAGTTTTCTGTTCAATTTCTCTGAAATTTTGTTTAATTACTTTTAGAATTCGTTTGATTTACATAGAAAATAACTTCTCGTAAGAAATTGAACTTCTAAAAAAATAACTTCTCATATGAATTTTTTGAAAAATATTCAAAATTATTTGATTAACATATAGGAAGTAGCATTTCTTAAGAAATAACTTCCTATATTTTATTTAGTTTAACTTTAAATATCTTAGAAAGTGTTAATAAAATGATTACTATAGGAAGCGTTAATAAAATGGTTACTATATCTTTAATATTATTATAAAATAAATTAATAAATTTTATTTATTATTAATTAAATTTAATAAAAATAATTTTATCATTATATCCATAAATAATACAAGAAATAGAACTTACTTAAAAAAAGGTGAGTGAATTATTTCTTATATTTTATAAGAAGTAGAATTTCTCATGAAGTCCTATTTCCTCTAATTTGTTAGATAATAATCAACTAAACAATCTAACTCTTTTTTATTTTTCAGAAAATAGAACTTTTCATATTATTAAGATGAATCAAACAATCTCTTATTTTTTTTTTATATCCAGAGTCGAGCTGTTGTATCTTTTGGCCTTATTTAAGTATATTGACTCCATATTAATTTAATTACATAAGGAAAGTGATAATTGGACGGTGATTTTCAAAACTGAATATGATTTAATCGGATAAATTATTAGTTTATTGATTTAATCATTAATTTTGTAATTGAATTAATTTTAAATTAAAAATATGAACTATATATTTATATATATTAAAAATATTAATTATATGTACACTCATAGATACACATACATACATTAGTATTAAATATTTATAATAATAAATAATGACAAAACTAAAAAAATAATAAAAATATAAGTGATATATTAATAATTTATACTAGAAATATTAAAGAACATAAATTTAATTGATTTGAAATTATAAGGGTATTATATCTTAATTGTTCTAAAATTATAATTTTTTTAAAAAAATATAAAAAAATTTGCAATTTGCAATGAACTAATTTACTAGTCTAATACATTGATTTTAATGAATTTAGATTAATTTTGATTGGTTTACATTGATTTTGATTAATTCACATTAGTTCACATATATTTTCAGTTCAATATTCTTGATTGAATTAGTTCATTGACCAATTTAATAGTGCAATCAAACAATTCGAACTAATTTTTAAAACAATGGATAGGATTATAACTGAAACCTTTTTCATCATAAACTTTAAAATCCATTCTCTTACTTTTCTTGTATTTTTAAAATTACTTACAAAATCCTTTCCTAAAACATAGAAAGATATTACTCTTCTTAAATATATATATATATATATATTCTTGACGTTTCTGTTAGCCATATTTTTTTCGTTTGAATTAGTCAAAATTTATCTTTAATAATCAAAATATTTCATATTACATAATTTGAATTTAATGATTTTCTCTTTTTAGCATTCAATGATTCAACCAACAGAAATGGATATGGAAATGCCAATTATCAGGCCATCTGTTAGAAAGTGTGGGATATATCATATAAATGAACATCAACTAACCGTAAGAAGCAACCCTACATGGTAAAAAAAAGAAGATGAAAAAAGTTTAGAAGAAGAGAGAGAGAAAGCACAAAATTACACAAATTATAAATAATTTCTCGAGGAACAAATCCAAAAATTGCACAAAACATAACGTTCTATTTCATTCAAGTAAAACAATTCTACCATTGCCCAAGAATAAAATGTCATTAATTCACGTAAAATGCTATCATATATTATTCGAGAAATTATTCATCAGTTCATGCTCCAGCTTGCAAGTCATCACGGAACCAAAACGAAATGTATTATTTATCATCCTTGACATCTATTTTCACATCTCTGTTTACCTTCAAACAAGATATTTCAGAACGGCTACCAGTACTAGCAGCTATCTTTGACGATTTCGCCTGCGGCGCCGGAAGCCGATTCCCTTCGTTATCATAATAAATGGCACCTGAAAATTCCAGCGGCTGGCATTTCTCGCCCATCAAAATATCCTTCTTCCAAATACAACTTTCATCGCTTACGTTCACATGTTGATTTGGTTTGATACACTGCGCAATCGCCTTCACTCCGATGTTCTTCGCATGCTTCCGCGGCGACTCCGACAGCGACGGCGATGATCTTGGTGAAGCTGAGTGGTTGGAAGCTTTTTTTTGGCTCTTTTTAGGGTTAAAGCCGTGGTTTGTACAAAGTGCTACAATGGCCAAGATTGAAAAGAACAAGAAGATTGCTGTTGGTGTTGTGCACATGTAATGGTTGATGATCATAGAACTAAGACTCACCATTTATGTGATATGTGGAGAGGAAATGGATGAGAGTTTTGAAGAGTTATGAAAGTGTAGGTGGGAGGAAGAGAGGCAGAGAGGAATTAAGGCATGTCAAATGTTTCTGGTCCAAAAGTGGTTTTATATAAGGTGAGTTGTTGGTAAAAGTTGTCTTATCAAACATACTATGCGCTTAATAGGATTGAATTGAATTAAGTGGATTAAAATCAACATTCAATAATTATATTATTTGGTATCATTTCTAATGGAATGGAATAATAAAAAGAATATTAATGATAATAATATTTTTAAAAATAAAGAGAAAGTATAAAATTAAGATTATATTTATATAAGAGAAGATATTAGTCACTCTTATTTATAGTTTTTTTATAATTAAACTTATATATAATCTATAATCAAGCATGTCTATTAAATAATAAAATAATAATACATGTTCTTCCTTGCATTTTATAAGTGACTTATCGCAGCTTCGCTTGGGTTTATGGACGGCACTCCGCACTGATCAAAAGAGGAAGATGATCTCCTCATACGCAGTGCCAAAAAAATTAAACAAGGCTCGATTCAATTCTCGAGGAAGGGAAGAAAACGAATTATGTATGATATCGACGCAGATCATGGAACCAAGGTGGATAGTGCATATGCGAAGGAGAACAGCTTGAAATCCTATAAGGATTCTTTATTGAGCAATTCAACAACGCTGAGGGATAAGATGGTTTCTGATGAGATCGATGATCTCGAGGAAGAAGACTTTGCTGAATTCCAAGTAGTAGAAGACGAGAATGATGGAAGACCTTGTCCGAAAATACTAATTTCAAAGGAGGAGAAGGAGAGGATGAACAAGCCATGGAAACAGACTCTAATCATAAAATTGTTGGGGAGGAAAATAGGATCTAAAATCTTGGAAAAAAAAAACTACAACTCTGAGAAAGAGATGAAATGATGGACATTATTGATCCAATTGAAGATGTAATTGACAAAATTGCAGTTTGGGTACGCATCCTGGATCTCCCAATCAAATACTTTGATTGAAAGTTTTAAACTTTTTTGGGAAATAGAATTGGGCGAATGTTAAAAATTGACACTACCATACGTGAATAAGCACGGGAAAAATATGCTAGACTATGTGTAAAAATTAATTTGGTGAACAAGCACGGGAAAAATATGACAGAATATGTGTCGAAATTAATTTGGCGAACGAACTCTTATTGGAATTCAATTTCCAAGGAAAGAGATACATCATTCAATACGAAAGCCTCCACCTAATCTGTTTCATGTGCGGTAAATATGGTCATGATGCCAACCATCGCACGGTTAAATTAATGGGTGATAGGGAACAAGGTAAACAATAGCAAACGAATGAACCAGCCCAAGTCAAAGAGATTCAGGTCTAGCCTAGCAATTAAAATAAATATGGAGAATGGATGATTGCCCAAAAGAACCGCAGAGGAAGGAAAAAGGCAGAGTTAAAAAATACAAATACCGAGTCTTTGAAAGTAAAGGGAATTGCCAGGGATGTAGGGAGTCCGTTTGATATCTTGAATAATGAAGCCTTCGAGAAGGAGGAGCTTATGATGATTAATAATAGTGAGAAAGAAGATGGGCCAATTGCATGTGATACTCAATGGAAATCCAAGCATGTGACGGTGAATGCTACTCAGAAGAAGGAACTGTCAAGGAGGGGGAGTGTCTCACCAAGTAATAATAAGGTCCATACCTTGCCTTTGACTAATGTAACAAATACAACAGCAGGAACCCAAGGAAACAAGATACACAGACTGAACACGGTCAACCAGATAAAGGTTCTTTCCACGGTGATTAAGCAGAAACAACCAAATTTTGATTATTCAATGAATAATCAAGGCATGGGTCCAAATGGCATAGTACCTTCATATGTGTCAGACTCAAATGCACCAACATCGGATATGTTTGACGCAGGTACAGGGCCTCTCTCCCCAACAAAAATCCATGATGTTAAAGAAGACCCACCGGATAAACAAAACCCCCCACCTCACCGCATGGAAATTGAGGTAAGTAACAACACACAGACTTTTGACCTTGAGAAAAGCAATTCAAGTTTCACAGCACAGGAGGCAATGCAGTTGGACTCTGTATAGTGGTACGCATTATTATTGTATCTTTTATCCTATCTCTTATGATTAAAAAAACTAAGACTTGGAATTGTAGAGGTGCTAGCAACAAGCACATTGTTAACAGATTTAAAATAACTGTGGACTCTTATGAAACCAGAGATTCTAGTCTTACTAGAGACAAGGGTGAATAGTGGGAGCTGAAAGCATTTTTAAAAGATTGGGATATGACTCCTAGTACATTTCAGTTGGAAATGGATACTTCGAAGGTATTTGGGCTGCTTTGAAGAAAGACCTAGTATCTTTAGCTTTGATCGAAATAAATTCTCAATTGGTACATTGAGCAGTTACATCAGCTGGTGGAATTAATTGGTTTCTTTCCCTTATTTATGCTAATCTCGACCCTGTTCTAAAAACTTCCCTATGAAATGATCTAAAACGTATCAATAGCAACATGGAGGAAGCCTAACTAATTATGGGTGACATGAATGATGTACACAATCCTTAAAAAGAAAAAAAGGAGGAGCACCATTCAATTGGTAGAAGGCCCATCTCTTTAATAAAAGAATCAACGAGTGCAGTCTTCTGGATATGGAAATGCAAGAAAATAAGTTCACCTAGAAGGGCCTTAAGTATCCTCATTATCCTTAACTATTTGAAAAACTAGATAGGGCACTATAGTGGAGGTTAAGATTTAGTGAGGCGTTTGTGCAAACTTTCCCAAGGTTCCACTCAGATCATTATCCCATCGTTTTGAACCTTTCTAATTACTAGGGAAATAGAAAAAACCAACCTTTCAGATTTGAAGCATCATGGCTAACACATGGAGAGATCCACCAATTTATCTCTTTAAAATGGAATCCTGAAGGTGACATTACCGAAGAACTCAAATCTTTAACTCCTGTTATAAAGGAGTGGAATAAAAATGTATTTGGTCATATTCGAAGTAAGAAAAGATTTTTACTAAATAGATTGGCTGGCATTCAAAGGGCAATAGAAAGGAATTATAATCCCCATCTTCAAAAGTTAGAGGATCAGTTACAAATCAAACTTGACCAGGTCCTTCACTAAGAAGAGATTATGTGGTTCCAAAAAGCTAGAACTACGTGTGTTATTAAAGGTGATAGAAATACTAAATACAATCACACCAAAACTATTATTAGACGGAATAAAAACAGAATTTCTATGCTGCATGACCAAGAAGGACATTGGGTCGAGGACAAAAGTTCACTAGAGAATTTGATAGTATCCTTTTATCAAAAGCTATTCACTAAAAAATTAAATAAAATTTTTTTGGCTTTTACCAACATTTCTTATCCCACTATAACAAAGGCCCAGAACATAATCCTAAATCAAGAAATATCCTTTGACGAAGTTCCTAGGGCGATGTTTGGAATAGGTGGTCTTAAAGCACTTAGAGAGAATGGGTATCCTGCTATTTTTTATCAAAGAAATTGGCAGACTATTGGAAAAAATATATATAACTTGTTAAAGATTTCTGTGCAGGTGGTGATATCTTAGAAGCTAATCACACATTAATTTGTTTAATCCCTAAAATTGACAAGCCAGAATTCATTACTTAGTTTCGATCAATATTTTTATGTAATGTAATCTACAAATACATTACTAAAGTGTTGGTGAATTCCATTAAACACATTCTTCCTACACTGATCTCTCCTCTCTAAGCAAGTTTTATCCTAGGTAGAAGAATACAAGATAACATTATTATAGCTCAAGAGGTGTTCCACTGTATGAGAAAAATGAGAGGGCGTACGAGTTTTTTTGCAATTAAGGTAGGCTTGGAGAAGGCCTATGATAGAATGAATTAGGAGTTTATTAAAGAAGTCATTTCTCAAATTCAATTATCTCTAAGGAATATTGCTCTTATAATGAAATACGTTTCATCCACGCCTTTAAATGTTCTATGGAATGGAAGTAAAATTGTTTCTTTTTCCCCTACCAGAGGACTTCATCAAGGTGATTCATTATCCCTATATTTGTTTGTTCTATGTATGGATAAAATGTCTCACATTATTAGTGGAGCAGTTAATAATATAAAATGGATCTTTTTGAAATGGGGTAGGAATATCACACCTTATGTTCGCAAATGATCTACTTTTATTTGGTAAGGCCACTATACGACAAATAGGCATGGTTCTCGAGTGCCTTTAATACTTCTCTAAAATGTCTAGTCAAAAGGTGAATCATACGAAGCCAAGTATTTTTTTCTCTTAAAATGTTAGCCAAGAAATGTGACAAGCAATTAGTCAAAGAAGTGGTTTTTCAATTACTAAGGATATTGGTAAATACTTAGGGGTCTCTATAATTCACAAAAGAGTCAATTGGCACACATATTAGTGAAGCAAATACAAGATAAACTAGCATGCTGGAAGATGAAATGCCTCTCAGTGGTTAGAAGAGTGGTACTGGTAAAATCAGTCTTGAGTTCTATGCCAGACTGTGCAATGCAATCAACCATTATACAATTAATTACTATAAAACAGATTGACAAAATTCAATAAAGCTTCATTTAGGGATACGATGTTAATACATAACCAATGCACACTATAGCATGGAGTATAATATGTCAACCTAAGGAAGCTAGAGGTTTGGGGATCCGCTATCTCAATGAATCATACGAAGCCAAGTATTTTTTTCTCTTAAAATGTTAGCCAAGAAATGTGACAAGCAATTAGTCAAAGAAGTGGTTTTTCAATTACTAAGGATATTGGTAAATACTTAGGGGTCTCTATAATTCACAAAAGAGTCAATTGGCACACATATTAGTGAAGCAAATACAAGATAAACTAGCATGCTGGAAGATGAAATGCCTCTCAGTGGTTAGAAGAGTGGTACTGGTAAAATCAGTCTTGAGTTCTATGCCAGACTGTGCAATGCAATCAACCATTATACAATTAATTACTATAAAACAGATTGACAAAATTCAATAAAGCTTCATTTAGGGATACGATGTTAATACATAACCAATGCACACTATAGCATGGAGTATAATATGTCAACCTAAGGAAGCTAGAGGTTTGGGCATCCGCTATCTCAATGAATCATACGAAGCCAAGTATTTTTTTCTCTTAAAATGTTAGCCAAGAAATGTGACAAGCAATTAGTCAAAGAAGTGGTTTTTCAATTACTAAGGATATTGGTAAATACTTAGGGGTCTCTATAATTCACAAAAGAGTCAATTGGCACACATATTAGTGAAGCAAATACAAGATAAACTAGCATGTTGGAAGATGAAATGCCTCTTAGTGGTTAGAAGAGTGGTACTGGTAAAATCAATCTTAAGTTCTATGCTAGTCTGTGCAATGCAATCAACCATTATACAATTAATTACTATAAAACAGATTGACAAAATTCAATAAAGCTTCATTTAAGGATACGATGTTAATACACAACCAATGCACACTATAACATGGAGTATAATATGTCAACCTAAGGAAGCTAGAGGTTTGGGGATCCGCTATCTCAATGAATCATACGAAGCCAAGTATTTTTTTCTCTTAAAATGTTAACCAAGAAATGCGACAAGCAATTAGTCAAAGAAGTGGTTTTTCAATTACTGAAGATATTGGTAAATACTTAGGGGTCTCTATAATTCACAAAAGAGTCAATTGGCACACATATTCATATTTAGTGAAGCAAATACAAGATAAACTAGCATGCTGGAAGATGAAATGCCTCTCAGTGGTTGGAAGAGTGGTACTGGTAAAATCAATTTTGAGTTCTATGCCAGTCTATGCAATACAATCAACCATTATACAATTAATTACTATAAAGAGATTGAGAAAATTCAATGAAGCTTCATTTAGGGATACAATGTTAATACACGATCAATGCACACTATAGCATGGAGTATAATATGTCAACCTAAGGAAGCTAGAGGTTTAGGGATCTGCTATCTCAGAGAAATGAATATTGCATACATGATGAAATAGGTCTGGAAAGTAATCATTGGAAATGAGAACTTATGGATAGTTATTTTAAAAGGTGAGTACCAATGGCATTTTGAATAGGGAAGTAACGTTGAGTGGAAGAATTTTGATTTAGTTTTCTGGAAATCCATCAGCAACATTTGGCATCTAGTCTCAAATGGCATTTCAAAGCTAGTTAATAATGGAGAAAACACTTCCTTTTGGTTTAGCTAGTAGGTAGGGGCATTACTTTTGTAAACATGGTAGACAAGGTTCCACATCAATGGAAATATGCCAAAGTGGCTAATTTTGGTGCAACCACTGGAAAATGGGACCTACGATTACTATAGAACCTTTTAACACCTGAAACTATTGCGCTGATCAAAGTAACTCCCTTTCCTTCACCAGATTTAGATGATGATGAAATAATTTTGCATGCATCACATGATGACAACTTTAGTGTACAGTCAGCATACCATAGCATTCGAAACATCCCTCCACCCAATCATGATCTAAACTGGAGAAGTATCTGGAGGACTCAGGTCTTGAAATGCATCAAAATCTTCCTATGGAAATATTATCAAGGAGGAATAATGGTCAATTCCCTAAGGGCAAAATGGGGTCTAGGACATTCTACTTGCAATATGTGCCAAACATATCCAGAAAACATTATCTATGCTCTTCGCGAATGCAGGAGAATCAGTTCCTCATGGCTCAAGCTCATCCCAGCCAACAAATGAGCATTTTTATTAGGGACACATGACAGAGAATGGCTTAAACTTAATATAGAGAATAATCTATTAAAGATAAGAGATGTTAACTGGACTAATTTATGGTGTACAACAGTCTGTTTATATGGAAGTGGTAGAATGCTTTTATCTTTTGGAATGAACGTGATATCCCGCACAAGGTCATTGATTTCTTACTCTCCTTGGTTAAATAGGATGAATCAGATTTTGAGAATAACTTGCAACTCGCAAGTAAACAAATTTAAACAATCCAAGTACATTGGTCAGCATTGTATGCAAGGTGGGTGAAGTTGAATATAGATGGAGCTTAAAAAATGAACCCAGGAAGGGTAGGCTGTGGAGGTTTATTTCAGGGTGAAGCAGAACAATGGGTACTTGGCTTCCTAAGAAACTTGGGCACATATTCATCCTTCTGAGCAGAATTGTAAGGAGCTTTCCATGGACTTCAAATAGCATAGGAGTTAGGAGTGAAGAAACTCATTCTAGAAATAGATTCCAAACTGTTAGTTAATTTGTTACAGTAAGAAACAACAACCAAATCTAAGAATGGGGACCTTATTATTCGATGTCAATCATTCCTAAATAGAGATTTGAGACTTTTTATCCAATACACTTTCGAAAAGGCAACAAATGTACAAATTGGCTAGCAAACTCAGCTTATTACACTAACTAAGTTTAAAGAAATTAACCAATCCTCCGACTGATCTTTGCAATCTTATTCTACATGATATATTAAGGGTCTCTACCCCGTTGGATATTCATTTATAATTTCTTTTTTTTAGGCTTCGGCCCCATCTAATTATAAAAAAAATAGTAATATATGTTAAATAAAAAATATATGATATAATAATTATATTTAAAATTTAATTGTAAAAATTATGATTGACAAAAAAATTATAATGAAAACATAAAATTAATTTATCAAATATTTTACATTAAATAATTTTTATAAAGAATAAAAATATTGTATTTTAAATTTTATTATTAGAAATATAATTATCAAAATATTTGAGTACAAATTGTTAAGAATTTATATTATTTTATTATTTATTAGTAATAGATAATATTAGAATATATTAAAAAATATGAGGGATATGAGTGTAAAAAATTATTTTTTAAATAATAAAATGACCATACATTACTTTTTCCTTGAAATAAAAAAGCTATCATTTGATAGTCATTCTCTAGTAGTAATGATGCTACATATATTTCAGCATAAACATGTACTTCTATTAAGTTTTTTTAAATCTTATATATGATTATGTGTTTCATTTAAACTACATCCACTAATTTTCATGTTTTAGTCCTATTAAAATATTGAAACACATTTATCCATGCTAACCACTCAAGTCTTAGCTCCACAATTGATTTTTAAGAAACTAATATTCTCATTCTATCATACTTACCAAATAAACTTTTCTCATTTCTTTCCATTTTATTTTATTATACCATATATAACTTTAAAATTAAATAGTCTACTTTGGAATATATATATGTGTTAGTATGAGTAACTAAGAAAGAAAGAAAAAACCTATAAAAAGATTCTGTTGAAATGTAAGGTTCTCGTCCATTTGGATGGTTAAATATAATATCTAATTGTTGATCAGCATGGATTCCATAAATATACAAGAGTTCTATACATTTGGATTTGGATAGCCAAAAGTAGTATCTAATTATTAATTAGCATGAACTATTAAAAAATACAAAGAGTTACGTATATTTGAATGATTAAATGCAATATATAATTATTGATTAATGTGAACTTTATAAAAATATAAAAATTTTCACGCATTTGAATAACTGAATATAATAATTAAAATTATAATTATTATATTAAATCCAAATGTTATTTGACTGAAAATAAGAATAAATTATTAAATGAGATTTTAGTGTAAAAAAGTATTCTTTTCAAATTCATTTAGGTGGAAGCTAATTGTAAAACTATAGTTGAAGCACTTATGGATATTATTGAATGTTTTTGGAAAGCTCGGGCAATCTTCGAAAAGGTTAAAAATTTGCTTTCAACTTCACAAAATATATTTTTATTTTTGTGCGTTTGTGATTATAATATAGTTGCTCATAAAACAATTAAATGAATTGTTCGAAATATTAGGAATGGAACGGGTTGCATATTCCATCTTTCCTTACTCTAGATAATCTTATTATGCAAGACAATAGGCCCCTTATAGGCTGATGCTCTGCCCCTGTTTTATAAATAAAAGGTTACCTCATTATTTATAAAAAAAAGAAAAAAAAAACGTTGTTACTTACTCGTCACAATGGATTCCGTGATTTGGACATATAGCATCATAATTAACCGTGACCTAAAGGTCGGATGGATACAGATTGAATCAAAAGTGGATGAATCATTGTTGATCTACTTATTTATTTATGATCTAATATAAAATTTTAAATAAGTCATGGATGATTCATAACCTTTAGATATATTGTTAACCTGACTCATCCATTTTTTTATCAAATTATTATTATTTTATATTTTATTATTTTTATTGACATTATTTTTTACCATTATTTTATATTTATTGATATTATTTTAAAATAAACTTATGCTATTAAAATTTTTATTCTTTATTTTTATTTACTTTTTAAAGTTATAATTTTTTATCTCATTTTCTTAATATTAATTTTTAAAATTATTTTAATTTTAATTGTAGTTGATTAAATAATTTAATTTTAATATACATTAAATAAAATTTATTTAATTTAAAATAGACATTACAATAAAATTAAAAAAAAACTAAAATTCTAAATTATATGTATTCTTTTACAATAATAAATTATACTTTTAAAATTATATATATATATCAATAATCAGATTTTAATTTGCAAAGTATCATCTGAAAAATAAAAATTGAATTTATTGATATGTTGATATTTACAAAATACAACTAAGAATCTATCATATAGTTATACGGTATATTACATGTGATACGTAATATTATAAGATTTTTTATTTGAAAACTAAAAAAATTAATTTTGTGATTATTTTTAAGTTTTAAAAGTGAAAATAATAAATTATATAAATTTTAGTACAAAAGACTAGACTTGATTTTATTTTTTATAAAAAAATTAATATTATCACATATATAATAATATTATAATATTTTATTTTAAATAATTAATTTTAAATATATTTAATTTATTTTAAATTTTTAAAGATATTTTATTATAATATTTTTTTATTTTATAAAATTTTTTATATAATATATAAATCTATCTCTTATGAATATAAATGGATAAATAATTATTTATGGATTAATACAATATGATTCTTATTTAATTGATCAATAATGATTTAATTCATATTTATTCAAAAATTAAAATAAATAAATATAAATAAATAAAAATAAAAATAAATAAATAAATATGGATCGAGATTATCAGGTTTACCGTAACCCACGGGGTGGAAGAGAGAGGTCAGGCCTCGTTGCATTCCAAGGCTCCACCTTATAAATAGAGCTTTCGTCGTACATGATCCATGTTTCTGTTCTGTTC
Organism: Sindora glabra; assembly: GCA_020226215.1. Taxonomy (NCBI): domain Eukaryota; kingdom Viridiplantae; phylum Streptophyta; class Magnoliopsida; order Fabales; family Fabaceae; genus Sindora; species Sindora glabra. Next base: position 38,073,374 of record CM035236.1, on the reverse strand, counting down.
TCTTTTTTTTTATATAGGAAAGTCCACAGTGAGCCCAAGCTGTTGTGGCGGCTGGTTAACTTACTCTTACAAATTATGGACCCATAGAGAAAAAAACAACAAACAAATTTGTATTGCCACTTTGCACCCGGCAAATGATGGGGCAAATTTTAGATAATTTTTTTTAATTATTTATCATAAAAATTCTTCAATTTGATTATAAAATTATTTAATTTATTTATTTAAAAATAATTAATATATTTATTAATAATAATTAATTAAAAAAATTAATACATAAATTATAATTTGATTGGAAAACTTTTTACTAGATACATAAAAATCTTTAATGTAGGTAACTATAAATTACTGGTCATTGAAAAACATTTTTAGGATGTTTAAAGAAAAACGTATCTTATAGCTACTTTATATTATGATTAATGATAGAAATAAAGAAAGACATACAACTTAAATGAGTAGAGCATTGTTCCCTCATAAGCTCAGGGCCTCTAAGCAATGGGTTTTACATCTTGTGAGTGTAAATGTGAGACCCTATATATACTTAAATTGTTAAATTAACTTATTTTGATGATAATTGATTTAGTGGTTTTTCTTTTTGAATGCAAAGAAATGTTTAAAAATTGCTAAGTCTTGATATGCAATGTTTTTATTTTTTTTATATTTGCTTAGTTGCTCTTTAAAATGGGGTAAAATTATCAAAATTAATTCGAACCATGTTTCATTTATTTTAGTATTAGAATGGAATTAGTCTGATATTTAAAATGTGCTAGACAACAAAACTAGTTTACTAGTTTACATTGAAAAAGTCCAATTGCTTTTGATATGACATAAATATGTCAAAATTAATTTTGCTCATGTTTTACATGTTTATCATTTAAAAGGAGTTTGATACAGTATGTGTTATGTTGGTTCTTTCCACATAGGTAAGTAACTTGTATTCTGAATTGATAAATATTATGAAACAAGTAAATTTGCCCAGGTTGCTCTTTAGTTCTGTGTACTGTTATCTTTACATTTATGCAGAATTTCTATTTTCTACATGTTACCTTTTTGATTGCCAACTCAATATTAAGTCAACAAATATACTTTCACATGTGATCAAATTTGAAAGAACAAGCAACAATACATTTAAAAAAAAGCTCTTTCACTGCTAAAATTCAAATTCCTTTTGAAAAAGTAAGTTGACTATATTATAGTACAAGTTTAAAATGATACATCAAGATAATATATAAAAGAGCAAGCACTACACAATAAATAATGCCAAAGCTAATATGACTAGACAATGATAAATTTGAACGAGCAAATAGTAGACTAAAGAGCAAGAGAATGAGTTTTTTGAAATGAAGTTTCTCATTGGAATTTATGTTATTTCCAATGTTACTTTCACCATTTGCCTTTTATAGAATTATTTCTATTTTTTTAAGTGTTTTTTCCTAAGCTTAAATTAGTATATCTATATTATGAAAATGTATAAATATTTGTAATCATTTTAAGAGAAAAACTTTATCTTTTAAAAGTTCACTGATTAAGGTAAAGTGTGAGAAAAATACATGTAGATATATTTTAACTAAATTGTGAGAAGGAAATTTTCAAATATTGAGGTGGAATAACTTGAACCCTTGAAATATTAAATGGGAAAGTGCACTTAAGTTTTGTAAAAGAAAAAGTACTAACAAATAAGCACCAAAATTAATTTTGATCTTGAAAAGAGTGGAGTAAACTTCAAAAGAGCGGTTATTTATTTAAATAACCAAATCACTATATATCGATACTATCTTTTCTTTCCCTTACTCATTTATTCATGTTCTTTATTGCATATTTTACTTATTACTTATTATAATATCCAAATGTTATTTCATTAAAAATAAAAATAAAAATGAAATATTAAATAAAATTTTAATGTAAAAAAGTTTTTTCTTTAAATAATGAAATAGGTTGTTACTTATTTGTCATAGTGAATTTCATGATTTCGATATTAAAAATGTAAAATAAGCCTAAAGTAGGCATGAGGTGATGTGGGTTTCTTTTTTGAATTTCACTGGCCAAGTCTATACTTAACATGCAAGCTTAATTATTTATTTTTATTTTTTTAAGTAGTCTTTCGAATATCTAGAAACTTTTTTAATCTAATTCAACTCCTAATTTAATATGCAATAGTCTAATATATTTTTTTAAACTTGTTTGACTAACCTATTATATAAAATAAAATAAAATAAATTTAATTAATTGATTATAATTTATGAAAAAAATAGATATTTTTTAATTTAACTCAATCTAATATTACCTTGATGGTGCATTCCTTTTCATCCAAAGTTCAATTTTTAATTCTTGTATATGCACTTCTAATAATTTAATTATTTTTAATAGCTAAAAAAAATGTAAACTACTCACAATTCCAACCAATTTTACCCATTTAATACGCAGGCTTAACCAAATGGGTACGCCCGGATTCGCCCTGCCCGTCTTCCCATTTCACATCTCTATCCGATATATAGCATCATAGTTAACTGTGACCCAATGGGGTGGAAGAGAGGGGTCAGGCCTCGTTGCATTACAAGGCTGGACCTTATAAATCGAGCTTCCCTCATACATGATCCGTTTCATTGTTCTGCAGGTTTTTTTAATAGAAAAGCCCACAGTGGGCCCAAGCTCTTGTAGCAGTTGGTTAACTTACTTTTACAAATTTTGGACCCATAAAGAAAAAACAGTAAACAAATTTATATTGCCACTGTGTACCCGGCAAATAACGGGGCAAATTTTGGGTAAAATTTGTTAATTATTTATCATAAAAATTTTCAATTATATTACAAAATTTTTTAATTTGCATATTTTTAAAATAATTAATATTAATAATTTTATAGTTAATTAAAATAATTAATACATAAATCATAATTTAATCACAAAACTTTATGCGAGATACTTAAAAATCTTCAGTATCTACAAATTAGTAACTACAAATCATAATTGAAAAACATTTCTTAAGATGATTAAAAAATTAAAAACGTTTCTTACAGTTACTTTATACTCGATTGATGAAAGAAAGAGAGTAAATCTTATTTCCCATCCCAAAAATTTAAAATTTTCAATTTCATTCCTATTCAATATTTTATATTGATTTTATTCTTGAAAGATATTAATTTGTTCAATTTTATTTTTTTATTAATATTTATACTAAGATTAAATTGTTTAATTCTATACCTCTTGAAACAAAATTGAATAAATTAATATTTTATAAGATACAAAACGTTTTATAAAAATAAATTCTATACCTCTTGAAACAACATTTTACAAGGAGGCAGGCTGGGCATGTTGCGAGCATTTTCATGTACGTTTCATTTGTGACGGTGAATGACTCTGTGTTGGGAGCATTTTTCATGTAAGTTTCATTCGTGTCGGTGAATCCTGGAGTTTTTTATACATTGAATAATATGAGATATAATGACCCATATTAAATTTTATATTTTTTAAATAAAAATATTCAATTTAATAATTTACAATTTTGTAATAAGGTCAATTTATACATGCTATAAATTTTTAAAAAATTAATAATTTCATTTATGAAATTATAAGGTATAGATAAAATAATTTATAAATTATATAACATTATAATGTCATTCTTAAATAATGATCCATATAAATAATTGCATGTTTCTGTATAGATTCATATAAACAATTTTGTTACTAAATCATCATATAGATGAATACAATTATTTGTATAAATTATTATCTAAGAGCGGAATTACAATTTTATATAATTTAAAAATAATTTTATCAACGTTTCATAATTTTAGAGAAAAAATTGTATTATTTGATCTTAAATTTTATTTAATATATAATAGATAGTAGAATCGGCCCTATTTTTATTTTTGTTCTCAATTCTCAATAAAGTAAGCTTGTATGATGTTACTAATTTTAGAACTTGTGCCCATGTCTACAATGAAAGTGAGTTTATGGTAATTCAAAATTGGTATTTTAGGTGCTTATTACAATGGTGCTAGAATTTCAAATTTTGGAATAATATGACAAGTTTTGAAACGGTCAAACTAAAATTATTTAATCATAATTATTTATTTTTTAATGAATATGATCAAATAATTTCAATCTAATGATTTATAAAATTATCACATCACCCTTAATTTTGAAACCCTCATGATACCATAGAATTTACTAATATTTTGTACATGCAAAAGAATAAGGCTGATAACAAATTAGGTTTCATAGACCCAACTCAAATCTAATTAAATCTAAATTGATTAAAAATGGAAAAAAAATCAGACTGATGTTGTTTGTTGCAATTTATTATAATGAGATAACTAAAGCCCACTTTCTTTTATTTAAGTGCACATGCGTACGAAAATTTACTACAATACCTAAAAAATAAAATGACACATTTATAGCATATTTTAAGAAGACCAAAAGTACCAAAATAAAAATCTCTTTTATCGCATATTAAAATTAAAGAATTTTTAAGTTAATACAAATAAAAAAATAAAAGACTAAAAACTTATAAGAATTAAAATTAGAAAATTTTTAACTTTATAAAAATTAAATTAATTTAAAATTTTAATTATAAATAAAATTAAAAAAATCAATTTTTTAACAATTAAAATAAATTTTTACTTAAGATAAAAATAAAAATAAATAAGAACTTAGAGATATAGTAATATATTATTATTTGTCAATTTGGTTATTAATTAGATATCATTTATCCATTTATTTAGTATTTTTAGTTGATATTACTATTTTAAAATAAAACAGTAATATGTTACTATTTGGAAAATAAATAGTAATATATTACTATTTGAAGATCAAAAGTACTAAAATTTATTACGATATTCAGAAAATAAAATGACACATTTACAACATATTTCAAGAAAACTAAAAGTACCAAAATAAAAACTTATTTTATCACATATTAAAATTAGAGAATTTTTAATTTAATACAAATAAAAAATAAAAGACTAAAAACTTATAAGAATTAAAATTGGAGAATTTTTAAATTTATAAAAATTAAATTAATTTAAAATTTTAATTATAAATAAATTTAAAAAAATTAATTTTTAAACAATTAAAATAAATTTTTAGTTAAGATAAAAATAAAAATAAATAAGAATTTAGAGATATAGTACCATATTATTATTTGGTAATTTTTTTATTAATTAGAAATCATTTATCCATTTATTTAGGATTTTTAGTTGGTATTATTATTTTGAAATGAAACAGTAACATGTTACTGTTTAGAGAATAAATAGTAATATTCTATTATTTGATAATTTGATTATTAACTAGATTTGATTTATTCATTTATTTAAATTTTTTTATTGGCATTACTATTTTGAAACGAGACAGTAACATTCTCTTCTTTGGTATTTTAATTATTAATTAAATTTAATTTATTCATTTATTTAAAATTTTTAATTGGTGTTACTGTTTTAAAATAAAACAATAACATTTTCTTCTTTGACAGTTTAGTTATTAATTAGATTTAATTTATTTATTTATTTAAAATTTTTAATTAGTATTACTATTTTAGAACAAAATAGTAACATATTAATTAGAGTTAATTTATTCATTTATTTAAGATGTTTTGTTGGTATTACTATTTTAAAACGAAATAGTACTATTTCGAGAACAAACAGTAATATATTATTATTTGGCCATTTGATTGTTAATTAGACTTGAATTATCCATTTATTTGATATTTTTTGTTGGTATTAGTATTTTGAAATGAAATAATAATATATTACTATATGGAAAATAAACTATTACATAATATTATTTGGCTATTTGATTGTTAACTAAACTTGATTTATCTATTTATTCGAAGTTTTTGGTATTATTATTTTAGAATGAAATAGTAACATACTTGTTTTGATAATTTAATTGTTAATTAAACTTTATTTATCCATTTATTTACAATTTTTAGTTAGTGTTACTGTTTTGGAATGAAATAGTAACATGCTATTGTTTAGAGAAGAAACAGTAATATACTATTATTTAATATTTTGATTATTAATTATACTTAATTTATCTATTTATTTAAGATTTTTAGTTAGTGTGCATACATGTGTAAATATAATCTTAAAAAAAATTAAAGTAAGTTTTAAAGAAACAAAAATTATAGAAGAACATCACACAAGAAGGAAAAAGAATAATATGAATTTTCAATATAAGGTTCAAAATCTCATAAGGAAAGTTATGCTATCAAAATTTAATCTAACAATTCAAAATTTATCAATATATTAATCAATTTCAAAAAGTAAAATCATTCATTCAATCATGTTATGAATCTTATCTAATTTTAATTAAATTCTACTCATTAAAAATACAAAATTTCCATCAATAAAAAGTAATTAAAATGACTTTAAAAAACTCAAAATTAAGTGAAAAACATATATTTTATATTTATATTTTTTAGGATTTTTTTTACTTTAAAAGCATCAAATAAACGATACAAAATACAAAATAAATCTTAGAAGTTTCCCCCTCACACTTAAATTTTACACTATCCTTAATATAAAATATATTAATATTAAAAAAGATAAAGGATAAGTAAATTAAAAAAGAAAGGTAAAAGAAAGTAAATCTCTTTGGTTATCTCCTAAGAAATGCCTTTATTTAATGTCTTTGACTAAACTCAAGGTCTTTCATTAAGAATAAACTAGGGTCTCTAAGTCCATTGCTTCCACCATTTACTCTTTAAAACTTTCATAAAATGGCTTAGGCCTATGCCCATTATCCATTGACTTTGAACGCCTTGTCTTTTTTTATACTTTTGATCTCAACTGCACCATAAAGAAAAATATTAGTAACAATAAAAAGTCCATTCCAATGGGCATGGAGTTTTCCTAGCGTCAATTTAAGTTTTGAGTTAAACAATAAAACTTTTTAACTAATCTCAAAATTTTTCTAAAAATAAGTTTATCATGGAATGCATTTATTTTTTCCTTGTAAAGCCTAGAATTCTCATAAGCTTTAAGTCTAAGTTCCTTTAATTTTTACAATTGCAATTTTCTTTCCTATCTAGATGCTTTCAAATCCATATTGTATCTTTTAATAGCCCAAAATGCTTTATTCTCCAATTCTAATAGAAAATAACATGTTTTTTCAAAAATAATCTAGTATGGGGACATCCAAATAAGAGTTTTGTGTGTTATCCTATAGGCCAAAAGTGCATCATCCAATCTTTTCTATTAGGCTTCACAATTTTCTCTAAAATTAATTTGACTTATCTATTGAAAACTCTTGCTTGCCCATTTGTTTAGAGATGATATAGTGTTGAAACTTTATGACAAATCTTATATTTCTTCAACAAAGCCTTAAGTACTTATTTACAAAAATAGCTCCTTTAATCACTTATCAAATCATATAGAATGCCAAACCTGCTAAACATATGAAACCTGACAAAGTTTATAATAACTTTTGAATCATTAGTCTTGGTGACTTTAGGTTCCATCTACTTAGAAACATAATTAATAGTTAGTATATTGTAAACAAAGCTAAAACATGAAGGAAAAAACCCATAAAATTAATGCCTTATACATAAAAAATCTCATAAAAAAGCATAGGAAATTGAGGAATCTCATGTTTACAAGTTAAATTTTTTATTCTTTGATATTGTTTACAATTTTTATAAAACATGTAAGCATCATGGAATAAAGTAGGTCAATAAAAACTAGAATTAAGCATTTTTCTTGCTCTTTTCTTAGGTCTAAAATGACTTCCACAAGCATGAGTATGATAAAATGCAAGTATAGAATAAAACTTAGAATCATGTACACATCTCTTTATCATTTAATCAGTACAAAATCTCCACAAATAAGGATTATCCCATACATAATACTTGGCCTTACTTTTTAACTTATTAATTCAAGTTTTCTTAGTATATATAGGCAACTCATTAGTAATAAAAAAATTCACTAAATTAACAAACCAAAGATTCTTACCTAGTAGTTGAAAAAGTTACTCATCTTGAAAGGTGTCCTGAATAGGTACAGTGCCTACATCTCTTGGAATCTTATTCAAATAATTTAAAACTAAATTTTTAGTACCACTTTTATCTCGAATCTCAATATCAAACTCTTGCAAAAGTAATATTCATCTAATCAAATAAAATTTTGCCTTAAGTTTCTTCAAAAGGAACTTCAAAGTTGTAAGATCAAAAAAATACAATCACTTTAAAACTAAGCAAATATGATCTAAATTTATCTTAAAGTAAAAATGATAGTTAAAACTTCTTTTTCTATAGTGGTATAGTTGGTTTGTGTAGTATTTGAAGTTCTTGAAGCATAATAAATCACATGAGGTTGTTTTTCCACTCTTTGTACAAAAACAATACTAATTACATAATTAGATACATCACATATCAACTCAAATGGTAAATCCTAAGATAGTGGCTAAATAAAGGAAGTAGTGGTAAAAGCTTATTTTAACTTATCAAAAGCCTCCTTGCAATATTGGTTAAAATTAGAGGTGACGATCTCTGACATGACACGAAAATTTGATACGAACCCAATACGTTTATTCGAATTCGGATTGACACGCTAATTCGTTTAAGAATTTATATTAAATTTTTAATAATTTTATTTAAGAAATAAATAATATTTTAATTATAAATAGATATATATATATATAATAAAGATATAAAATTATTAATTTAATAAAATAATAATAAAATATTAAAATAATATTTTATTAATAATTAAAAATATTTTTTATAAAAATAATAAATAATTAAATTTAATGAACAATTTTATAATATATTTTATTATTTAAAATTATTAAATAAGTTAAACGGGTGACCCATGGATCAATACAAATAACACGATTAATAAATGGGTCGACCTGAATGATATGAATTACCACCCCTAGTTAAAATGAAATTCCACTTCTTTTTAGAGTAATTTGAAAAATAGAAGGGCAATCTTACTAAAATCTTTAATGAAGTGCTGATAGAAACTTATATAACTAAGAAAAAAATGCATTTCTTGCATACAAGTTAGGTAAGGTAAAGTAGTAATCACATCAATCTTAGAAGGATCTATTTCAATGCTCACGTTATTTATTATATGTCACAAAACTATCAATGATCTACCATGAAATGACATTTCTTAAAATTGATATAAGATTAATTTCAATACATTTATCTAATACCTTAGCAAGATTATCCAAACATACATAAAAAAGGAACAATAAATAGAAAAATCATCCATGAATATTTCTATTCAATCCTTTAAAAAATCAATAAAAATGCTCATCATACATGTTTGAAATGTGCTAGATGTGTTGCCTAGGTCAAATGGCATGCTCCTATAAGTAAAAATACCAAAAAACATGTAAATGTAGTCTTTTCCTAGTCTTTTGGAGCAATATAAATTTGAAAATAACAAATGAAACAATCCAAGAAGCAATAATAGGATTTGCCTGCCAATCTCTCTAACATCTAATCAATGAATGAGAGTGGGAAATGATATTTTCTAGTTACTTGGTTAAGCTTTTTATAGTTAACACAGACTCTTCAACTATTTTGAACTTTAGCAGGAAGTAATCCATTATTTTAGTGCTTTACTATTGTGAATCTAGTTTTCTTAGGTATAACTTCTACTGGAATCATCTACTTGATGTCAAAATTTGGATACATAATAATAGCCTCCAAAAGTTTGATATTCTCTTTCTTTACCATATCAAGAATCAATGAGTTAAGTCACCTTTGAGGTTGTTTTATTAGTTTTTCTCCTTTTTCTAATAAAATATGATCTATATAGGTAGAAGGACTAGGATTAGGAATATCTATAAGTGTCAACCTAATTGCTTGCTTATAAGATCTCAAAATCTATAATAACTTTTTTTTTGTATAGGTTGTAAATTCTTTGCTATAATCACTAGTAACTTCTTATTCTTTTTAAAAAAATGCATACTTCAAATGTTCTAGAAGAGGTTTAAGCTCTAATGTAGGTGGTTGAATGATTAAAGGTACTAATTTAGTAATAAAAACTACTTTTGCAAGTTGGATTTCTTCTTAAACATCAATTCCTACACCTTATGGAACAACATTACTCCTTTCATTTATGAATGTAGAAATTTTAGTATATATGGCACACTTAGTATCATCATCATATCAAATTCCCTAATGGTCATCAAAATAATCCATAAACTCAAAATTTTGAGGAAAATTAACAAGCATATTATTTAGTCATTTTTAGTAAGCTCATTAATCACATCTAATTAAAATACAAAATGCTTTTCCATATGATATTTCATAGCTTCAAATCTATTGAAGGTTAAAATTATATCTTTAAATTTCATAAAAAGAGTGCTAGCATCTACATCTTAGTTTTTGTTATCTTAAGAAAGATTCTCCCTAAAATCAAAGGTGCATGGGTAATTGAAGACTCATTCTCCATAAGCAGAATGTAGAAATCTATAGGGAATATCAATTCTTTAACTTAAATTAGCACATCTTTAATAACACTAGCAAGATGTGTAGTACTTCTATTAGCTAATTGAATTATAACTCCTATTTGTTTTAAAAGGCTGAGTTGTCACAAAGAAAATAATAACATTTTATGACATTAATAAAAGCTCTCAAGTCAATCAAGGTCTGTTCAAATTTGTTATTGCTTATAATGCAGGGTATGTTAAATGTCTCCAGATCTTTGCACTTCTGAGGTAAGTTTGATTGAAGGATGGTTAATACATTCTATCATATGCTCATTTTTTCTTTGCCATATAGCTTTTTCTTATGAGTACACAACTTTTTGAGGAATTTAACATATTTAAGGATTTTTTTTATAGTATCTAATAATAGAATTTTAACTCCCACCTTCCTAAAAGCCTTTAGAATCTTTCTATCTCCATCAATTTCTTTTATTTTTCTAGATTGTGTAATTCTATTTAGGAAGGAAAGTGGTTTTGTATAGTCTGTTGGTTTCTACACAAATTTTAGCTTCCTTAGTTTTTTGGTCTATTTGATGTGAAATTAATATAGAATTCTTAACATTTATTGGTTATTTTTTCTTGCTTTGCTAACTTATTAGTTAAGGATTGGTAAGCATATGAACTTCTTTGTCACTTCTAAACATAATGGTAAAAATATTGCCTTTTGGGTAAGGAATTGTTTCAAAAGGAAGTCTATCAAAACCTTAGGATTTAACTTTATTCAATGAAGAAGCTACCTAGCTAATATATGGTTGTAAATCTTGCATTTTAGCATCTATTTATTTTTTACTAAAATTGCAAGTTATTGGCAACCATTTACTTGATTAAATCCTTAAAGAATGGCTGAGAAGATGAGGATGAAGTTATTTGTTGGTTTTGAAAATTTTGCTATTGCATTTGCTTGGAGGATTAAGGCTACTAGAATTGAGGTCTACTTAGCTAGTATTGTGCTAGTTTAATTAGTTACTAGATTGGTGTATTGCCATATATAGGTAATTTTTCCAACTAGGATTGTAAAAGTTAGAGTAAGGGTCATATTTAGGTTACTACTACTGTTACTGCTAATATTGGGGTTTTCTAAGGAAGAATTAACCATTATTTTCTTGTAATATAGGACATGTATTAGTGGGATGAGTTGGATAAGAGCATGTGTCATAAAGTTTAGCAAGAAGAGGAGCTTGGAATTACTATTTTCCTATTCCTATTTGCCTTAATAAAAAGGTCGGTTCATCTATTTTGTGCTCCATTCTTTGTTGATATACATAAGAGAAGCTCATCTAATTAACACTTCTAGTAGTAGTAATAGTCTTAGTGCCAAATTGTTAGGAATTTGCTACCATATTAGCTATTAAATCCTTAGCTGCTATAAGAGTTTTATCTACTAATGCTCCATCACTGGCAACATCAATAATACTTTTATCTATGGGAAGAAGTCTTTCATAGAAATACTAGATAAGAAGTTGCTCACTAATCTAGTAGTATGGATAACTTGAACATAACTTTTTGAATCTCTCCCAGTATTTATATAATGTTTCATCAGTCATTTACCTTATGCCATTATTTCTTTTTTTATTGTAGTAGCCCTTGAAACAAGGCAGAATTTCTTAAGGAATAACCTTTTTATATTATTCTAGCAAGTGACAAAACCTGGTTGTAAGTAGTATAGTCAACCTTTGGTTACATTAGCAAGTGAAAAAGAAAATGCCTTCAATTTGATGTAATCTTCTAAAATAACATGGCGTTTCTTGATTGAGCAAATCACAGAGAACTTTTTCAAATGCGTATAAGGGTCCTTACCAATAATTCATGAATTTTAAGAAGCAAATGTATTGATCTAGATTTAAGCTCAAAGTCAGCATTAGGTTTAGGATATTGGATGCCTAAAAGTTAGTAAGTAACATCAAAAGTAGTCAATTCTTTTAATATCTTATTGTTAGCCATGTTATTAAAATTATTAAGAGGATTAGAATAAAAAGCGGGGATATTGCAACTACTTGTTTTTCTAGTCTTGCAAATTAAATGAAAAGTTCTATCTATTTCATGATTAAATTCTAACAATTTACCAGCAATTTTCCTAGTTTTACATGATACTACACTAAATAGAAGTAATAGAAGCATAGAAACACCAAAATACTAATGTACTATTAAAAATAACTTAAAACACATCTATTTAATCTATCTAAAATTTTTAAAAATTATGGGACCACTATAGAATGAAAGCTAAAACCATGTAGAACTTAAAAATATAATAAAAAAATCTTAAAAAAAACATGCTTTAAATGATGAAATTTGACAAAAAATAAGAAAGCTCATGAATAATAAAATTAATGGGGAGCCTTGATAAGAAAAACATTTTCTACACTTACAAAAAATTTTAGTTCAATCAGAGCTAGTCACTTTAACACTTGTTCCAAGGGTGAGAGGCAGTATGTGCAGCTTGTTCAGATAAGCCAAAAACTTCTAATAAAGTGTAAAATGAAGTAATATATGTTGGAGGAGTATAAAGAATGCAAGAAAAAGCAAGATAATGTAGAAAAATAATAAATACCATGAAATACAAGGAAATAATAATAATAGTAAATGTAAAAAAATGATGAAAAGGAAACACTAACATAATTGAATAAAATACTTAAATAATTATGCAATACACAACTAGTGAAAAATGAGAAGGGATGAATTGAAGTGGATCCTTAACAATGATGCTAAAATTTAGATATTATTGATTAATAAAAATTTTGCAATATAGAGCAAAAAACAACTTAAACCTGTAGTGATCCACTTGATATTATCCTTTCACAATAATTTACTAACAAACATAATGCAAATAAAATGCAAAAATAAAATAAAATAAAATACAAATAGAAGTACAATAGAATAGAACATAAGAATGATGCAAGATTGCAATATGTAGAAATTAAAATAAAAATAGAATGAATGCAAACATAACCAAATTAGGGGGTTTGGATTGAAATTAAACAAAACTGATAGAAACAAAACATAAAAGTAATACAAAAAGATAGGAAATCAATATAGCAAAATAATTGATCTAATAAATTAATAGCTTTTTGATAGATTAATCATATATTACAAAATATTTGATCATTTTGATTAATTTTTTAATCTTGAATTATTTGAAACTCCTATAATAATTCATAAATCCTACTTTAGATAATCATCTAGAGTTTGATTAATTAAGATTAATAGAGTTAAGCAATTATTATAATCCATTAAGCCAAATCAAAATTGATTTGAAAATGGAATTTAGTTAAATTGAAGGATTAAACAAGAAATATTTGATTTAATGTCTTAAATCTCTATTTCCATGTGAAAAATAGTGATTAGCTAGTCATAATTCAACACAAAAATAGATAAATATTAGAAATTATAAGGTTGAACACAAATTATACCAAATCACATTCAACTTATGCATTTCAAGCAATTAACACAAAGAACTAAGAAAAGAGGAAAATTGATTATTACAATTTAGGATCTCATAATCTAAATAGAGATGAGTCTCAAATTCCTTAAATTAACAAAAAATTTAGCTTTCCATAATTGAAGCAGAAGAAGAAGCTTGGATAAAGAAAAGTTTCCTATCTAAAATTTTATAGAAGTTTCATCTTGCCTTCGGAGGCACAAAACTTTATATGTGAATTTTTATCCTTTAAAACCTAATGGATCTAAATTATATACCTCCTAGAGTTATAAAGAATAGGGCCTTGATAATTTTAAAAGCCCAGAACCTAATTTTATAAAACAATACACTATAAAAGTTACCATAGTAAAATTTCATAGGTTTGAATTTTAGACAATATAAAATCATCAAAACTATGTAGTTTTGCTAAACTTTAAACATAAAAATTGTAAGGTTGGATCTTAGCAAAATTTTGAACACTAGTTTGACCTTGATTGGACTTTCGAAGTTCAAATATAACTTAAGAATCAAAATTGGCTCAACTTAAATAAAAATAGGGTTTTAACTTCTTGGCTAAATTAAACATTCTAAACATTTGAATTGAGCTTTCACAAAAATATAAAAGTTGTAGAATTTGTTTTAAAATTTCAAAGAGATATAAAGATCACCTTAATTCAATATCCGGAACTCAAGATATAGTTAGAAACCTAAAATAGTGTAAAAATCTAGTATTAATCTAATAATTTTAGATCATTGTAAAACTAATCTCAAATTACATAACAAGGTCACTTCTATAAAATTAAGTATATGTAATACTAAAAGGCATAAAATAGAAAGAAATAATATAGATAAAACCTTGTACATCACTTTGATGAAGTCTAGTATAATTACATTTATACTCTTTTTATTTTTCAAAATTGTCCTCTAACCTTTCTTTTTATATACACTCATCTCCCCTTCTCTCCATTTTTTATAGATACTCACCTCCCCTACTTTTAAAAATTAGGGGAAATGATTTTATATTTTTAAAAATAAAAGGAAAGTGAGTATAGTTAGTTTATATTTCAAGAGAAATAAGTGCAATTTACCCTAAAAATATATAGTTAAAATCTATAAAATTGCAAAAAAATTTAATTTAATAAAATTGTTTAGACACATTTATATTTTTTTAGATATATATATATATATATATATATATATATATATATATATATATATATATATATATATATAAAGGTTTTACTATGAAAACCTAGGATCATAAAATTAAAATGAATAGCAAGTATATGACAATTAGAATTATACTATATCTATACAATTTAAGCAATTGCAAATAAATTTTAGTGCAAGTAATTTTTTTTCTACAAATGAAATTAGAGTCAGATAGAAGTTTAAAAAAATGTTGCAAATCATGTGAATTTTTTATTTCAACCGAATATATGCTTACTTTTGTAAACTATTTTTAGGTTAACGTACAATAATTTTTTTTATTTAGCAAGAAGAGGGTGAGATAAAAGAAAAAAATTAAATTATAAATAATTTATAATTTTTAATTATATAAGAATTAATTATGATCTTACATTGTATATATATATGTATTTTTATATCTCTTTCACAAAGTTTATTTTTTAAAAAAATTGATTGGTTAAGTAGAAATAGGGTGAATCTCAAAGTCACTTCAAACTTGACACAAAAATCTTAAGTTCGATTTTTTAAAACGTTTTCGTTAAGATGAGTTTATTTTTACTACTTTCGTCAAAATAAGAATTAATATCATACATGATAAAATAAGTATGAAAATATTTTGAATGTAGACATGTTTTTTTATTAAATTTGTAAATATTTTTAAAATTTAAGCGTTTGCAATGTATAAAACATACGTGTATAAGAGAAAGTGCGGAGCATTTGAGGTTATAAACAATCAGTGAATAACGTCAATGAGTTAATAGTTTACCAGAATGATAGAAGGAGTTAGGCAACTTTAAATAAGATAGGGATTTTAAGCACAATTATTATGAACAATTGTTTTAATTAGTTGGGCTTTCATATCTAGATACTCCATCCGGGCCAGAGTTGATCGCTTTCTGTCCTTTTTTTTTTCTTTTAGATATTTTCTGTTTTACCGCACCATAGAAATTTTAATATTACCTTCATTTATATTTTATTAAACAAGCTATTTTAATTTTATAATTAAACGATTTTTAAAATCTAAAAATTAATTTTTTATTTATTAAAATAAAGTGAAAATAATACTGAAATTGTTATGGACAAAAATATTTTACTTTTTATGTCAATATACATCTTCGTATCATGAATTATGATCATGATGAGACGCTTGCCTCCATCAAATGGAACATAACAGCTATTTGGTTGACAACTTGACATCTACAAGTGTTGCTTTCTATACTCTAAAAATGCATTGTTTTTCTGATAAAGACTTAACGGATTCAGTAAGTAAATGAAGTCATTATTCTTTGTGGAAACTGAGATAAGCAGCAGTAGTCGGCCAATCCTTTTAATTTATAATTTTTTTTAAAGGGCCTACAGAAAACTACACCACTAATTTTCTTTTTCTTCAAGCCTCAGAATTATGTAGGCCCGTGGTTGGAGATAGAATTTTTTGCTTTTATAATTTTTAAATATAAAAAATATTTTAAGTAAATTGGAGGAGAGATACAATTCAATAAATACAGAAGACTTTGTTAACACTTTAGTGGTTTATTGATTTTCGATATTGTTTTAATATTTTTACTTCTCGATTCAAACATAAAATTTTAAATCTACGTACATTAATTAAATTATCACAATATCACTCCTATCATTAAAAAGTACAGAAGACTTCACATTTATGAAACATATTTTCTACTTTTAAAATACATATTTATCTATCATAAAATATCTCAAATTAAAAATTAAAAATATGTATAAAACTGATTATTTAAGTTATCAATTCGATCAAGTAGAAATTTGCAATTGAGATCATACTTAAAAAATAACAGATTTTTTCCTTTAATCATTGTCCCAAAATTATGTAGGCTAGGTGGTTGGAGATGGAATATATTTACCCTTTTTTTAACACAAATTGTGAATTCTAGCAATCAAACATGTATATGATTACGTCATTGAGGTTATTATATTCAAATAGCAATGAGAAAATTATACTAATAGTTATTGTTTAGTAAAATGAGTGATAAGTTATTTAAAACATATAAAATACCGTTTTAAATCTATAATAGAAGTTCAATAGATGGTAATAGATGTTAACTATACTAATAAATTTTTAAAAAGTGCACAACTTTTGTGTGTATGTATATATATGGTAACTTATTCAGAAAAATTACAAACTTTGATCCTTTAACATAATTATAACTGTACTGAAATAAATGATAAACTTAAAGAGCATAACTTTATTAAAATAAATAAATAAAAATTTAAAATCATAACTTAGGCAAAGACGATGTTCGCGATACAGTAATTGTTGGTAAAAGGTTGCTATCAAATTGTAAGTTGCAACCGGAGGCAGCAATGGTTAATTTGTTGCAATAATAGCTTTTATATACAGAAGATGCATGTGCTCAGTTTCTTTCGAAAGATCTTCACATAATCGAAGAAATATTTTGATATTATTTAAAAGGAAAACTACCTTTTACCTATTCGTAATCTTCCCCCTTTTTTAATTAATTTATTTATGATTTTAAAGTTATAATTTACCAATTTGTACTTTTAATTATTAATATTTTATTCACAAAATTTAACTAAAAATTCATGAGCATTACCACTCTGTTTATATTTTAGAAAATATTTTTCATTGAAACATTTCATTTCATCATATATATTTAAAGGATAACCATATGTATATATAGTTTGTGATAATAGTGAGGAAAAATTACTTTTTTTAAAAAAAGAGAAAATTATGTTCTACTAAACATTTTATATTTAACATTGAATATGTAAATTATTTTTCATTATTTTGATATTTTATAATTATATTACTATTGAAGATATTTTCCACCATAACACACAGAGCATACATGTGACATTTACTTTCCTAAATCTTAGTTCAATTTAACAAATCCTTAAAACTAATTTATTCTAAAAAAAAATTATTTGAAATTTTTTATTTAGCAATCGTGAATTGATTGTAGAAAACAAATATATAATAGAATTAGATTTTTTTTAGTAGATTAATTTTGAATATGTGCCAAATTAAGTTAAAATTTAAGAAATTAAAAATCTTATATAAGGCACATAAATTTTTAATTAATTTTAAATAAAAAATAATTTAAATAAATAAAATATTAATGATTAAAAATATAAGTTAATAAATTGTAACATTTAAAATTATAAATAAATTAAGTAAAAAGGATGAAATAACGAATGGCTTAAATATAAATTTCACTTATTTAAATTATTTAGGCTGCTTGCTTCTACCGCCCTTTTAGAAGTAAGTATTCAGAAGGCTGTTTCCTCGAGTGTTACCGATTATTTGATACACATGTAATATTTTGAATTCAAAATTAAATATTTGTAAAAATTATCTATATCAAATGTCACTTCATGTGCCATTAGAATTGTCGAAGTAATATCATGCCAAAAGCCTTGGGAGGTGAACTATATATGAAGTTTATGTGTATATATTTTTAATTTCTATATGTATATGTTTAGTAGTGTAATTATTCATTTATTTTTCTAAAAAGAAAAAGTCTAGGGAGATGAACTGCAATCAAGACAGGGCTTTGAAGAATCTTTGAAGGTCTGGAATCAACATGATCTCCCAATTTTGAGAATATAATTTTGAAGCGTGATTCCCTAATGCTTGTCAAAGGCCTGAAGAGCCAGGAGTATAATTTTGGGATGCATCTAGCCCTTATGAGTGCGACGAGGAATCTCCTAAAATAAGATTTGGATTATATATATTCGTATTTTTTATCCTGAAATAGATGTATTGATTTACCAGTAGATTTGGGAACCAAGTTCAATCATGATGAATCTGCTACCCCATTATCATGCAGAATTGAATATACTTCTTCTCACCAATTTGATGAGGATCACTCTAATTAAAAAAAAAATTGTGTTTAATTCTTCTTTTTTTTTATAGTTTTCTCTTGTTTGTCCTTCTTTTTCTTTAGGAGTTAGACTCGCTGGATTTACCAAATAAAAAATAAAAGATAAATCACTTAGGACTAAATGCAAATTTTTTTTCCATATTATATAAACTACATTGAATTTTATATAAGAGTAATTGATATATATTCAATGTTTCGAGTTTAAATACAAAACATTAACGAAAAAGAAAAGTCATGATTAACAAGATATCAGTTTACACTATAAGAAAAACAACCTTTAGTGATGATACAAGTCGTCATTGAAATCGTCGTTGAATTTACCAAATAAAAAATAAAAGATAAATCACTTAGGACTAAATGCAAATTTTTTTCCATATTATATAAACTACATTGAATTTTATATAAGAGTAATTGATATATATTCAATGTTTCGAGTTTAAATACAAAACATTAACAAAAAAGAAAAGTCATGATTAACAAGATATTAGTTTATACTATAAGAAAAACAACCTTTAACAACGATAAAAGTCATCATTGAAATCGTCGTTAAAAGTTTCTCGATTATTACAGATGAAAAAAGTTGTTGCTGATCTTGTTGTCGGTGTAGGTTTGTCGCTGAAACCACCTACAGCGACAATAAAAATATCGTCGGTAAATATTCAACTTTCTACAAAAATTTAAAAAAATTTTACATTTCAAACTTTCAACGACAAATTTGTCATCGTTAAAAACTAAGCTTTCAACGATGACTTTGTCATCAGTGAAGGTTTATAATTTTTTTTAAATTATATTTTAATTAATATATTATATTTAATAATATCCACGATAATATTTCAAATAAATTAAATTAATTTAATCTAATTTAAAAATTTTTAATTTAATTTCATCTAATTTAAATTCTACAAATAAAATAGGCTAACGATACTAATAGTAACCTAAAACAAGATTGCATGATTCTTATGAAAAAAATAAATAAATACTCATATAAAATAATTGTAAAATTATTTATACATATTAGATGTACATGATTCATATAAATACCTCTACATAAAAAAAATCATAAATACAAAATCTAAGGAGAAGAAAACTACAAATAATTAAATACATCATCATCATCACCAAGACTATCATCATCATCATCATCCCCTTGGTAATGCAGACAATGCATAGAGGGTGGTGGCTAGATTAGCTAGCTAGGAGGGACTGGCTGCAAATCTGCTCGACCCAAGTGATGCAATAGCAAATGAAAGTGTGGGCAGATTGAGATCATGTTGTCTAAAAATAAAAGTCAGCTTTGTCAAGTATATCTCGAACTGCTACTGAATCTGCTATTGTTGCTCTTGAATCTGCTGCTGACTCTGCTACAGCTGTTTCTGCAATGCATCCATCTGGGACATCGATTGGGTATTCGTCCCAAAGTTGCAGATGCTAGGCGTACGATATTTATGGCTAGTCAGCACATGACCAATTGCCTTCTTGTACTCTCAACTAGTGTTAAACACCTCATCGACAATAACAGCCTTGTCGATTCGCATAAAAATGCTAGGTGAGCCCATGGATGATGCACTGGACTGCGCTTGTTGGGTGGCTAGCTCAATCATCCTTGTCTTAAAATTTTAAAATAAAAATTAATTATATAAATAATAAAAAATTGATATCATTAAAATATAGAGTTTATGTCACTTACATACTGCTTCGTGGGTGTCAGCTACCTACTCCCTTATCCTATATGTGTGTTGGTCCCTAAAGTTCTCAAGTACCGATTGTAACTCATTAGTCTCCTTGTTTCTTTATTAAAATATTATGAGGATGGATAAATACAGTTATTAAATTGGCAATAGATTATATAATTAAATAATAAATAATACTTTAAATTACCTTATCATAATGATAAGCAGTGATGGATTTCGATCCTTGCCAATCATTCACCACCTTCTTTGCTTGGTTATCTGTATTTCTCGTAGACAGCTCCTGCAAATTAAGAAATAATCATATAATATAATTACATTTAAAATTTAGGTAGATAAAATAGTAACATAATTTTATTAAAATATCACACTTACCCTATAATTATCATTGTTAAAGAAATTTACACACCGATGCCACGTTTGGGGCGAGATAGATCATGGGACATAGTGTCTAGCATGGTCCAAGTCAAAATTCTGATCTCAATCACCCCCGTGCTCTAGAAAATGCTTATTCAACTTGTACTTCCAATCTTTGTACAGGTCGATGCACTCCACACCATACTATTGAGCACTTTATCCTGCTCAGCCTTAGTGATACCCTAGAACTCGAAATGAAACTGTAGTATAAGATATTTAATAAATTAGTAAGAATTATATCCAAAAATTTCAATACCAAATATAATAAAGTTAAGATAGAAAGGTGATAGATATGTAAACCTCCTGCATAGCCTTGTCCTGTGACTGTTAAGGCATTAACCGCCATGACTTATAATATAGTAGTACATGTGCTCGAATGATGCTACCTACGTCACGGGAGAGATGGCTAAAATTCTCCTTATCCGGATGCCATGTACCAATCACATCGAACTGTACAGGCCCTAGTCTCCCCCCGCTCCTTTCCATCTTCTTGTGCAGCATAAGGGACCTATTCGGACCCCTCTTTCTCATAGGTGTAGCTTTGATGGATAACAAAAAAGAGTTAGTATCATAAATTTATATTTAATAAATACTCAACATAGGTGTTGTTGTTAGAAAAGATACTTGATCTCTCATACTGTGAAGAAATATGAGTAGGTTAATGTGAAGGGTCCCCTCCAGCGTCACCTCCGTGGTGTCGTGCATCAACGTTCGCCATGACTAGAATAATACATATTGTGTAAGTATTCATAAGAAATGCTCGCAATTGAAATAGATGACATGATAAAAATTAATACATTCATAAAATAAAATTACATAACTCCTCTTACACAATTATGAGTTATCATACAAAAAGATATTATATTCCTAATCTAATTCAATGTCAGTAAACCTAACAGACTCATCCCCATAGTTGTCTGTATCTCCACCATCATCATATTGATGTGCATCATCCTCCATATAATCTTCAATCATTTTGTCTTCAAAGTTATTCACATAAAACATTTGTATGTATTTCTATATCAAATATTTAATGTTTTTTATTCACATTTCAAATAAAACATTATCAAATAGGTTTCATCTTATAAAAATTACATATCATTATGAGAAATTTTTTTAATCAATATTAAGTACACATTAATATTATGCATAATAAAAAAGGTAAATATTGTTTAAGTTCATAAATAGAATTAAAAATTATATGAAAATTACAATAAAATTCATGTAAATTATTATTGAATGATTTTTATTTTTAACACATTTCCAATGAAGACATTGAATATATATAAATTTTTTACAAAGAAATATTTTTTTAATTTTTAATTTTATAAAGAAAATTACAATAAAACTCATGTAAAACTCATGCAACAATTTATCTTCGTTATTTTTTTAATTCTATAATTGAACTTTTTACAAAGAAATATTTAATAATTACATAAGAATCATTATTAAGTGATTGAATTAATTTTTTTAATCATTGTACATTATTATGAAATTTTTATGAATCGTGATCCCTGTTAAATTATTTAATTATATGAAATCATTTCAGATTGTAAGAAATTTTTAGGATATATCTTCTTTTGTTTAATATTATTGTTAAATATAAATTTTTTTTCAATAATTATAACATTTCCATCAAATATATTTATGACATTTACTTACTTTATTTTACGTGTTCATTAAAATATGTTTACAAACTTATGTTGAAAAAATTTATTTATGTGCTTAAAGGATTATTTTCATATCGTTTCTTTTTTTTCAATGTATTTATATAAGTATTCTAATTCTGCACATTACTATTTTTTCATAAAATTATAAGGTCTTGTATTCCGAAACTATGTCCTAGGTTGAATAATTTACACATGTATTTACTTAATTGAACAATCAACGCATATTCAAATTATTCAAAAAGATAATTACACCTAGTAATATAACAATAACATAATTTATATTTAGAAATTGTACATAAAAATTAAATTATGCAGGCGTATTTAACATTCATAGCATATAAATTCAATTAACTTTAATTTCATGCAAAAAATGCCATACCAACAGAATAAATTAAATGATTACATATTATTGCAAAAAATAAACTCATATCATAAACTACATAATCAAATAAAATTGTATAAAGTTTTACACATACCTCACAGGAATAAATTTACTGATCAAATATCTTCCAGTCAAACACAAATGATAATAAATAGCAACAATATCTAACAAAATTAGAACAATATACTATATAAATAAATAATTATACTATGTTATTAAAAATATGAATGAAAAATATTAAAATATAAAAAAAGAGAGAACATACCTCTTAAACTCTTTGACTTCCCACCTTACCACATGCAAATGAGAATGGGAGCGCACAGGAAGATTATTTATAAATACACCTTTCAGCGATGATAATTTTCTTGATTGTCATCGAAGGGTTGTCATTAAAGATAAGAACTCTTTAGCGACGATAATTCACTGGAACTTGTGCTAGCCCTTCAGCGATGACATTGTCATTGCTATAGGGGGCACCTTTCAACAACGACATTGTTATCGTTGAAAGGATGGCACAAGTTCCAGTGCAAACCCTTTAGCGACAACATTGTCACTAAAGGTTTTAGATTTTTTGCGATGACAAAAGTCATCGCTAAAATATTTCATTTCCCGCCCTAGCCAAAATTGTTTGGCACCATTTTTTTATCGATAACTTTATCATCCCTAAAAGTTTATAATGTTATCAACAATGACTGAGTGATTTGTCAGCTGCTAAAAACATCAGGGAGTATTGAGCTTTTTTGTTGTACACCATTAAAAAGGTCAGCGTGGTATTAGGATAAAAGACAAACCACATGAGATTAAATGCAAAATTTTAGCTATGTGGGAGGTAATTGTCAAATATTTCAAATTAGATTTTATGTATATCCATGTGTATTTGAACATTTTTATAAGTTTTTCTTTATAAAGTTTCAATATAAAAAATCATAAGAACCTATAATTTATACTATAAAATTTTATCATTTTTTCAAAAAAAAATTGTAAGTGTATATGTATTTTACATGTAATAAGCACACAAAATGTTGCAATTCCACCTTTAAAATTATGTAACAAAATTTCAAAATTTTCTCAACAAAAATATTATAAAAAACATAAAAATACTTATCCATATAAACTTTTTTAAGCTTTGTTTAAAGCAAGTAGTTAATAAGTTAGATATTAATTGAAGCTTGATAGCTAAAAACTAATAAGCTAGCCAATTGTATTGTAAGTAATTGGTAAAATTAATTATTGAATTAGTAGAAGAATGTAAAATAATATAATTAACAAAAGATGTTAATATAAATAGATATATAAAATAAATTAATTCATATTTACCTGAATTTAAATTATTTGATATAATCAATTCCACCTTTAAAATTATGTAACAAAATTTCAAAATTTTTCTCAACAAAAATATTATAAAAAACATAAAAATACTTATCCATATAAATTTTTTTAAGCTCTGTTTAAAGCAAGTAGTTAATAAGTTAGATATTAATTGAAGCTTGATAGCTAAAAACTAATAAGCTAGCCAATTGTATTGTAAGTAATTGGTAAAATTAATTATTGAATTAGTAGAAGAATGTAAAATAATATAATTAATAAGATATGTTAATATAAATAGATATATAAAATAAATTAATTCATATTTACCTGAATTTAAATTATTTGATATAATCAAGATATTTAAAATAAAAATATATTTCTTAAAAATTAATTAATTATATTTTATAACATTATTATATAATTTATAGGTTACTCTATCATACTTATTAGAATAGAATTTTCCCCCTCAATAAATTAGTATATTAAATACTAATTATTTTATAATTTATTAATAAAATTAAGAAGTTATAAATTAATTATATATTGTGCTAAAAATAGTGTTAGTAGTATAAAGAGCAAAATCCGTTGTCAAATGATAATAATAAATTAAAGTAAAAGCCACATAACTAAGAAGTGAATTATAATTGATCCTTTCTTTAGTGCCACCTTATGCTTATAGTATAATCAAATGGCTATACTTTGGGTGCAGCCCTCATCATATCACTGAATATTTCATCATCCACGTCGGAATGCACCACCGCCATTCCAAATAAATTGAAAATGAAATCTTCTTTCATGTCTTACACAATAGTCAATGAATCCAACTCCAATTGTAACAATGGGTTGAATACTTACAATATAATAATACAACATAAGGTTGGAGGAGGATGAAAGCTGACGGAAATACCTTCTCTAAGGAAGAATACGATGTTCTTTAGTGCAGTAAGGAAAAGCTTAATGAACCGGAGGTGCCGGAGCTCATTACGGAAGAGGCAAGCTCCCCTCTGCCGTCACAAATTGCTCCTCAAACCGAGGAACGAATGGTGCAAAAGAATTATGAGGCTCACTTGATATGGGTAATTCTAGGTAATTAAGAAAAATGTTTCGACTTTACAATGATGGTTTAGTTCTATCTAGCTATCTGGCTCCTTGAAGGCCAAGCTTTACGAGACAAGGAAGTTCACTTTGATTGGAAAGATTTTTTGTGAAGAAGTCTCACACCGATATATGACTTATAAAGCAAATGCCTTAAGAAGCTAAATGGATCCATTGCAATTGTTGACATTAGCAATGATTTCTTTATATTCGATACTAAGTAGGATTATAATAAGGATTTGGGTGGAGGACCTTTGTTTATTTTGGAACACTACTTGGCATTATAGAAATGGGAACTTTTATTAAAACCTCATCTATTAGGCTTGGCTCTAATGCTATTTGGGTCTGTTTTTTCAAACTTCGCATACTATTATAGATTTCTCTTTAATATTGGTTATTTTAGAATTTTTTTTATATTGATTACTATCCGTTGTATATATAGGCATCGTTATATATTTAATTTTAATTTTAGAATTAACATGTAATATATGTAATAACATCAATTTTTTAGTCAAGAAACCGACATATTTTTTTACAATGTTTTCAATTTTTTACATTTCACATCAATTTTTAATTAAAAAAATATAAATTATTTAATTAATATTTTTTTAATGTCAATTCTTTGTATCCTTATCATAAACAACACATCCTTGCAAAAACATGTATTTTGAGCAAAAAATTTTGAAAGGTAATAACTTTATGTTTAATTATCTATTTATGGTTAAATTTATATCTATTTCATATAATTTTTCAAAATCCATCCATCATTAGATCTTAATAGGGCTTTTTCTCCTCACAAAATCATTAAAAATAACCATTTTCATGGATCATTTTTTTTCACTTTTTTTCCATCTCTCATTATTGTTAACTGATTTTAAACTTCCTTACAATATTTTATCAAATATATAATAGATATGTAAAACTCAAATATAATCTTAAAAAGTTATACAAAGGAAATATAAATAATAATCTCTTTAAAAGACATGTAATAAATATCTCTCATCATTATTCAGCAAATTTGTCTTTGTTGCAACATTTTATCAAACAAATAATAAATATCTAAAACTTAGAAATAACATAAAAGTTATAGAAAAATAAATAAAAATCTCTTAAAAAATTTATGCAAAAAACTAAAGAAATGGATGAGACGTAGATCAGGAAAATAAAAATTAAAAAGATAGCTTTTATATTTTAAACTTGTTTTATGTTTGATATTAGTTAAAAGAGTACTAGTAATTTATTGACATATGGTAGAGGATAAAGTGAGATCTAATATTTTGTAAAGAAAACTGGATGGAGATGAAGATTGAATTCAGTTTGGAAGTTTGGAAACAAATAAGGAGAGTGAAAGTGATAATAAGAAACAAAATAAGATTACTTTATTTTATAGTACAAAAGTGTCATTATGCACATGATTTTAGATGTCAGTTATTTAATAAACTAATGTCTATTCAATGATCCAACATCTAAAGTCTTTTGGGAAAAAATGATAATTTTTAAGAATTGATGTCTAAAGTGTCATTATATTTTCAAAAATTAAATGTTAATTATTTAATGAAGTAGCATCTAAAATTTCACAAGAAGAAAAAATGATTTTTTAAATTGATGTCCAAAATGCTCTTATATTTTCAAAAATGGCATTGCTTATATGATTTTAGATATTAGTTATCTAATGAATTGATGCCTAAACTCTCATAGGAAGAAAACACAATGATTTTTTAAAAAACTAACATCTAAAGCATTCTCATATTTTCAAAAATGGTATTTTTTTAAGAGTTGACAGATAAAGTATTTTCTTATTTCCAAAAATACCAAAATTCCCGTAACTTTAGATATTGGTTATTTATTAAACTAATATCCAAAGTCTCACAGAAAGGAAAGACTACAATTTTTTTTAAAAAATTGACGTCTAAAGTATCATCATATTTTTAAAAATGACATTTCTCACATAGGTTTAGATATTAGTTATTTTGCAAATTAACGTCTAAAGTTTTATAGAAAGAAAAGATAATTTTTTCGAAGAATCAACATTTGAAATGCCATTATATTTTCAAAAATAGCACTGCTCACATGATTTTAGTTTGTTAATTATTTAATGAACTGACATCTAAAGTATTGCGAGAAGAAAAAATGATATTTTTTAAGAACTAACATCTAAAGTGTCCTTGTATTCTAAAAAATGGCAATCGCTTATATGACTTTAAATGTTAATTATTTAATGAACCAATGTATAAAGTCTTGTAAGAAAAAAAAAAGATAATTTTTTTAACCACTAACATTTAAAGTGTCTTTGTATTTTTAAAAGTGACGCTACTCACATAACTTAGATGTTATTTTTTTTATGAATTGATGTCTAAAGTCTCAAAAGAAGAAAAGACAATGACTTTTTTAAAAATCGACATCTATAGTATCCTCATATTTCTTTAGACATTGATTTTTTATTTAAACCAGCATAATAAGTTGTACTTATTCATAAAAATACTACTATGCTATTATATACATTGATTTTTACTTTAATTAATGTTGATATGCCAACATTAAAAGGAAAAATCTCTAACAACACCATTGAGCTTTAAAGTCCTATAGTTTTTCCTCAATGGAAGAACCAATGGGAAAAAAAGAGAAAAAGAATAAAAGGGACATCCTCAATATTTTGGCACATATTTAAGGCATATTTTTAGAGAAAAGATGCAAAAGCTCATAAAGGAAGAAGTCCTTAATGATTCTATTTTTCTAGACTTCGACATATGTATTGATTGTATCAGAAGGAAATTTCTTATTAAAGCTAGATTCGTTAACAAAAGTAGAAAACTAAAAGCCCTAAAATTAACCCACATTAACATTAGTCAATCCATTACACCTACTATTATGGATGAACACAAGTACTTCATTACCTTAATTACTAATTATTTCAAATACGATAGGGTGGAATTGCTCAATAGGAAGTTAGAATCATTAAAAGCCTATAAATACCTCAAGGTAACAATTGAGCTTAAACCTTTAAGTCCAAATATAGGAAGTAAATCTTATAATTATCTTATTTATACTGATGATTTTACATTATGTGTTGTCTTTAAGGGTCATGTAGCCACTGCTAATGGATTTAAGAGAAGAAACTTGCATTGATCTCTAGTCGTGTGTCTCAAACAATCACATCTTTCTTGATTGTGGATTTAAGACACACTTATGATAAAGGATTGGATATTCTTAGACATTTAAATCATTTTGAGTCCTTATAGGTGTTAATAACTTTTTTTCATTATTTTGATCTTTAGGCACCTATGCCTGATTAATCTTTATATTTGTTCCTTTTCTTTTATGGCATAAGCATGCTATGGGACTTTATTCTTCTTAATAATTACAACTAATATAAGAACTTGAAGAACAAACAACTTTCTTAAATAAATTTTTGCATTACTTTTCATAATGAGATTGAGATATCTCAATCCTTCTCTTTCTAAAAAATATCTTTGAATACTTAAAAGATTATTCAAATTATTCTTTTCTTTAATAAATTTAGCAAGATCATTTGTTGGAATATTTATACTCTATTTTACAAAGTTATTTTTCCTTTTAATATTGAAAGATTGATGCTTTAATTTGAATCTTATTTTATCATTTTTTCTATTTTAAAATTTTAATATTATTTATCAAAATTTTCTTTCCTCTTTTTATAGATTCTATTTTTTTAACAAAACTTATTTTTCTCTTTTTAAAGAATAAAATACTTATTTTTATTCTTTTAAAGATTTTTTTGGCCAAAACATGATTTTCTTTCTCTAAAAAAATTAAAACCTATTTTTATTTTTTGAAAGAACTTAATTTTTTTAGCTAAAGCATGGTTTTCCTTTTCTATTGTAAAATATTTTCTAAAGATATGCAAAAGTTTTCTATCAAGTTATAAAAGGATCTGTGTAATTCATCACAAGATAAATAAAATTCAATTTCATCATTTTAACTTTTAGCCATAAAGTAATAGTTCGAGATTTTATTATCATATTCTTCTTCTTCTACCTCCTCTTTGAATGAGTTATCTTCATCATCTTAAGTGATCATCATACCTTTTTTTGATAAGTCTTTTTTGAATTTTTTTTTTAATTTTGGACAATCACTTTTCTTATTATTTGAATTTTTAATTTCAAAGCAAGTCAAGGTTAATTGCTTGCTTCATCTTTATTTTGTTGTCTTTTTTAAAGTGTTCTTTATTTGAATCAATCTCTTCTTTTGTACATTCTAAAAAAATGTTTGGCCATTAAAGCCATTTCATTATCTTGATTCTTTATCTATTGATTAAGATTATCCTTTTTTCATTATCATCTTTTGAGAATGCTTTGAAAGCTATTGTTTTCTTCTTTTTATGATAATTTCTTATAAATATTTTTTCATATGCTTAGAGTTTACATGTTAGTTCATTATAAGTAAGAGTTAAGAGATTATTTTCTTCTCGTATAACATATACTTTATATTGCCATATTTTTAGTAGAGTTTTTAGATTTTAATGGCTAGTTCTTTGTCAATAATAACTTTTTTGAGAACTTGAAAATCATTAACAATAGCTAAGGACTTTTCATACTTAGGCTTTGTCTTCTTATTTCTTTCATTCTAAATATTTCATATTCATATACAAGCAATTCTAATTTCTTTCACTTAATTTGTGCCTTCATAAGTGACTTCTAGCTTATCCCATATAGTTTTAGCCATGATATATTTTCAAGTCCTTTTGAATTCTTTAGGTGTTACAGCATACATAATAACATTCATGGCTTTTCCATAAAGTGCTTGCTTTTTGTAGTCATTTTCCATCTAGTCATCTCGCGCTCAAGCACCATCCTTGCACCTTTGCATTTTGTTGGTGCTTCATATCTTTCCTTAATGGCTTTCCACACAATGATGTCCATGGATTTAATGTAGATTATTATTTAAAACTTCTAATAATTATAGTTTATGCGATTAAAAGGTGTGGTCTAATAGTTAAATGTCCTTTCAGTCCATATATGTGGCTAAAAAGCTTTATTTCCTACTAGATCTTTACTAACAAGGTTGTTGGAGTTTAAAAATGTGAGATTAAGCTCAAATATTAATTGATAGAGCTAGTAGATCAAGAAAGGGCAAATTGACTTCTTAAAAATTTTCACAAAATATTGAAAATTAATTTTTCTTTCCAAAATTCATGAAGATGTAGTTTCAAAAATACAACAATATTTCTGTGAATATTATATTTAAATCATGCAAAAATTTAATTAAAAAATTAAATTCTTGAAAATATTTAAGAATTAAAATGCTTGGTGAAACAAGATTGAAAGAAATAAAAGTATAGGGAAGGAAAAAGAATATACAAAATTTTTATAGAGGTTTAATGGTTCAAAAAATAATTTTTGTGCCTATTACTCTCTTCTCAAAATACTAATTATCACATAAGATATTTTATTAGTTATAAGCAAGTTACAATCACTTATTCTCACAATCTTTTACCTCTTTATATCAAATACATTTGTTCTTCTCACAAGAACTCTTCCAAGCTTAATTCCAAGGCTTAATACAAACTATCAAGATTTTTCCAAAAAAGACTCCTTTTTCCTTTCAATCTCTAACTTCACGCATACAAGGAAAGATTTCTCATTATCTTACTGGAAGGTTTTGCAATAATCATTCAACACTTAAAAGTGTAGATTTATAAGTTTAAGCACAATATACTTGAAGAGTGCTTTTAGAACTTTTAGGAGTATAAGAGGGATTTAAGATGATGATATGCAACTTAAGGTCATCAAGTTCTTCAAGAATTAAAACTTGTTTATGAATAAAGGCTACTTGGTCTCCAAGTATTCTAACTTGCCAAATTGTTTTGGCTTATCTCGCAAGCTTTCCTTAATATATGTGTTAAATAAATTTAGCTCAATGACATTTTTTCACTTTTTTCTAGATTCTATCCAAAAGAACAAACTACTTACTCTTTCTTTAAGAGAGGTAATTTTCTTCTCTACTAAAAGGTAAAATTGTAAACAATAATAAGGCTATTCAAATTTTATCTTAATAACAAAGAGATGCCTTTTTTATTTACTTAATCAAGCAAACTTATTATTTTAATGTATAATATTGATGCACATATTAGAAATCAAGCTAAAATACTTGTGTCCTTTTCACTTCATGAAATACCATTAGATAAAGTAGTCCATCGATCAGATTACGGTGGGCTATACTGAAATTTTCAACCAAGCTAATGATATTAGATTGTGAATAGCAATACTCAATTTCATCTGTTCATGAAATGCAAACAACCTTTATTTGTTAAGTTTGATAATGAACGAGTTAGGGTGAGTATAATCAGATTTCTTTTGTTATGAATTCATAAGAAGTGTACGAGCAAGGAAGCAAATAACCTAAGAATGGCTTAAGAGCTTGTTTTGAGAGTAAAAAATAAAAACTTCCACATAGAAAGGAAGAAGAATGGGTTCTGAAAGTGAAGAAAGGGAGAGAGCAAGATGATGAACAATATGTATATATATATATATATATATATATATATATATATATATATATATATATATATATATATATATACATATATATACATAGTAGACTTATACAGAAATTACCTGTGGGTAAACAGGAAAAGTACTATAATAAAAGTGCTACAGAAAATTTGACTTTTGCCACTGAAAGGAAAAGGTGACAAAAAGCTGACAAATTTGTCGAGGAATTCAATAATGCTGCTTCCACCAGCATTTGAATTTGTCTCCTGGTGTTGACAGTCTTGGATTGAATTCCGGTATTTGCATCTGAGGGCTCCAAGCAGATCTTCACATCTGATGGCTCAGGTTAAATCTTCATAATTAACTTCATTAAAGTCAATTCCGAAATAGTCATCCTCATTTGACTACGCATAGTCTTCAGAATCTTCAGATTTTGCAAGAGAATTATTTGAAGCTTGAGATTCCACCTTAGCTTTGGATTTCATCATCAAATAAATGTCTTCAATCTTGGCAAGCCATTTGTCAGGATTTGAAGCTATTGCAAGAGTAGCCATGAAATTTGATTTGAATTGGAGGAACTAGTTAGTTCCTTTCCTGGGATTTTTGTTGAACTTAGGATGCTTTTTAAACCATTTAATGATTTGAGGTTCTTCCGTCATGTAAAAATATTTGAATTTTGCTCACCACTTGACGGATCCGTACCTTTAAAGGATTGGGTAATTTCCCTCAGGATTTTGGGCAAACTGATACTCTTAGAAATAACACCATGGAAGGCCTATTCTGAGAAAAAATTGTAAAAAGATAAAAAATTTCCATGATTTTCATAATTAAAATTATCATGAAAAGTTTCCCAGCCTTTTTTGATATTTTTTGGTAAAATTTCTTCAATTGGTCTGAAAATGTTCTATCATCTTACAAACCAACTAGGGATTTGATACTTGGCATTGCAGATGAAGAAAATAAGCCAAGAATGTTTAAAATTTTTGCTTTGAAAATATAGAGTATTCATCCAGGCTTCTTAATAATCCCAGTATGAATATCATATCATATTTGTATTAAAAGGTTTTTCAAATTTCTTCACTTTGAATGGTTTTAAATCCCATTCATTTGAAGTGATGATTTTTTGGATTTTAAAACTCGAATGAGTTATCAAATTTGGATTTTCTTTGCTCCGGTAGTGCTCAATATAAACTGAGCCAAAGTCTTCCAAAATATGCTGGTAGAATTCTCTAGTATGGAGAAAAGATTTTAGAACAAAGTGCCAATTTTTGGGGAAAACCTTAGGAATGAGGTCTAAGGGATTACTGGCCCAATATTTAGGTTCTATATAAAGCAGATTTTGAGGATTTGATTTTTTGATATATTTGGTGGTCAAGGTGATTGGCTTAGGTTAGGCTGGAACTATAGATTTGGATGAAGTTTCTGCTTTAGTTATTTGTTTTTTCTGGTTGGCTATGGCCTTTAAAATGTCAGATTGGCTAAGGATCAATTCCTGAGCTTTTTGATCTTCTTCAGGCTATATCAATCCAAGATTTCTTTTCTAATTTGAGGGGTTTTTGGATTGAGGCCGCTAAAGCTTGGAAGACCTTTATTTGGAAATCATCATCTTTGAGTTATCTAGATAATGAGGATTTGGGCTTAGATTTGGATAATGAGGAGGTGGCTACTTGTTTGGTTTTCTCCTCAGCAGTTGATTTTCTCTTATTTAGATTGGGAAGTTCTTTATTTTTGGGCTTCTTCATATTTGTTGAGTTGTTCCCTGTAAAAATTCTCTGGTGAGAAAATCAGGAAGAGAATTTAAAGATCCTTTTAAGTACTCAATATCAAAATTAAAAACACTTAAAATTCCTTACCATCTGGTGAAAATTTATTTTGATGTAATATTTTGAACATCTTTTTGAAGAATAGATTTGGCTAAGCTGCAATTAACTCAGATGATTTAAAAGCTTAGATTGAAATTTTTGAACACATAAAATAATTGTCAAAATTTCCTTTTTTGAGTCGAATAATTTTGTTACGCAGGATTCCAATATTTTGATGCAAATACAACTATATGCTCTTTGTCATTCAAAATTTGTTATATATATATATATATATATATATATATATATATATATATATATATATATATATATATATATATATATATATATATATTGTCAAATTTTCCTTTTTTGAGTCGAATAATTTTGTTGTGCAGGATTCTAATATTTTGATGCAAATACAATTATATGCTCTTTGCCATTCAAAATTTATTTCATATATATATATATATAATCAAAGAGTAAGACCCGCGTAAGGCCAAAAAAATATTAATATTAATATTTGATTGAAAGGTAAACAAGTAAACAGTGAATGACATCAAATTGAGAAAAAGCAATTGACTCTGATAACAGTGTTGGTAAATGTGCGATTCAGTAATATTTCGGATGATTTTGACTTTGTTTTATTGAAAAATTTAAAAATCGATTAACCCAAATAAACCATCTTTTAAAAAGATATCTAACCCGTTCTAAACTAATTTTTTTAGACGTTCTAAACTACTTTAATATAGTAAATTTAAGATTCCGTTTGTTTTGTCGAAAAATATTTTTTTAAAAATATTATTTATATATGAATTAATAAAAAAAATAATATATTATTTATATTAATAATTAAAAAAATGATATTTAAAATTTAAAAATAAAAAAAATAAATTATTTTGAAATAAAAGAAATTATTTTTTTAAAATTTTTTATATTTAATATTAAATAAATAAAATATTTTTTATATATATTATTATTTTTATAATTATATTTTATAAAAAATATTTTTCTATTGAACAAACGAAACCTAAATAAATTCTCAATTCGGTCAGTGCTCGCAGATGATGTGATTTTGGATAACTCTAGAGTAGAGAGTACATAGGGAGGATAACAGAGATGTACGAATAGCTCGGTTCGATGAGTTCGGTCTGAAAAAATAGAATATTTGAATTTTTTTTTTTGGTCCGGTAGGTTCGATGGAACTTTCTTTTATGGCTCGATTAATAATTGGACTAAGCTCGGGCCAAGGTAAAAAAGTCCAATAGGCCCGGCCCGGCCCGATTATAATAATTTATCTTTAATAATATAATTATATATTAGAAAATATAATTATATCTAATTATTTTTAATATAAAAAATATTAATTTAACATATTAAATATTTTATATATTTAAATATCATATTATCTCTTTAAATATATATATTTTTTATTTTAAAAATTTATTTTTTATTAAAAAATAAAAAAATTATATTTTTCGGGCTTTCGGTCGGGTTTCGAGCTTTTTCATTTAAAATTCGGACCGAGCCGGGCTAAATTTTTTTACAATTTAATCTAATTGGGTCGGGTTCGGACCTTTAATTTTATATAATTTAACCCGGTGGCCCGGCCTGAAACCCACCTGCCCGGCCCAGCCCATCTACACCTTTAGAGGACAATAACCAATTGTAGAAAACTTACCAAATTTAACTTTTCAGGTGAAGTAGATATTACTTTACTTTCAAATTTTATCATTATTCAAAAAATAGTTAAATGAAGGGAAATATATTTATCACATAGAAAAATACAACTTATAATAACTTATAATATGATTGGGCTTAATACATAAAAAAGTGTTGGCCAATAATATTATAAAATTTTGTAAATTTTAATTAATTGATATATATATATATATATATATATATATATATATATATATATATATATATATATATATATATGAGTTCAAATAAATTGAATTTAATAATAAACCATAAGTCTAAATTTCAATTTATATTTCCTATATAAAATCCAAAATATATGAATTTAATATTTTCCAATTGATTCCTCAAATATAACATTAAAGAATATGTTAAAAAATCAAATTTACAATTATTATTATAAAGATGTTTAAATTAAAATAAACACTACATTTATTGATGTTATTAAAATTATTATTGTCAAATATAATATAAATTTGGAACAAATGAAAGTTATGAGTCACAATTGATAAATATTAATTTCAAACCTTTAATTAATCTAAGACAAGTTCTTAGTACATTAGGCGTAATATGATGTATAATATTTTTAATGTTTATAAATAATAAATATATAATATACACAATATTTTAGTAATTATATTATTAAAAGATTTTTCCAAACTTTATTATGATTTTTATAATGATAAAAATAATAATTTATTTAATATAAATAAAATTTTAAATTCAAATTTCAAATATTACAAGAATTAATGCTCCTCGTATAATATCTAATATTATTGCATTATTAAAGTGCCAGAACTTTTGCTTATGAAGTGTAATTGATTTGGGGGCAGATTGATCATGATCTGAACCGTAAAATACGAGTTTAAGACTTATTCTTAGTAGCTTATTGATATATTTTTGAAAGTTTTGGTGTGGCCCCACTTCTGTTTAATATCACTATTTTTAACAGGTGTCGGTGAGGAATTATAACGTTGCTCTAAACTTTCAGTAAGAAATAAACTGAACAAAATTGATTAGGACTTAACAACACTGCTCGCTTATAAGGCATGAGGTTGAGTCTCACTGGAGTTAAAAAAATTTTGATGCAAATAATTAGTTAGTTTAATGATATCACACTGATTTTTGACATGTTTTAAATTCTATGAATTTAATTATTGGAAGTATTATTATTAAGAAGAATTTATGATTTATTATTCTCATTCCAAATAGAAATTAATTTTATATTAAAAATATGAGTATATTTGTGTGAAAAAATATTGAACTTCTTTAAAATAATTTTATTTGTACGACGTTTTACTACTTCGGAGACCACTGTGAATTTGTTTTTTTTTTATTGCAAAATCTAATTGACTTCGCAATAGAGAGATATGTTTTACACGAAATTTCTAATTTTTCCTTCAAGTAATAAATTTTTATTTTAATATATGCATATATAAATTTATCAAAAAATAAATATAAATTAAATTAAATAATCTCTTATATGAAAATATATTCCTTTGTAATTTTATAATCATTTAATAAATTTTAAAAAATTAAAATTAAATAAACAGTCATGATATTTTTATATATGATGATATTTTATTAATTTTTTGATGAAAAATAGATCAAAGGTTAACACTTGTGTTAATTACTACTCATATTAATCTTAAAAAATTTGCTTTAAAAATAAATTTTCATTATCTACTTGCACAAATCTTCCAATTGTGAAAAATAAAATATATAGTTATCCTATTATCATTATGCAAGAAATGATATATAATTTCATTTTTCTAAAAATAATATATATATATATATATATATATTATAAATCATTTTAATTTATGGTTACTATATAATTTAGACTCTAATTTAGTTTTATCTATTTTGATTTTAAACATGAATTATGATTACATTTTTGTGACATTATAAAAGTTGTAGGTAATTAATATTTATTAGGAGAATAATAATAATTATAGTAATTATTGAAGCGAATTATCTTAATTATATTAATTATCTTATTACGATCTCATTATTGATATTTAAGAAATCTTGTACAAATCATGATCAATGCATATTAGGAATAATTCTAGGAATAGATATCATGATCAATGCATATCAGGAATGATTCTAGGAATAGAAAATTTCAAGAATTTGTTCTTTTCATGACTTGTATATATTGTACACAGTTATTATTGAAATATAACATGAAATTATAATAATAGCCATATTTTATTATGGTATCAGAAAGGTAGGGCAACATGACCGCTATATGATCATGACTAGGCAAGACATTAAGAAGGCTAATGCCGCACAAATATAGCAAGCTCATAGTACAACAACCATGCAAATAGGGGGAGTCACTAATGAACGTAAATCCTTTCCCGAGCTAAGTGATGATCAATGGATAGCCTTACTAAACATTCTTAACAGCCATAAGAACAACACATCCATTGAAAAACTCATTGGTAAGCAAGTGAAAAATTCTTGGTTACTGAATAAAGGGGTTTCAAATCATATAACAAGTAATATGAGTTTGTTGACAAACATAGTTGATGTCTCACCTTATCCCATTAGGCTACCTGATGGAAGAAATGCAATTGCAGATAAGGAAGGAACAATAAATTTTGGGAAAGGCCTAATTTTGAATAATGTGTTATATGTGTTCAGTTTAATGTGTAACCTTATTTCTGTTTCTCAATTGATATATGACTCAAATTGTGCAGTCACATTTTCTAATAAATTGTATGTAATATAGGACCATACTTTGAGGACAGTGATTGGTGTGGGTAAACAGCAGAATGGGATCTATCATTTTTGCGCAGTGACCTTTGTGCAGGTGTGCAAAGCAAGTGGAACTGACTCCTTTACCATGTGGCATAGGCGTATGGGACATCTTGCAAGTCAAATAATTAATTTACTTCTTGGTATTCAAATTAGTGACAAACATGAGAAAGTTTGTGATATTTGTTTGAGAGCTAAGCAAACAAGAGATGTTTTTATTCCAAGTCAAAACAAAGCCAGTGAACCCTTTGATTTAATACATTATGATGTGTGGGGTGCTTATTGTGTTCGCTCTTCTTATGGTGTTTCCTATTTTTTAACCATTGTAGATGACTTTTCTCGTGCTGTGTGGATTTATTTATTGGTAGAAAAGAGTGAAGTTGGGAAAATTCTTAAAATTTTTTATGTTATTGTGAACACTCAATTTAACAAGTCTGTGAAAATTATGAGAAGTGATAATGAAGTTGAATTCAAAGCTTTGAAATCCTATTTCATTGAACATGGAATAATTCATCAAACTTCCATGGTTGACACCCTTCACCAAAATGGCCGTGTGGAGAGAAAACATAGGCATATTTTAAATGTAGCTTGAACTCTCCGGTTTCAAGCTAATCTACCTATTGAATTTTGGAGAGAATGTGTTCTTATTGTAGGATACCTGATAAATCGCACTCCTACCACTCTTCATAAAGGTAAAAGTCCTTATGAAGTGTTGTTTGGTAAGACACCCACTTATTCTCATATTCATATTTTTTTATGTTTGTATTATGCCCACAACCGACCTTTTCAAAAGGACTAGTTTGGTGAGAGAAATCGAAAATGCATTTTTGTGGGATATCCTTATGTAAGAAAAGGATAATGTCTGTATGACTTGGAAAGCGGCGAATATTAGAGTCTCGTGATGTTATGTTTTGTAAAAATAAGTTTCCTTTTATTGATCATTCCTCTACAGTAGATAAATCTCATGCCCCCACACAGACCTTACGGAATGACGAATCTCCTTTTATCAATGAATTTAGCACAAGTATGCTTGGTGTAAGAAGAAGTAATGAAGTTGAGGGACATATTAGGGATGTATAAGAGGGTGGTTCGAATCCAAATTCCTTCGATGAGAATGTTGTACCAACACCGTCTACAAACGAACCTTGTGGTCGAGATTATAGAGAACATCGTCCACCAAGTAAGGTCAAAGATTATCTACGTCACACTGTGAGTTGTGCTAATGACCCCACTACTAAGGTACTCACTCCATCACAATCATCAAGT
Source organism: Sindora glabra (assembly GCA_020226215.1). Classification (NCBI taxonomy): domain Eukaryota; kingdom Viridiplantae; phylum Streptophyta; class Magnoliopsida; order Fabales; family Fabaceae; genus Sindora; species Sindora glabra. The sequence continues at coordinate 38,033,897 of CM035236.1, read as the reverse complement.
ACGTTATACCCTATTACACACTATGTGACTTGTAATAATTTTTCCGTGAGACATAGACAATTTCTTACAGTAGTGACTTCTAGGCATGAGCTATCTCGATTCTTAAATGTTGTCCCAGACCCTTTATGGTGCAAAGTTATGAAAGAAGAAATAGATGCACTAGAAAAGAATGACACTTGGACTTTAACAATACTTTCACCCAAAAAGAATGCTATTGGTTACAAATGGGTATACAAGATTAAGTATAAATCAGATGGGACCATGGAACGTCATAAGGTGAGACTAGTTGTTCAAGGAGATAGTCAGAAGAAGGGGATTGATTATAATGAGATTTTTGCACCAGTTATGAAGATGGTTACAGTTTGAATACTTTTAGTTGTTGTAACTACTCGATCATGGATACTCCATCAAATGGATATTCATAATGCTTTTTTGCATGGTGATTTGGATGAGGAAGTTTATATGCAATTACCTCCCAGCTTTTCTAGTGCAAATCCTGGGAAAGTGTACAAGCAGAAGTCCCTTTATGGCTTAAGGTGGGCGCCATGAAATTGGTTTGCAAAACTTGTTGCTGTATTGAAGAAATATGGGTTCAAACAATCCCATGCCGATTACTCGCTTTTCACTTATTATGAAAGGAATGTGATTTTAACTTTTCTAGTGTATGTTGATGATCTCATTATTGCAAGGAACAATGGAGATGTGATTGAACAATTCAAACAATATCTTAGCATATGCTTCTACATGAAGGATCTTGGCTCTCTAAAGTATTTTTTAGGTCTTGAGGTGGCTCGAGGACCTCAGGGGATTTTCTTGTGTCAACGTAAATATGCTTTGGATATTATCTCAGAAACTGGGTTGTTAGAAGCCAAACTAGCTAGTTTTCCTCTTGAGTAAAATCATGGATTAGCCCTTACTAATGGAGTTATTTTAGAGAATCCTGAGAAATATCGTCATCTCATTAGGAGACTTATCTATTTAACCATATCTCAGCCTGAACTTAGTTACTTTGTGCACATCCTAGCTCAATTCATGCATTGTCCCCATTAGGAACATTGGGATGCTACAATAAGGGTAGTTCGATATTTGAAAGCTAATCCAAGACAATGGATCTTTCTTCGATTGGATAATGATTTACAGTTATATGCTTACTATAATTCTGATTGGGCCAGCTATCCTTTTAGTAGACATTCATTGACATGATATTTTGTTTTATTAAGCCAATCCCCTATATCTTGGAAAACCAAAAAGCAAGCCATAATTTTCCATTCCTCAGCAGAGGTTAAATATAGGTCTATGGCTACTATAATTTGTGAATTGAAATGGCTTAAAACTCTTCTAAGTGACTTACGGGTACCACACCCTCAACCTATGCAACTTTATTGTAATAGCCAAGCAGCCATTCATATTGCAGCCAATCTAGTATTTCATGAACGCACCAAGCATATTGAAGTAGATTGTCATTTCATTCATGATGAAATCTAAGTTGGCAACATTGCCACTATGCATATAAGGACCTACAACTAGCTTGCAGATATCTTAACTAAAGCTCTTGGGAAGCAATAATTTAACTTTCTTTTAGGCAAATTGGGCATTCAAGACTTTCATGCGCCAACTAGAGGGGGAGTATTAGGAGAATAATATTAATTATAGTAATTATTTAGGAGAATCATCTTAATTATGTCAATTATCTCATTGCAATCTCATTATTGATATTTAGGAAATCTTGTACAAATCATGATTAATGCATATTGGGAATGATTTTAGAAATAGATATCATGATCAATGAATATCATGAATAATTATAGGAATAGAAAATTTTAGGAATTTGTTCTTTTCATAACTTGTATATATTGTATACATTTGTTATTGAAATACAATACGAGATTACAATAATAGTCATATTTTATTAATATTTAATAATTTAAAATTTATTTTTCTAATTTAATACATTTTCATAAATGCAGCAGAAATATTAAAAATTAAGAAAGCAACTATTCACGATTTGAAAATTAGAGGAGGCTGATGGAATTTAAGCGTTTCTGATTACAAATCATGCATGCTGATGACTATGGGAAATTCACGTGAAATTTTTAAATGAGAGGAAAAAATAAAATAAAAGTTGAATCCAGCAAGTTAGGGTAACAATCAATTTTTTTTTTCGAAAAAGGAGGAAATAAAAGTGAAATAAATATCAAACATATTGATTTCATTTCATTGATTATATATCATAGTTGAAATCACCAAAAGGTATCTTATGTGGCGCCAACTATGGCCTATGATCACGTGCAGTGATGCATTACTTTTACAGCAATGTATATATACTGAAAATATAACTCGAAATTAAATTTTAAATAGATACAGAGGATTATTATTAAATATAAAATGATGAAATGAATTTATAAAATTTAATTGAATAAATACAAAAATTTGAAATTTAATTTGGAATGTCAATTTTTATATTTATGAAATTTTATTACTTTTATTAAGGCTCAAATGAAAAACTATGCTTTTACACTAACCAAAGTCTCATTAATATACACAATTATTACGCTCCAACTAAAATTCTTCTTTCCAATTTGTGCCGTGCCGTCTCAGCTACTCATGTTTCTTTAAAGATCACTCACCAAAATTCAGAAAAATAATCATTATTTTCTTCATCTCGATCATCATTACATTGACGAAATAATTAGACAAATCATGGTAATCACCAAAATCAAAATGCACTTCAAACCTAAAAAGTGATATTAAATTAATATATATTAACATACTAATTCTATTTTATAACTACTGAGAAAGAAAATGAACTATAATTAATTAATATTAATACATGTACAATCTCTCAAGCTGAAAATTTTCATACACAGTATAACAAGGTCAATTTCTGATCTCTGATGTTTCAATATCAATATATAAGAGAATAAAAGAAGAAAATGAGGAAAAATTAAAGGAAAAAAAGAAAGAAAGTGGATTTAGTATCATCACCAAGTTACAAAATCTTGCGACTTCATTTTCTTTCTTGCACTATTTTGGTTCGCCTGAGAAATATATAAATCCATTAATGGTGCAATGGATTCGGACCGGTTGGAACACGGCGTTTCTCGACGCCATAACGCGGATCAATCTCAGATTTTGATGGGTCTGGCTTCATATCTGGTGGGTGTTTTTGATTATAATGCTGCCTGAAGAAAGGAGAGAAGTCAAATTTGCTGGCTAGAACTTTTCTGCTGGGCAAACGGTGATGAGACGAAGATGATGATGAAGAATAATAATAGCTTGGCTCTATGATGTGTTTCTTGTTGATCTTGGACATGAAATTGAAATATTCATGGAAGAATAAGAAGAGCAAAGAGAGCCATAGAAGAATGATGAATATTTGAGAGATTTTGAGGGCCATGGTGGAAGAGGAGGAGAAGCCAAATGGGTGGGAAGGGGAAGCATGGATCAGAGAGATATGAAGGAAACCCCAAGATGTTTAGATAGGATTTTATGGGATATGCGGAGCTTTTACAAGTTGTTTTTGGTGAAATTCAGAAGGAGACTTATAACTATGAGAAATATATGGTGAAAGGTTAGAAATGTGAGTGAAATGGGCCTTTGTGAAACTTGAGAGCTCACGGTCCCTTTTTATCGTATTATTCACAAAAGAAGTGCTACAAACACATGTTATAATACATTTTACAAACCTAAATTCATTCACTTTCTTTCACACTTATAATTAGGTTTTATGAGACTTACTATTCTATTAGTGATTGTATAATACCCACAAATATATATATATATTTTAACGTGGGTATGTCAGTTTTGTATTATGTATAGTTTTGTTTTGTATACACAATGTTTGATCGAGGGACAAATAACTTACGTAAAAATAATTTTACAATTTTTTATATAATCGCACAATATCAATATATAATTTTAAAATTTTAAAGGCCCAAGATCCAATACACCCTTTAAAAGCTCCACCTTTGTATATATAAAATTGTCTGAAATCATAATAACCCATTTGTTTAAAATATGGAATAATTTTTTTATACAAAATGGAGTTTAAAAGCAAAGTAGATTATTCAATTTTAAGGTTAGGACATATCATCACCTTCTTAATTTGAGAACTCATAATAGTATTTACTAATAATCAAGTTTCTTAAAATCATTAGTAGTATAACTTTCAAATATAAGATATGAATAATTGAAGATAAATAGAGTAAAGTTGTAAATTAATTTAATACATACACTATTTAGAATAAGAATAAACAAAATAATTAATCTTTTATTTAAGGTTGTGATTATTATATTTTTCAAATTTCATAGCTAGTATTAGTAATTCTTTATTTTCACTTTTTATCTTATGATTATTTGTCCCTCGATTTACTTATAGTGTTAAAATCAATGAAAATATTCAAGTGAATTATTTAATCTCACCTTACTAACATTAAATATATTTTTACTATTTATATTATTTTTTACCATTTATTTTGATATTAATTACGAGAAGGACAAATAGTTTTAATCAAAATAAAAATAAAAAATTAATAAATTAATTATAAATTTTAAGAAATATAATACTCACTAACTTTTTATTAAGGAGGATTAAACGTGTTTGCAGAGAATATATATATATATATATATAATCTCAAATTGCAATGTGTGCAATTATATTTCCTAAAAAGAGAGTGAGAAATGAAGGGCGGTAGACCCTTTTCCCAATGAAAGTTTCTTAGAAACAAAGAAAACGATTTTAGGATCATAATGTCAATTTTCAAACATATAATTATGAATTATGTATGATTGTGCTTATTATTAATGCTTGAATATCCTAGATGCATGTTGGAAAAATGTGTACCCTCCCCCTCCCCTCTCTCTCTCTCTCTGTCTCTTGTGGAACAAACAATAAAAGGAGATGATTGGGTGCAAGGGAAGATCCATGCTGGGTATGAGTGAATTGCAACTGAATGAAAGGGTGGGGAATATGCAATCCATATTTTCCATCAGCAAAGCAATGTAAGAACTATTTCACAAATTTAAGGGACAGTACGATTTTAACCGATGGACCAAAGTGGAGGACGAAGCATATGAGTTAAAGTTCAAGAAGGAAATCATTATTTTTTCCTTATTAATTAAAATTATTTTTTATTGTTATTTTCCTATTTCTCTCAAATTTAGACTTCTTTGTTTTATATTTTATTGTACTAAAGAGAATAATAATATTAAAATATCAATATTACCCTAAAACTAGACGTATTTTCGATTGGCAATTTGACAGGAATGTGCCTGCCCTCGTGGATGCGGAAGGGGAAATTCCTATCATCTTATATATTCTTTGAATTTTGCTCTAACTACAATAGAATTCCACTATATTTAGTTTCAGCCATGTTAACCTTTTCTTGATTAATGCTACTATGTAAAAGTTGAAGGATTAAAGACTTAAAGTTCAATTATTTAAAGGGAAGTCTGAAATCAGCTTAAGTATGTTTATTTGTCAAAATCAAACTTTTAATATGGATTTCTGTTAGTCAAAAAAGTTTGAAGTTTTTTGGAACTATAATTAATGATGAATGGAAGGAGAGTCGTAATGGCTAATGATGAAAGGCATTGGAAGACCCCCCCCCCCTTTTTTTTTGCCTGTGACAAGCATCCGATATTGATTACGCACAATGTAATTTTTTTTAACAAAAAATTTATTTAACGTTTTCATTTGAAAAGATGTTACCTTATTCAGTTTTATTATTTAAAATTTTAATTTGAATTAATTGGAGAGTGGTGGAGGGAGGAGGGAAGGGCAGGAGTCCAACCCTCAAAAAAATATTGATGATTTTTATTTTTATACATAATATTTTTATTAATTTTTTCAAATATTTTAAAATTATAAAAAATTATATATTGTACAGAATTTTACATATTTATAGCCCTTTCAAATTAAAATTCTGGCTCTGCTATTGCAATTCAATCATACTGCTAATTATTCTTTAAATTAGAAATAGAAAAAGCTAACATAACGTTACGAAACAAACACATATCAATTAAAATATGACATCATAATAACATGTAAATTCCAAAAATAGAATTCCATTAATATATTGAGGGGGGGGGGGGGAGTATTCTAGGCAATTCTTCTATGAAAATGTAAAGAAGAAAGTGAAAAAGCATGAAAAAAGATCCTGCGTACCTGCTCACTTTCAATCGAATAGCCCAAGCTCGACTGGTCAATCAGTCAACATCATTGACATTTTTCATCTCCTTCAAGACATTTTTAGGCTCCTGTATTTTCTTAGTCTAACCTAATATTTTTAACTAATTTCCTTACTTAACCGTTTTGAATCAGTGTATTGCATCAAATCCTATATTAATGCATCATATTATATTGTATCGCATCTTATCATATCATATTATATCTATTCTAAGTTTATTTGTGATTTCTACATGTACATTTTAGTTATCGGATTAAAATCCTATATATATACATATATATATTGCGCTCGGAGATAAACATATTTCATTCATAGGCAACTGTCTATAGTTAAATTAGAATCTGAGATTGACTTTAATTGGGATTTGGGACTAATCTTCAAACTTGTTATATGTAAACCCAAACAACAGTGAGAAATATTAAGAAATTCTAAACACAAAAAAAGTCAGCAAGGCAAACAAGAACGCGTCTAACTCTAGCCTCTATTCTGCTTGTAATCGTTTGTGTCGTCGCCACCGGCCATTTCCCCACCAATTTTCTTCCCCTCCACCTTCTTCCACACCTTTTCCCTAATATTAGAAGCCTTTTTACCAAAGGCTGGCAGTGGCTACATTCCATCCCTTTTGTGCATCCTCTATTTCTATTTCCTAGGTTACAATTTGTTTTTTGTTTTATATATTTCCCTAATTAAGGTTCAGTTCTAAGGTTCGGTGGATGAAAGCAAGTTATACAAGGTTTCAATTTTTCCCAACAATGCTGGTTTTCAACTTCAAAACTCAGGTGTTCGTTTTGGATCTTGGACAATCTGAACATCTTCAATCAGATTTCCTTCAGAGACATCTCAATGCTATCTTTACACGACAGTCAACTTGGAGCTACTCTGTCTAGCTAATATATTTGTGTAATCGCTTGCTCTAATTGATTCAGGAAATTAAAAATAGGAAGTCAAAAAACCAACTTAGGATTCAAAAGAGGCCTTTTGACTAAGAATTCTAGAACAAATGTTAAAGATGAACGGCTGAAAACCGAGAAAAAATTGAAACACCCAATGGATTATACGCTTAAGTAGCCTATGTGCGCTAGTCTAGAAAATATGCGCTTAGAACAATTTGAAAATGCTTGTTTTGATGAATTTGCATTAATTTAAGATGATGCTGATGAAATAGATAATAAGGGTGGATTATTATTTCTTACTATTTTAAAAGTTGCATTGAATAAAGAGATCATAATATGGTGATTGGGTTTTTCTAATCTATGCATATGGTACATAGGATAAGGACTAATTAATGTTTATTAGAATAAGAGTTTTCCTCATAAAAGTAATGTTAATTAATAAAATAATTAATTATAATTCATTTTTATGAGAGAAAGGTGAATTATTTTATTAATTATTATTACTTTTACGAGAAAAAATTTAGTTAGTATAAGTATTAATTAATTGTTATCCTATGCACCAAATGCATAAGTTAGAAAAATTCATGGTGATTAGTAACATTGAAATTAAGAAAGAGAGAAAGAGACAGAGACAAAGAGAGAGATAAGTTGTAGCCCAGTAACATTTTAAGTTCAGGACTTACAATTTGCAAATGACAATTTGAACCAAAAGTAAGCAATTTAAACATTCGACTAAATCAACATACCAAGAAATTTCAAGTACTTGAATCCCAAAAATAAAACTTCAAAATCAAGTCAAAGTTCTTGATCACCAATGTAATTAGGATCCTTTTGGTGGTGGTTTGAAGAAATCTGTATTTGCTAAGTGCCTTAGGGTGTTTACTCCCACTAATACAAATCATACCATGTTGGTTTTGTTTAAGAAGGAAATGTGAAGAAGTTTTGCAAGAATTGTATATAGTTAGAACATATTGAAGCCGAATGTATATCACATAACTCCAACAAAGGGATGGATACTAAAATTCAATATTGCCCATTTTATATGTAAAGTCCTAAAAAATCCCATTTCACTTCTTATTCAAACTCAACTCCTATCATACAACTTTCGAGATAATCAAGTTACAATGGCACTTTCTAACTTAGGTAGCTTGGCAAAAGTTGCTAAAACTAATGATTAGAAAGTATCATGAACTTGAAAAGTTGAATTATACACATGGCACACAACAAGGTTTGACCAAAAATCAAAATAAATCACAAATGGAGTTAGAATTACAAAGTTCTCATATACTTGATATGGTTGATGCTAGTAGGCTACCCCTAAATGTGTATAACAAAAAGCATTGTTGGAAAACACAAAGGGTTCATGGCCAATCATTTAAGAGGTTTACCACATAGTGAACCTATTATAGGGAAGGTAGAAAGCAATAAAATTCCTATGATATCTACTACTAGCATGGCAAGTTTATTGCTCATGCTTTTCCGCTAGGTTCTTTTTAAGTCTTTGGCATGTAGTTTTATGTTTGAGTCTTTTTTTTGTAGTTGCTTGTTATTTGTTTACTTAGTTTTCTTTGTGTTTAGGTTCTCTCTAAATATGTAAGGTTTGTCTCCTTCATCTCTATGTATTGTTTTATCGTGTAATAAAAAAAAAAGAATTCAAATTTCTTTTATATATATGTGTGTATTAAAAGTATCTTTGCTTGACTTTCAATCTTTGTGGATTTCTCCACATTGATTTTATATAAAAATCTCCTAAAACTACCTTTGTATACATTTTTTTAATCCAATAAAATATATTTTTAATTATTTATTGATATTTTTAACCAATTTTTAAAAATTATATTTTTAGTTTCTCTTATCATTTGACAATTGTATTAATAATCACTCAAATTAACATTTTATTGTACATAACCATTATTGAAGTTAGTCTAGTCAGGAAAGAATAAGTTCAACCCTCCTTATGGGCAAGTTTTAAAGGAATTTGTAATCATCATCCCCATTTCTACACAAAATCATACCATTTTTCTTAACAAACTAATAAATAAATTAAAGATTGATTGAAAATATATATGGTAAATTCTCGATGAACTGGGTATTGATTGGAAGGCTTACAAGATGCAGGGGGAGTGGAAATAGCCAAGATTAAGAGTATATTAGATAAATTAGGATTATGAGGGAGCCTTTATTTATAGATTGGACATAGTGTTAAGGGGTATTAATGTGTGTGGGATGCCCACACAGATTTAGGTCCTTATATGTGTGCAGCAAAGACTGCTTTTGTCTGAGTGGTTTAGGTAAGGGATTTTCATGTAACATTGAAGATTATATATTCAAGAGTGTGTACTGTCTAAGCAAAATGTTTATGCCATATATATATATATATATATATATATATATATATATATATATATATATATATATATATATATATATATATATATATATATATATATATCCACATCTATATACAAAGGTTAATAATCTTTACTCTTTTATTTAGATAAAAAATTATACTATTAATTTAATAATAATAAAAGAATAAAAGAATTCCAACAATTTAAATGGAAAATATTGATTTAAAATATGTAAGTCATTTCTACTCATTTTCTCTCATTTTCATAATAAACATATATCAATAATAGTTATTGATAGTAAAAATTGACCATAATACATTTTATTTCTATTATTTAATTATCTTTAAATTAATTGCATAATTTTTTTGTCCAAATAAACCATATATGGATATGAAGGTTACCAATACATACATACATACATACATACATACACATACATCAAAAAATTATGATACTAATTTAAAGATAATTAAATAATAAAAAGTATTATAATTAATTTGTTACTACCAACAACTACTTAAATTAATAAATGTATTTATTTTGGAGATAAAAGAGAATAAATAGAATTGACTTAAATATTTTTTAAATTAATATTGAGTTTCCATGAAAAAAAATAAAGGTTGCTAATGTCCATACACACACATATACACAATGGTGAAGCTAAGAACCTTGCTTAATGAATTCAAATTTATGTATTTAATTTTGAAATTTAAGATTATATTTTGATATATACACAAAAATTATATCTTGATATGTACTATTGCAAATTTGTGAAAATTTTTATTATATTTTTTTAAAAAAATTAATGAAAAATTGTAATTTTTTATAAAAGAAAATCATAAAAATATTTTTATACTTTAATTTTTGAAACGGTAACTTTTTATGTATTCATCATATGCAAAATTCATACAAAATGTAAGTTTTGTGGAAAATTAAAGAATTTTACATAAAAGTTTTGTCAAAGCTTTATTTTTAAGTTTTGATCATAACAAGATCTACTTGTTAATCTTGATGGAAGAATAAAACTATAAGATAAAAATATGTGCTTGACTAAATTTCATGTGTTGAAAAGATTTAAATTTAATTTAACATCAATATAAATCAATTTTATATTACAACATACTCATGTGTTGTTTTGTTAGTAAAACTTGTTAAAAATTTGTTGTCATCAATAAAAATTATTAATTTTTAATAATGTGTTATATTCTTATTCACTGACAATGTAAAAAATTTTATACTGAAATAGATTAAATTTAAGTTCAAGTTGAAGTTATTGAATGTTCAACTAATTATCAATGTCATTAAAAAATATACATATGCCAATTATACCTAGGTTTAAATGTAATTTTAGTTCCTTAAAATATAAATTATTTAATTTTAGTCCCTTTAATTTAAAATAATTTATTTTTGTTTTAATATATTTAATTTATACAATTTTGATCCTCCGATTAGATTTCTTGTTAATTTTTATCATTTTCTATCAACTTTTGCTTGATATCTAAATATTCACTACACTAATTTTAGACAAATCATATTTTTCATATTTTTATAAACAATGAACTTTAAAAAAGATTCAACCTTTAATATGTAATCCATTAACTTTGGAAAAGAATTTCAATATCCAAACAAAAATTTTCTTTCGTACTTGTATAGAAGTCATTTTATGTTAATACAAAAGAAGTATTAGATGAAAATGATTTTTTGAAATCAAGAAATTGAAAAAAATAAAAAAAATCAAAATTGCACTAATTAAATATTTAAGAGATCAAAATAGATTATTTTAAAGTAGGGAACAAAAATTACATGATTTATATACCAGGAATTGAAGTTACATTAAAACTTAATTATCTAAAAGAATAAAAATAATATTTTGGCCACTTACTTTGATTTATTTAATCTTATTGTATAAACAATAAAATTTGAATAAAACCACTTCCACTTATTGGTTTACCAACTTGTTTAAATTATATCACTAGAAGACTTATTCAAATGCATTTATATTATATTTTAAAAACCTAATTATAAATTATTACAATATGTTGGTCAAATAAAAATAGGGATTTGTAGTAGTAAGTTTTTTTTAATAAATATTAATTGAGTAATAATAAATAAAAATTATAACTTTAGTGATTGATTCATTATCATATTAATTCAATGTTTTTACTCACACACACTTATGTATATGTGGCTCTGTTATGATACGCGCATTTCTCATACTTCCATTTTTTCATTAAAACGTAAGATATTGAGTTTCCAAGTTCTATTCAATGTAAGAATTCAACCAATATTATATATACAAAATATTATAATACTGTATATTTATGTATTAGCAGCTTTTAACGAGTAGAATATATATATTAAAAATGAAGAGAAAACTTAACCATGTACTCCTATTCTTAGAATCTGGCGGGCCTCAAATTTAAAAAATCGTCAAACCACAGCATCCTATTAAGATGTGCAATTCCTACACTATGTTATTGTGAGAATTTAAATTAAAACTTATATAGAATTTAGAATATCATGAAAATAAAATCAATGTGGAAGTATACCTTTATCATAGATTTAATTTTTCTAAATAAAACACCATTTAAATAAATACCACAAATATAGATTTTCCTTTCCTTTTTCTAAAGTGTATGGCTTTCAATGAAACAAGCTAATGATTAAATTAGGTTAAGAGTGGAGAGGAGGCCTAACTAATATAAATAAAACTCTATCAAGTCTTCCTATTACGGGTAAGAAAAGGTATAGGTTTATACTTTAACCACTAAACACATTAATCTAAAATTAGGTATCTATAAACCTAAATAATATATCACTTTAATAATTAAATTTTAGAAAAAATAAAAATTCTTAGATTATTATTTAGTTAGTTTATCAAAAAATAAAATATTTACAGTTAATGGTAGCTCGCATAAAAATTTTAATATTCTTCCATTTGGACAACATTAATTATAAAAAAGTTATTTTATAATATATTTTATATGAAAATGAATCTTAAGTAATGACTCTCAAATTGAACACAAAATTTATAGCACATGGCCATGATTTTAAAAACACACCATCCAAAAAATAACACCTGAAACACAACTCATATTTAAGTAGCCAACAATATCGAATCATAGCAATAATTGCATTATTATCAATACAAGGCCTTCCATGATTACATATATAATCAATTACTTAAATATGAGTTATTAATGTGAAAGTATAGCAAGAAAAATAGCATCAAAAGTGTGATATAAAAAACATGCTATTTTTTTAGTTATTTCTCAATGATTTCTCTATAACAAGCTCAATAATAAGATAGAAAAATCTTTTGGTAATAATAAATGTAATCATCTCAAAATCCTAAAATAGTATCAATTAAAAGACAAATATCAAACATAGGAGTTAGCAATTGACACTGAGTCCTAGTCTTTATAAATCTGTTAGTTAGAACGTTTATAAGTTTTAAAATGATATCAATTAAGAGACAAATATATAACTCATGAACTAATAATTGGCATTAAATCCTAACTTTGATAAATCTATTATTAGAATGCCTCAAAGTTTAAAAATAGTATCAATTAAGAAATGAAGATATATATCAAGAACTAATTAATAAATAACAAATTTTAATTTTGATAAGATATCATATAAAAGAATATATTAAACTTGATAGATAGCCTTTATCAAGGCAATTTTCATTATTTTAATATGGTGCGCATAGCAACCATATATACAAGCTCAAGAACTAACAATTAACACCAAGTCTTGGTCCTTATAATTATAATAATTAGTACATTTCATAATATGGAGTTATATGTATTGATTAAAAAAATTTATAAATTGCATATATAAATGCACAATAATGTACCAATATGATTAAAAGTAAATATGATAAAAATTAGTAAATTGTGTAACAATATATATGACATATGCATCTTGTATACCAATAAACATATTATAATTATCAACTAAAATTAAATATTCTATATAATATAGAACTTTCACTAATCAAGCAAGAACAATAAAATTGAACACTTATATCTTAACAGGCTTTTAAACATCTTATAAATATAAGAACCTTGGTTCATGAGAAAAATGTTTAAATTTTACATACATATTTTAATGGTATCCAAAATTATAATTTCTTAAATTATCAATTTGATATAATAAAATAAATTAATAATTAAAAGAAATTAATTATATAATTAACTTTAGTATCTTAAACAAGTACTTTACATAACTATCAAAATTAAATATTAAACTTGATACCAAGTTAATATAACAAAAGAATTTTCTAAAATATACTTGTAGAGATTACTTGAACAAAATATGAATAAAAATTTTAAATTTGACTTAAATTATTTAAAAAATTCTTATGATAGCAACATACACTATTGACCAAAAAAACATCTCATAAAAATTTAAAAAAATGAATTCACAATGTATATGTCAGGAATTTTATAATTTACTTTATACTATGTTCAAAGAAATATACAATAATTTATATATTAAATTCATTACTATTAGTAAAAATATGCTTGATAAAAATTACTTGAAATATTATGTATATAAAAGAGGATTCAATGAGATTTCTACTTCTTTATTATACATATTTTTTTACAAATAAATGTATGTAATAACATGTAAGTTATTGCAAACTAAACTATATAAACAAATTCTAATATTTAAATGAACTTTTATAAAATAAAATAATTTTAAATATCATTAAATAAGCTCTTTAATATAAGTATCACATTTTGTAGTACAAATAAAATTTTATAACATTAAATCAAAATTCCATTAATGTGAAGATTCAGTGCAATTCTTAAAAAATTATATACTATTTTAAAATATAATTATTTATATTAATTGATTAATAATTTATTCATCAAATATAATTTTTTTAAATAAATTTATATATAATTCCACCCCAAAAAAGGAAAAAAATTATATTTCATCACAATGTGCCATAATGTTACAAATAATATAAAATTCAATTTATTATCATGTAATTAAAGTTATACAATAGTATATACCATTCTCAAAATTAATTCATCTAATAATTATTTAAAATATAAGAGAGCTAAATTTAGTTACACAAATCATGTAATAACGTATAATAAATAAATTTTTTTATATATTAATAAGATCTATATAAGAGTTCCTAATATATAATTATAAATTTTCCTTTGGGTAGAATGTATAATATGTATTTGTTTTTCTTTCAATATATATTAACTTAGTTATATAAAAAATAATATGATATTCAAAAAATTATCTTCTTTGGACAAATAAACCTTCTAGACTAGTTTACTTTTATAACCAAATTAAGATAACATGTTTTGATTATGCCTTGAAAGAAAATGATTAATCAAAGAAGTAATACTTTTACCATAAAAGTAAAAGAAACAATATTAAAAGTAAGAATGTAACTCTCAATTTACGGACACAAGAGTAATGTTCATTACTATAATTTTTCTTTTGGGTAAAAAATGTAGTATGTAAGAAATCCTCTTAATCACGAAGTTAACTAAGAGAATATCTTAGCATTAAAAACATATCCCTTTTGGACAAATATATTCTTAAAACTAAGGCAACTCTAAAAATTTATATGCTTCGTAAAATATCCTTGACTAAAACATGCAGCAACCCCCTTTAGGCAAGTAATTGCATATAATAATCATAAATTAATTATGTATGATATAAATTAAAGACTTTATAACAATATGAATGATGTTACTTTGGTAATAATTATCCATAATAAATCATAAATTTTTCAAAATATTTAGGATATAAAAATTGTCCAAAACATTGATTTTTTAAACACAAATAAATGTGATCAGTTATAATGTAAAATAATAAATGATCACAAAATAAAAAATATTGTTACATTCAAATTACCTCAACTTCAATCCTTTTGCACATAATCATATCTTAAATCTATATGATTTAAAAAAATGAAGATTAAAATATAGATTTATTTTGAATTAAAGTTATTATTAAATCAAGATCAATATGGAGATAAATTTATAATTCTAATTAGATCCCTTTAACACGTTTTTTTTAGAAACATAAATTAGTTTTTTTAAATTAAAATAAAAAATATTTAAAATAATATTAACAAAATTGAATAATTCACCTTACTTAGTCCATGTAAGATTTATGTTAAAATAAAAATACTTATGAATATAAACACCATGTGTGAAAATGATATAATATTTTTTTCACAAATACCATGTGTTCAACAATATATATTTACAACAAAAGAGATTATGAAAAAAAATTAAAAGATAATATGTTAGTTTTAGGTAAAATAATTCTCCCTTAGGTAAATAATGTAGTACATAAGAATCTCCTAAAATTGAAGCAAGTTAGGATAATATATTATTATTACAAATTGATACCCTTTAAGTAGATAAAATATACAATAATAAAATAAATTTAAAAATAAAATTACTTCATCAAACTAATTTATAATTATAACATACAGCAACCCTTTTTGGCAGGTCATTGTATGAAATAATTAAAAATTATTTTATTAAATTTATTTCTAATTATAACACATACTTATCCCCTTTGGGCAAGTAAATATATGAAATAATTAAAAAATTAATCCTGTAAATATTTATTAATAGCTTAAAAACTTATAAATTAATATGAAATAATTTTACTTTAATAATAATTATCTAAATTAACTTATATGTTTCCTAATAGAATTGGGAAATTAAAATTATACCTAAATTTATAA
The DNA here is from genome assembly GCA_020226215.1 of Sindora glabra. Classification (NCBI taxonomy): domain Eukaryota; kingdom Viridiplantae; phylum Streptophyta; class Magnoliopsida; order Fabales; family Fabaceae; genus Sindora; species Sindora glabra. The sequence goes on along the minus strand of CM035236.1, from coordinate 38,017,726 downwards.
AATTATATTATTGAATATAATTATATTATCAGTCCATTAAGGGATCTAAACAATATAATCAATACTAATTATCAAAATCATATTACATTATAACATAATCTCAAAACTTTTTTTTTACTTTAATAAAAGAAAATATTGCTCAATTGTCAATGCTACATCACTAAAATTATTTTAAATAAGGATTTTTATAAAATATCATTACTTTGTCATGATAAGGATGAAACAAAAATTAATAATCTATCAAATCAATGGATGACAAATTATTATCAAGTAAGATACTTAAGGTATAATATTTTCTTCAACTTATACTCTATATAATAATTATCTTGACATCAAATTTTAAAAAAAGGCAAATAAAAATCTTAACAAATTACTACTAAAAATGTGATAATTTTTTACTTTATTTTCACTAATAAAATTTTGTTTAAGATAGTAATTATCCAAAATAATTTTAATAATAAAAATAAATTAATAAAGCAAACAAATATTGTGTATAATATTAAAAATGCAATATGGTAGTTCATGGGCACATAGATAATAAAAATATTTAGGAGTATATAAAAAATTGCTATATTCTTTCCTCTTTGGATGGAAAATTTAGTATATAAAGATCATCTTATTATTGAAGTCAATGAAGACAATACTTTAATATGGGCAATTTATCCCCTTTGAGTAGATAAATTTTCAATAATACAATATGTCTAAAAATGTTTTAATAAGCCAATTAATCATATAAATATTAATAACTTAAGGATCTTATAAATTAATATGATCACTTTCGTAATAATTATTCAAAATTAATCCAAAAGTCTCCTAAATAAAAATCTAGGATAATAATAAAAAAATACTAAAACTATTATTTAAATAATTTTTAAAATTAATAATAACAAAAATATGATCATTCCATATTAGGGTGTTGTATAAATTGCACCTATATTGATCATTAGAGCCATAAATTGCATTAAATTTCACAATTTTAAACTTCATCAATAAAAAATATTTAAATGATTATTTTAAATGATATATATATATATATATATATATATATATATATATATATATATATATATATATATATATATATATATCATAAGTTATAAATCATAAAGGTTGAATTTCATACATTTTAACTAACCAAAAAACCTTTTGTATTACTTTTAAAATAGACAACTTATAACTAATATTAAAAATAATGAATTAATAAAAAGAGAAATATAAAAGTAATTTCGATATATTATCTTGTATTTCCTTTTGACTTTTTATCATGTAAGTATAAATTAAGTTCAACAAAAAAAAAAAAGACAAAGTCTAATCCAAAATGCAATTTTCAATGGCAAATAATGCATTGAAATAAAAAAAAGGTCACACGCACATGCACACACACGCATGTATATATATATATTAGAATTTGATTCATTCAATTCATTTTAGATTATTAATGGATAAATTATACAAAATAAATTTCATAAAAATCACAAATTAAAATAAAGTACTTATGATAAAAAAAAGTAATAATTAATGAAACTAACATACACCAAATCCAAATTTATTATAGAATAATTTTGAAAGATTTTTCCAAACTATCTAATGAAATCAAAAAAATTTATAGAATCATAAAATTAGGATTTATTCATCACTCAATCAATTTTAATAACAATAACAACAACAACAAATTATTATAATTTTACAATCATAAAATTATCCAAAAGTACCCATAAAAATTGATCATATCAAAAGTGATAAAATAATTAAATCAAAATAGAAGATAATTACAAATAATTTGATAAAATTAATCAGATAAAAAAATAATAAAATGAACATATAAAATAGGAGTTATTAGTATCAAATCAATTAGATTTATTTTTTAAAAAATTATATATATTACATATATAATTAATTTGAAATGACAATAATTATTATTTATTTTAGAATATATAATGATATTATTGTTTTAATCATATAGGCATATAACGTTCAAGAATTATATAACTCACAAGATTTTTACTATCCTCTCTAAAATTTATTATACTGCTATCCAATTATGAAAATTGAATTCAAGTAGAACAAAAATGTTGGATCATTATTTCATGAATTCTTTATATATTATCACTTAAATTTAATGCATACTTACACATATGTAATATCTAAAATGATATTTACCAAACATATTCAAAGGGCAAAATTTCTTGTCTTTTATCGAAATAAAATTCATGAATCAAAAGTCCTTTATCATGAACAATTTATTATTTATGAATAATTCAAAATTGAAAATAGATAGTAATTATTGTTGAATATTTTGTATACATGATGACATACAATTATATTCTAAATTTATATAAGAAGACTTCAATACTATATATAAGAATTTAAATTAAAATTCGTATAGAATTTAGGTTACCATGAAGATAAAATTAATACGGAAACATATCTTTATTGTGGATTTAATTCTCCCAAACAAAGTAATATTTAGATAAATATTACATGTATAAATTTTTCTCTCTTTCTCTCTTTTTCCTAAAGTTTATAGCTCTCAATGAAATAAATTAATGATTGAATTAGGTTAGAAGTGGAAAGGGAATCTAACTAATATAAATAAAACCTTATCAGACCTTCTCATTATGGGTCACAAAAGGTATAAGCATACATTTTAACTATTAAATACATTAATTTAAAATCAAGTATTTATAATCCAAGTAATAAATTACTTTAATAATTGAATTTTAGAGAATAAAAATTTCTTAAATTATTATTCAGCTAATTTATCAAAAAATAAAATACTTACATTTAATGGTAATTCAGATAAAAATTCTAACAATCATATGATCATATAAGTTTTGAATTCATGCATATTTCAAAACAAACTTAATTAATCAATTTGTTTTTATTAAATCCAAAAAAAAACTCTGATTAATTGCAGCTCGCTCATTGAAAATTAAAGTCTAATATTTAGTTTTCTTTAAAAAAAAAAAAGGGGGGGGATTCTTTGCTGTTTCTTGCTAATTTTTGAATGAAAACTACGTATATCTTCATATATATATATATATATATCTGTGTGTGTGTGTCTGGTTTTTCCTTCTTCTTTTTTAAGAGATCAAAAGTGTTACATAGAAACTTGAGTACATATGATATCAAAATAAATGCACGCATGTCAATATATATATATATGTGTGTGTGAAATAAATGCACGCATGTCAATATATATATATGTGGGGGGGGGGGGGCTATTGATGTATTTATGTAAATAAATTGATTCTAGCTGTGTTTAAACATAATTAAATAAAAAAAATCTGCAAAGAAAATACAATGCGGAAAGAGGAAAAATAGAAGAAAATGATGTCTGTATATCTGACACTTTGCTTCAAAGTTCAAACATCAGCAGAGAGATATTTTGGTTATTTCTCAGAAACACCCCATTGTTGGCAGAATTCTATGATTGGATTTATGTGTAACATGGTTTTATCATGCTAAAGGAAGTACGTGCCGATCTCTTCTTATGATAAGGGCTCTAACCGCATGTTGGGAACTTACAGTTTCATGCTCTATTTCAGTACCCGATGGAGGTTGATTACTCTACTTAGCAATGAAATATTCCAAATATTTTTGAAAATTCTTTTCTTTTTTGATGTATTTTTTATCCATTATGAGTCAAATTCTACATAAAAAAATATATTTTTTCTTTCAGATTTAGGAAAATATTAAAAAAAACATTTTTAAAATTATGAATTAGAATAAGTTAGGCTCAACCGAAAAGAATATTGGTCCAAATTTACCTAGGAAAATCGATTTTAAATATTTGTGGGGGAAAAAAGGGAAAAGCAGTTGAAAATAATTAAATTACCCCCCCCCCCCGCAGAAAATCAATCAACCAAGGATTAAAAGTGTCACCAAAACACAAACAAACAATTTACGCATTATGAATTTGAGTTAATTATTTGTCTGTATCTTTGCCTTGCAATCATGCTATAATTGAAAGTGAAAATCATAAACAAATTTCACAAATATTTCCTGCATTTAAGTGATCCACTTTATATCAAAAAATTACACAATAATATTTGTAAACTTTTAATTGCACAGTCCCACAACTTTATCATTACCATCCAAATCTCTGCCAAAGCAATATACGAAGATGTCAATCTTGGTGGGTGCATAATCGAGCCCACTTCTAATAAGAATAAGAATAAAAATAAATGAATGAAGAGAGAGAGAGAGAGAGGGGGGGTAAAAAGGTTATATATATTGTATAATTTATGATTAAAAATAATATTTAAAGTTATGATAATAAAAGAAAGTATTTTTTTTAAAATACAAGAATTTTTTTTCTTAAAATCCTTCATATGTAATATTGAACAAATAAAATTTTTTTTTATTTTGATAATTTATAATTATATTTTACAAAAAATATTTTTGATAGAAGTAAACAAAATCCTAATATCATAACTTTTGATAATATTATTTGTCTTATGATTCAAAATTGTTAATTAATATAAATATTTATGTCACAAAATATTTATTTAGTAAGTAATTACAGTACTTTATTACTGATAGTATAAAAGATAATTAAATATGTTTAACTTAAAAAAATCTAAAATTTATGCTACATTAAATATGGTTAATGATTTTTTTTTTCAATTGTCAAAATTGAGTGATTATATATGAGACTAAAAAGAGACTACTACACTTTAGTTACTGCCCAAAGTTCACGAAGTGGACCAATTCGTAAGGCCCTTATATATCTATTCCAAAGCCCAAGTATGACCCCTACATGGTTAGGGATATGAAATGCAATGGGCCCAATATTATTTTTGACAAATGCTCAGTGTGGATAATGACTTTCATTTTATATTTTATACAATGAGTTCAGATTCCATCCATCGTAAATTATTTTTACGTAAGTAAATAAGGATATGGTACGATATTAAAAAATTAATAAACTTTAATGTTTTAACAAGTTTTATTGATGTTATAATATATAAATAAGTAATAGTATAAAATAAATTTATATTGATAACGAATCAAATTTAAATCTTTATATATTTTAGATTCTTATATATATTCAATGAATTTAATTTTAATTTGCTATTATTGTAGATTAATTTTAGATTATCATTTATTTATATATTTCTATGTTAATGAAAATTATTAAAACTTTTTATTTAAGTTAAAAAAATTTAATTATTATTACTTTTTCATGTCTTTTTCTCATTTTGGATAGTATAAAATATTTTATACCAACAACCAATGAAATTTAAACACTAAATCAATTACCAAAAAACATATGGGTGAAGAATGCCAAATATAAAAGTACTCGCTAATTATACATCCATCTCAGGTATTTTTAGTTCAAAAAGTTATATGTTGATTGATGAAAAATGGCATCTAATTTCCGATTTTTTAACCTGGAAGAAATTTCTTTTTAATTCTTTCATTAATTCTGTGAAAGTCAAGTTAATAAAACTACATATATTGTTAAAAGTAATCTCTCTTTACATATCCAGTTCGTAAGGTAGGTTGATTACCTATCTTGATGATATATGTAAAGATTTAAATTTGTAAATCAATTTTATATAATTACCTAATGTTGACATATTAAAAAAATTGTTAAAATATTCATATTATTAATAAAAATTTCAAATTTTTAAAGACATATCATATTATTTATTGATAATATAAAAATAATACATTAATTATCAATCAAATTTAAATTCTTTAAAGATTTTTTCTCTTTAGTTGGAATTTATTTCAGATAATTGATTCTTTATCTTTTTGTTAACACAACAGCCTTTATTATTATTTTGAAATAAAGTTAGAGGAGGGAGTGAAACATAAATAAATATCCATATACCAAATTTAAATACCAACAATTTTTCTAGATTAATTGAAATAAAAGCTCTATTTATTTTGTTAGGAGATATTTTTTGTATAAAAATTTTATTTGCATATATATTGATGAAGAAGTGGTTTATCATTTGTATGGATGGTTTAAAAAAATATGATACTTAGAAGTATAATAGTAAATAAAAGCAAATTTTTTTGAAAAAGATAAAATTACTTTTTCCACATTGTTTATATTTAATATTAGATGGAGAAATCACGTTCATCATCTAAACAACTTATACTTCTATTCCTTTTTAAGTGTTGTTTAATATGAATACACAAGAATTAAGAAAAATAATAAATAAATTTAATTTTAGAATAGATAAATTATAATTTATTAATATATCTTCTACTAAAAATTAATTAATAAATAAAGTTATTGAGTATTTATTTAGATTATATCAGTAATATTTGAAAGAAAATAATAAATATATTATTAATTTTTTAAAATAATAAATAAATAAAAATAAAAGAATTTTAAAATGAAACATAAAAAATATGGAGGGAATAAATTATAATATGAAAAGAGTAATTATATTTTACAAAAAATATTTTTCATTCAAACAATATTTATGATATTGAACGTAGTTTTAAACTTTCAATACATCAAGGATAAGAACTAAAGTATAGAACATAGATAAAAGAAATAAAAAAATAAGAAATATAAAATCTTACTAAAGCAAGCAAAGCATAATAGAAATTTTTTTTCTTAAGGCTTAAAAACTTAACTATAACATTAGTCATAGGAAAATTGTAGATCATTGTCACAAGCTAACTCCATTGAAAAAGGAACCTCATGAATAGACCCTACCTTACTTTCTATAACCTTAAAAACCTACTTGGCTATTTCATAAGTTTTAGTATTTACAATCCTACTAATTCAAATTATAGAAAGAATAATAGAATCTAGTAAATAAAATCTAATGTCTTTAATTAAAACTAATATATAGTATGGATATTTAGTAAATCCTAAAATAGCATCCACCACTAGTCTACAAATACTTGCAATCATAATCTTTGCAAAATCCATATCTTATGCTACTTAACATGCTTTCAATATTGTGTGAGCTTCTGCTTTTTCTAGGGAGTTGCAATGTAACTTCTTAAACTAAAAACCTTCCACCTTTACTATCTCATACCAGCCTATGACTGCAATGGTCATTGTATCATTCTTCCATGCTACATCTATGTTGAGTTTTAAATATTTCATGGGTAGTGGAATCCATTTTTCATTAATTTGAATTGACAATGAAGGTAAATTATTATTGATATGACTTAATTCTATTTGTAAGTCATTCTCAACAAGGATTGCTAGACTTTTAAATTCAATAATTTACACTTAAACACTAGGTCATTGTGAGCTTCCAACACTTTACATGTGATTAGGGCTAAGCTTATTGCCACTTTAATTGCTAATTTTGGTTATGCATAATAGGGATAAGGCAAGCATTCATACAAAATAAAGTCCAAAAAGAAAAGGAATATTACGTATATGGATACCTAAAATCCTAGACCTAAGTAAACATTTAACTTCACACCTAGTCAACATATGAAATTCACTTTTGGGTTCAAGTTGGCATAATAAGCAATTTACATCCTGTAATTAAGCAAATGCTTGAATAGGAACTCCGATGGCAATCACCCCTTTGAGAAATCTCTATTATGTAACTTGTAGCTTGTAATGAATTTTAAAGCTCGAAAGTTTTTGCCATTATTGTGCATCCTAGTCTAAGTACTATCTTTTATTAGAGGTATGATACACAGAGCTCACTATAAATTCTCCTGAGTTCTCCAATATTCATTTTAATTCATCTTCCTTTATGGCTGGAACTTTAAATTGAATGATATGGTAAATATCCTCCTCAATAAAAATACTATGAAGTATTTCTTCATTCTAAATTTTGGATCCTAGCCACCAAAGATCTAATATAGTCAAATTTATAGGCACATTTGCATTATATTTAATTGTTGTCCTTAAATTTCAATAATATGGGAGCTATGGCGATTGATCTGTTACCCTTAATGATCCATTACACACTATATAACATGTTCCATATTTTTAGGAAGACACTCCTAGTAATATACTATGCCATGCCTAGGAACAACCATGTTTTGAAGTCTGTTTAGGTCTTAGTAGCACCAAAGTCATGTCATAGGCCATATTATTCAACAAAATCCACCTTCTTAGGAGCATGACCCATATTATGTATGGCTTGAGTAACTTGTTGGTCCCACATATTGGATGAAACATTAAGGGCCTCACCATGATCTCTATTTTTTGTAGAAAAGACATTGTACTATGTCGAGCTAAGCCTTGATAGATTACCACTACCTCGTTGTGTGGCCTTTACATATGTAGAACTGCCTCACTATATGGTCCTTTTATGTAGGGACTTATGCTTGATGTGCTTACATGATTAAGCTGAACACCCGCTTAAAGAGATAAGGCTCCACTTTGATTAGGATTTAAAAAACTTAATAAAGGATTAATCCCAATTTTATATTTTTTCCTAAAATTTGAAACCTATATCTTATTTACTTCCATTACTATTTGTCAAGCTAATTTCATTAAGAGAGATATGTTAGTTTTTTCAAACCTTTTAAATCGTAGACCATCATTTTAGTGAAGAATACAAAATACATTTTAAGAAATAAGTGAAAACATTGAGTTTTATGCTCCCTAATATTTTACTAAAATTTCCTTGATAGAGCATCTATGGAGAGACAAACTTCTTTAGGGACTTTCATAGTTGACATACGATAAATAGGAATTGTTTGGGTTATAGATTTGATTAAAATAGCTTTACTACCCATGATAGTGTATATTGCTTCTAACTTGCTTGCCATTGCTAAACCTTGTCCACCAAATAATGAAAATATCTTGTTTTATGTCTTTTCAAGAATATGAGGATGCCTAAATATTTAGCTTTAGTATTAATCAAAGGTAACTATAAAAAATCTTGAATAGTTTCCATTTCTCTACATAATACATTTGAAAAGAAAAAGATTTTTATTTTTAAAAATTAACTTTTTACCTTAATCATTTCTTATATTAAGTAATACATTATTTTAGACCTTGTATGTTGATAATATTAGCTCCTTAGAAAATTATGACATCATATGCAAATATTAAATGTGAGATCGATTGACTTCCCTTTACGAGCTTAATACCATGGATGAAATTAGTCGTATTCGTATTAAGTAATAATATAGAAAATATTTCAAAAATTAGACTAAATAAATATAAAGATAGTATATCTCTCTAATGAGTACCTCTAGCAAGTTTAAGACAACCAAAGGTGCTACCACTTAACAGAACTAAGAATTGACCAATTGACATACACTAGTAAATCCATTTAATAAACCTCTCATGCAAACTAAATAATTATAAAACTCTAATTATGAAAAGCCATTAAACGTTATTATATGTCTTTTGCATATCAAATTTGACCCCCATTAATCCTCCCATTCTTTCTTTTTCCTAATAGTATGTATGATTTCCTATGCTTTAAGTCCTTTTCTTAAAATCCACCTACCTAGAACAAATATTGATTGAGTTAGTGATATAATTTTCCTTAAGACTTCTCACATTTTATTAGTTATAATTTTTGAAATCACTTTACAAGTGAAATTAGAAAGACTAATTAGATGTTAATCACCAAATTCTTTCACATTATCATTCTTTAGGATTAACATTATAAAAATGAAGTTTAACTGCTTTAGAAGGAAAGTGTTTGAAAAAAAACATTGCATTGTTGCTATTATTTTTAGACATACAATCTCCTAATATTCTTTATAAAACAAACCTAGCATTCCATTAGATCCTAAAGCCTTTATAGGATTCATTTTCTGAATTATTGCCTATATTTCTTCCTTTTTTAACACTATACACATAACTACATTCTCTTCCTTTGTAATAATTAGGTGAATTAACTTAGATAAACCTTGTGAGAAATCTAACTCTAAAAAATTGAATAATTAGTTAAAATGATTCATAAAGTAATTTCCTATCTTTTTCTTAAAATCAATCCATTCATTCTCCATAATGTTGATATGCTCAATATTATCGTGTCTTTTGTGAATAATGGTTGAAACATGAAAAAAATCTAGACATAAGTATCCCCATCCTAAATCCATAGCTCCCTAGACTTTTATTTCCATATACTTTCCTATATCTTAAGCTATTCATCATTATTCCATTAAAGTGCTTTTTGGGCTTGGAAACGATCTCTCATGGGAGGAGAATTTATGTAGATTTCTAATTGTTTATAGAGCACCTATAACCATTATTAACAATGTGCAATTACCTCTTGATTCCACTTCTAAAGTTTATTCTTCATGCTTTTCAGTTTATGCACCACTTTGAAAGAGGCCAAGCCTTGTACCTCCTTGCTTCATGCTTCTTGCATTACATATTTGTAAGTACTACCATGAAGCCATGCTACAAAAAATAAAATGGTCTATGCAATATGTCCATATCTCTTCCTATGCTTAGCATAATAGGATTATGATTGGATTGTCTACTCTGAAGAATTTGTATTATCCCTCTGGGATACATGGTTTACCATAAGAGACAATAGATTCCCTTATGAAGTGTTTCCCTAATATAGGTATCTCCTATTCTTTCACTTATCCATGTAAACTTGTTTCCTTGACTTGGTAAATCTATCCCACTAAATGAATATATGAAATATGAGAAAGCTAGATCAACATAGTTACTAACTAGACATCCTCTTTCTTTGTCACTTGAATGTAGTAGAGTATTAAAATGTCTTAAGAGTATCCATAACCCTACAATTGACTTCGTAAGTATGTTCATTCTATTCTAGAACCCATGCTTCCATAGTTTTACCAATGGTTTATATACATATGTTAAATACCATTATTATTCATTTGCTCTCCAAAACCTCAAGATAAATATAGTTGGTATGAGAACAAAGTATTGTTCCATTAAAATTGTGTGACCACAATAAAGCAAAACCTCCTTTCCTTTGAGAACTAAACACTAATACATAAGGAAAACTTGTATTTGATGCTAATCTAGATATTATTTCTTCATCTACCTTTGTTTCACTTAAAAATATATAATCAGGGCATATTTTCCTAATAAGGGACTTAAAAGCCCTTATTGTCAGTGTGTTATTCACACCCTAATAGTTTTAACTTAGAATTTTCATGGTGTTGGTAGGGGCTTGATAAAACCTGTTTCTTTGGCCACTAAATCTTCTAATGTAAAGTTTTTTTATTCATCTAGTTGTACTTACATTTCATCCTTACCTTTAGCTTAATTTTTTATTTTGGTCACCTTAACTTTACCTTTTTCAGTGCACTTTATATTATTTACCTTCTTAACTGCACCCATGATAAAAGGTACATTATCCAAAACTATTACGCATAGCAACCTTACTATCTTTGTTCACAAATTCCATTGATCAATGTTGTTAGGACTATCTTTCATTTTTAGTTAATTCATGTGTAAGACTTTACTAGGCACCCTTTCACTTGTGTTTGCATCCATACCCTTTTTGCTATTGATGATACTCGAACCAATCCCTTTTTAGGTTCATATGATGCATCATATTGCTACCCTTCTCCATTTTGTGCTTTTGTTACTCTTTTTTCATTGTCCACCTTTGTCTTTATAGTGCACTCACTAGTTTTCTTTGTTTCTACAAGTCAAAGATTTTACTTTTCCCAAATGATTATATTAAGAAAAGATTTGATTAATCACCAACAATTTCAGAGCTTATGTTCGACTTTTAGTATTCTCAAATACTATATTACTTGAGGTCATTTTCCAATAAGCTATAAGAGCTAAGATTATTAACCACAGACCCCATCTCTTGTCTTTCTTCCATTATTTGAAACTTGCTCATGGATGCTTACATTCTTGCTATTCATGATTGATGATACCACACCTAAAATAAAAATATTGTAATTGTTTAGACTGTTGCAGAATCCTAACTTTGTCCATCTTCTTCCTAAGTAGCCATGATCATGTTTTTAGAGTTTTTTCCAAAGACCAACAAATGGAAAATTGTAAATATGCTCATTGCAAGATGCCTTCATGGTAAGTATTTTTCATTTCCCATACCTCCCCTAATTTAGCTTTTCTTCTTCAAACACTATCTTTGAATATGTATTCTTGTGGCACTTTGTGCACCTAAACCCATATCTCTAGCATTTTTAGTTTAATTTCCTTCACCATTAAACAAGGATCCCAATTATGCACCACTAGAACTCTTCTAAGTATATTCCATGGTCTTTTCTACATAATATACACCATATTTGACTTGTGTTGAATGTGCACCACAAACTTATTAGCCTTTAAATGTATGAACTTGTGATCTCTATAAAATGCCCAAAGCCCTTTGTAGCACTATTGTCATTGTCTTCTTGTTATGAATTTTACTACTTAGTATAATATAATTATTAAGAGAAAATTATGGTACCTTATTAATAAAGTGATATATTAGTATATTATCAAATTTAATTATTGATATATTATTATATAATATATTAATTTTGACTTTAAAAATTAAATTTGGTGATGCACCAATGCATCATTACATCAGCAATGCACTATAATTTCTCTCTAAATATGTTACACTTTGTTGCAATTTCTTTTTTTTTTCATATGTATAATCTTTTCTTCTTTATTCTTAAAAAATCTATTGTGTACTTAAAGTAATTGTATTTATAATCAATTTTCTCTTTTTTTTTATTTTATGGATTTCCATGTAATCTTTGAGACATTTATTATTTTTGTAATGTTGGCAACAAATTTAATGGATTTGTTAGGTATGTTTAATCAAATACTTATATAAACTTTGTTTGGAATTAATTTTTTTAAAAAAATTAATTTTATTTTATTTTGATATAATTGATTTTAATTTAATTATAAATAAAATTTATTATTTATAAATTATATAAAAATAATAATTTCAATTCATTTATAAATAAATTCTTTTACCTAGATATTGAAAAATGTTTACAATTTAATTAAAAAGTAGATTTTAATAATATACATGGTAAATATAATATTAGAAAAATGATAAAATTTTTAATATAGTATGTTGTAACACTCCAAAGTTGTTTTAAAATTTCTTCATTGATTTATTAATCATTAAGTTAGTTTAAAGTAATAAACTTACTCTTTTGAACATTTTAATTTTGATCTTTGAATGATTTTTATGAATAACTCAAAAATTATGAGTTTATTTTTCATGAAACTTATTTAATATGAAAATAAACCTAAAAAGCTTTCCAAGGATAGGTCATTTATTTAAAATAATTAAAATATGAAAGAATTATGATCTTTAAATGTTAGGTTAAAAAATTTAGTTTTTAATAATCTAGAATGTCTAACCTTTGTTTATTGTTTTTAGCATATCTTAAAATATAGATAAGATATTATCTTGAAGCCAATGTTATTTGAAAGAAGACTTAATTATCTTTTTAACAATGAGTGATTTGCCTAAAATAGACTTAAAATGAGGAAATTATGACTTCTTGAAATTGGACAAAAGTTGTTATTTTCTAATAATCAACTCTTAGAGGTTTAATAGTTGATTGTTATTCTTTAGAAGTAAAAAGCTTTCCTAATTTAGGGCAACAATTGACTATTAGCCTCATAATAGTCAATTATTAACCTTTAAAAATGGGTTGCTTTGTTCTAGGTTAATAGTTAATTGTTAGAAGGCAAGTAATTGATCATTCTGAATTAGTTTAAACCATTATTTTAAGCCCTTAATGGACACCCAAACATTTTCAAACTATTCTAAACTTATTTTCCTTATTTTTCTTTATCAAACCTATAACCTTAGCTTCTCACTCACACACACTCTCTCTCTTTTTCTTTTTCAAGGATTATTAGGCTTACTCCTCTTAAATACTTATTCAACCTCTTATTTCTCTTAGTATCCTCTAAAATATAATTTTTTTATAGACTTAAAGAATGAATTTGAAGAGAATTTTGGCTCAACCCTACTTCCTCTTATCCACTTTTAATTTTTAGTAATATTTTTTTGATTTCTCCTTTAGAATTTAAATTTCTCCTTTTAACCTAAGTTGATTTTGCTTTGTTTGCATACATTTGACTTAATAAGGGCCTAAACCTTAGAACCTATAGTCTAATATACGAATTTCTCACATTATTTAGGTAAGTGCCTTTGCCTATGCGTTAATGATAAACCTCATAGTTAATTATGGTTTGAATAATAATTAATTGATTTGTATTTTTTTTAATAGATTGATTAGGGTTTATACCACTAAAAACCTTAGTTATGTAGTTTAGGTAGAAGAGAACACTCTCCACTAAGATTAGTTGGTATTTTCAATACCTGCCAAGAACCTTTTAATTGAAAAAATTATATGATGTATACAAATGATTTTAAAAGTTTCCTTAAATTAACTTATACATTGGAATGAAATTTCAAGTGCACTTATTGAAATGATAATTTAATCACAATTTTTTTATGATTATGGAATGTATAATTGAACTTTTTTTCTCAAGGAAATTGATGATAAGTGATATATATGTTTATGATGTGAAAATAAATTTACAATTGTCTTCTTAAGACTTTAAGCAATTAGATTAAGGGAATAGTTAGGTGCACCTAATATAATCCATATATATGAATAAAGGAGTAAAAAAGGTTGAATATTTATGATGGCATGCAGACCTATTGACTATGAAATGAAAATATGCTCAAAGGGCCATAATAAATGTTTAAATTATGATTGAGAGGTCACATACTTAGTATTCCTATCTAAAGTTCCTTGAATCCTAACTAATAGGGACTATGGTCTCCTAGAAATATGTAAGTGATGCATAATCAAAATTTTTTGGTAGTGATTACTACTTTTTAAACTAAATGTTAAAATTCTTTCTCATACATATGTATATGAATATGCTTGTATGACATCATATTTTTCCACCTCCTGCTTGATAGGTGGTAGAAATCTCTACTTACCAAGTTCATGTAACTAACCTTTTGCAGTTTTTCTTCTCACAAATTAAGATATTTTAATTATTGCTCCCACTTTTGATCATCTATGTACCTTTTAAGTTTCAAGGTAAGCCTTAAGATGTAGATGCAAGTACATATGGTGATGAGTAATGTGCTAAGCTAGATTGATCATTATATGCATATCTTTCATGTTTTCATTTCACTTTTAAGCATTTTGATGAAATTGATATTGATCATATGTTTTCAAAAAGTTTGAATTTTGCAAATGAATTTTTATGAAAGATGTGGTGGATGATCTTATGTTTTAAATATTTGAATTCTTATTGGATGTTTTCATTAAAGCATTTCAAGCATAACATGATTATGGGTTCTTTGGCATGCAAGCTAAAGAATTCTAAGTTGATCACATTCCTAACTATGGAGGGGATGTGATAAGTTAGTATCAAAGCTTAATTTTATCTAGCTATCATAAAAGCTATGTGGTTATTAATGTGTACTACTTACGCCTAAAAGCAGCTATCATAAATTGGCTTCTATGAGACCTCTTATCATTGTTTATCTTATAGGTGTGTATCTTTGATAATTTATAAATTTTCACTATTTTTTATGATAATCCTAATGTTTTCTTCTTATTGATAAGAAGCCATGCCTTCTAGAACATGAATTTCTAGCCATAATGGAGGATGAGCTCTACATGATGAGAATAAGTAAGCCTTATTAGCTCCCCTAAACCCTTAAAGAAGGGACATTGAAAAGGCTATAAAAAAGGATAGGGTGGCTAAAACCTTACTTATACTAGTTTAGAACTAGTGAAAAAAGTGAACTAATTGAAGTGCATCGTGGAAACTTTGATTGATAATATAACTCAAAACTAAAATCAAGATCATGAGAAAGATCTTGCATAGAAGAAAAAAAGCAACCACACTAACCAAACCTACCTTAACCTTCACTAAAGAGAAATACTCAATTTATAGTTTTTCTTCATCTCAAGCCATTAACCTATTATGGAAACTATCATGGTTAAAACCTTTAAGAGTTCATTGAACATGTGGAATTATTTCTTAGGGTAGTAAGATGCTTCAGGGAAAGGTATGTGGAGTATTTTAGTTTTCTTTTTAAAAATGCCACCTTTTAATGGAACAAAATATGGGTGGATGACTACCCCTTTTAAGCTCCTCTCATGACTTTAGAATCTTTTTAAAAAGCCTTTTGTGACAATTCTTCTCAATAAGTATGAGGGATACAAAGATTGATGAATTTCTTGACTTAAGGATAATAAGTACTATGACTATGATTAAGTATGTTCACAAATTCAATAGATTGGCTCATTTCTCAAGACATATAGTTCCAAATTAGATGGCTTGTGTGACTACAAGGTAAAAGGTTTTTATTGACGATCACAATTATAGATAAAAAAATTAACCATTGAAAATAAAATTAACTGAAAAAACTTGGCTATTGTTAAGCTTCATAAAAAAAGTGTTATGAATACTATTATTGATGGTCGCTTATCTATCACTAATAATTCTTGAGAATTAGTGACATTTATGACCATTGAAATTCATTAGATCCTTTTTAAGCATATTACTTTCGTATGATTATCAAATATAAAGGTTGTACACTAGAAATAAAATGGAACAATTTAACATTTTATCAATTAATCTATGTATCACAAATCAATACTTAAACATCATCTCTTAAGTACAATTGGTGAACTAATAATAATATTTTTCATTAATTAAATTAGGCTATATATATCATGTTAATTGTTATAAGTACAAAAGATCACAAAAAAGTTCAATTCTCTATCATAAGTAACCTCTTTAAAAGTGTCATCATCCTATAAGGTAAATTAAAAACAAATATTTAATATAATTAACCTTTAATCGACAAAAGGCCAGCACTTATCTCAAGAATGATAATGTCAATTTTCTCCATTGTTATACTAAACAACATCTACAATCACTTAAATAAAAATAATTAAGACAAAAGTAATATTAAAGTTCTAATATTTGTTCAAAAATAATGTTGACATTAATATTATTGATATTAATAAATTGAAAGCTTCAAGCAATGAAAGATTTAAGCAAGGAAAACAAACAAAAGATTGATCTTCTCAATTATTCTAATTCTCTTGAAGTTATTCATTTCCTAACATATCTAGAGACAACCTACAAATAATTTATGCATAAATTTAACAAATTTTAATATGGACATTTAATCCTACGAATGGTTTATTAGTGTGTTATAAAAGATTAATTATGCTAGTAACTTTTATGTTGCTTTTCTTGAATGCTAGTTACAAACCTATAAAAGAAATTGAGAAAAAAATAAAGGAAACTAAGGCCTAGAATCCCTTATAAATAAATAGTTCACTAAGTTCAATATTGATCATCATTAAATCAAATTTAGATTTGCCAATCATATTCAACCCTAATTACTAATTTGGTACTATAATAATACTAGATCATATCCAAAATCAGTAGTTAAATATCAATAATGTGGTACATATACCCATTCTTAAGATTAAGAAATTGAACTTTTTACTTCCACTTCAACTAGAACACAAGTTAGTACATATACCCATCACCAATCATATTCAACCTTAATTACTAATTTAGTACTATAATAATACTAGCTCGTATCCAAAATTAGTAGTTAAATATCAATAATGTAGTACATATACCCATTCTTGAGATTGAGAAATTGAGCTTTTTACTTCCACTTCAACTGGAACACAGGTTGGTATCACAACACCATGTATTGGAATAAAAAAGTATTATAGTTTCCAATAATAACAACTTCAATTGAAGCTTTTATCTCAAAAATGTTGTTAAAGTTTTCTTAACATATTATTTTATTTGACATCTCCCTCAATTTTGCATTAAAAAATTATCAAAGTCATTTCTAAAAGCAAATAGAGGTATAAGAAATAACATTAAAAATTTAACAAAATTTATAAAATAAAAAAGTGTGAAATTTTGGACGAGATAAATAAAAGGTATATACAAAATCAAGCATTAGACTCAATGGGTTCATAAGAGAAAACCTAAAAAAAATTAACAAAAAACATTGTTACCTTGATTAAGATTATGTCAGATGATTCAACCATAAAAGAAGCTCACCTTCAAACTCTATAGTAAGCTACAAAGCAAAATTTTTTTATTATGAATAAAATTTAATGAACACACACTAGTTATCCATAATGCAATGTATGCAAAATTATTAAAATTTCTTTTAAAATAATAAAAATATAAAAGCTTAAGCATTTTCAATCTTAAACTTACTTAATTAGGAAAAATAGAAACAATGTGATAATATAAGCACCTTATGGCTAGCTAAAACAATAAGATCAAAGGTTTCAAGGTACTAAAATTTAACAGCTTTATCAATAGAATCAAGGGGTAAGAATGAAATGAATAAAATATAATTCGTATATACATCCATCATGCTTAAAAACTAAAAGAGGGGAAATATAAGTATACTATCAAAAAACAACAACAAGAATTGAAAATTTTACAATGTTATTCAATTAATATTAGTTCATCATAAGGTTGTGTTTTAAACATATGTCAATGATAAATAGGATTAATACCTTTAGGATATTTCATATATTTCTTATCTATTTTGCCAGGGAAATAGCCTCCAAATAAAAAGCTCCCTAAGTGAGACTTGCTAATTATAATGTAGCATATAAAGAATACATAAGTGAGACAATTGATATATTTCTGTGTTTTAACTTTAGCCATGTCAAATATAATGAACTCAAAATTCCCTATATATATCATCTTCCTTTTTTTATAACATTGTAAAAATTGGATAACAAATGTCACAAGACACTTCATGACAAGCCAAATCCAAATTAGCAAACATTCACATTTACATATCTTTGAAAATTTCCCTAATAATATAAAAAGACAAATATGCAAAATTGTCATTAATTACTCTTTCTATAAACAAACATTAAAACACATTACGGAAAGGAAGAAAACATCTAAATAGATGGTACTTCCAAATAAATTACCATCATGCACATCTTAAACTATCTAATAGCTCATAAACTTTAAGAAAAAAAAAATAAGTTTGGAAACACGATTATCATCTTATCATAATGTTAAGAATACCATTTATTAATGCATTTAACTAGGTAGAAACTTCAAAAAACTAATTTATGATAACTTTATTTCATCCATCCATCAGAATGTTAAGATAGAGTTAAGGTACAAAAAAATTCTAGTCCATATTATTATTTAAATCTTGCTCCATCTTGTAATTAGCAAACCATCGTGACCTTACTTTTTAAGCATCTCCTTGATCCCTCTGAAGCTATTTTATCCCATAAATTTCTATCTTGTATTCATATACATCATTAATCAAGCTATGTAGTTCTTCCAATTAATTAAGTGCTATTGAGATCAATGTTCAATGTTTCTCATAGAAACATTAATTAGTAATTTTTTCTCTTTTTATTATCAAAAATTACATTGCCTAGAGTACTTTAATTCATTTAAAGGAAAATTGAATTTTATAAAATACTAAATTTAATAAAGTATAAAATCACAAGAAATTAAATTAACCATGGATAACTAAAATTAAAACTAAGATACACTTTCAATTCTACAATTTTGAAAGACTAATGCTATAAAATATAGTAAACAAGTTTAATGATGTAATATAAAAAACTAATATTTTAACATCTATATGATATATTGTTGCTAAACGCTCATGAATAAAAATCATTTAATGCCTCTAATTCCTCCATCCTTCCTAACTCTTAAGTCTTTGCCTTTCATAATTTAAGAAAAATAAAAAAGAAATAGTTAAAAATATGAAATGAATTATTTAAAAAAATATTAAAAGAACACCTTTAAGACTTGTTAAATTTATCATTGGTTGCATTATGAAGAAATTTGGAGCTCGACATCTTCAATTAAATTATGCATAATCTCTATAGGCTTCATTGTTCTAAACCCTTAATTATTCTTCAATGAATCATTGCCACCAAAATCAAATATTGACTTTCACAAGGAACAAGCCAAAATTTTGAGTGAATCTAGAATTTAGAACTTGAACTCAAGTTATAGAAAGTTAGGATCTAAAATCAAATTAAGAAGCAACATTAAATCAGAAAAAGCATACTAGATATGGTCATTTGAAAAAACTATCAAAGGCATAGTCATTTGAGAAAATATTAATTAAGTCCAATCAATTTGAGAAATAGAATTGCATAGTCTCAAAGTTTTGGAAGCTAAAAAAAGGGAAAACACATATAGCAAGATAAACTAAAAAATTTTTAAATCATTTTATACAATTATAAACTGGTCAAAAATAGAAACAAAAAAGGATTTAATTCATTATCTAAATGGATGCAAAGCAATTTTTAAAAACTAAATTAAATTTTACCTTTAAATTTGTGAATGCAATGATAATCTCATGGGCTTAAATAAGGTGAATTCCATAAAAGATGAATTTCTTTACAAACCATGCGATAATCTACTTGCTTCACATGAATTAAATAAATAGTAAAATCATTTTTTAATTATGTTGAGTCAAAGACATCAAATGATGAATCAAGCTTTAATCTAAATTGAAAACCAAATCACATAATGAAAATTATTTCCTAAAATCATATAGATATAACCCATGAAATTTGATTTGAAAAAGCTTATGTGAATGTAATATCCTAAGTTAAAATTTAAAGTTTTATAAATTTCGGTACTTGTGGATATTTATTTATTTGGTTAATATAATTTTTAAATTTCTTTTTCATTTAAAAAGTTTAAGAATATTAGAAATGATATTGATGATAATATTTAAAATTTATTTCCTTATTTGTTTTCATATTTATATATGGCCATTGTTAATTTAAGATTAGTTTAAAATAATTTTTATAAAAAATTTCTCATAAATTGAGAAATAATTTTTAGTGAACAATAGTGCATAAGTTTATGAAATAACTTGTGTATATTTGGTATATTATTTTTTACAATTGTGAAAGTTCAAATCATTATTTTTAGAATTTTAAAATTTATTAGATTATTAAAAATATATAAATATTTAAGTTGAGGATTTAAATCAAATCTATCCATAAAAAGATATGTGTCAATTTTGATAAATAATTTTATTCATAAATTGATAAATTTACAATAAAAATTTAGAACGTAATGAGTTGTATGATTTGATAAGTTATGAATTATAATAATATTAAAAAATTACATATTAGAAAAATAATGTATGAGGCTGAGACATTTACGAGGAAATTTTAAATTTGAGGGGAAAAAGGGAACTTTATATAATGGTAATTAAAATATATGGGCAGGATGCACTTAAATGGATTGGAGGGCTAAGATTGCAAGATAAAAATGACTGTAGAGTGATGTGATGCATGGAATCACAGCCCATGACTTCTTTTATATTATTTTCCTTTCTATTTTTCTGACTCCACCAGCCTTTTCTCTCTCTCTCTCTCTCTCTCTCTCTCTCTCTCTTATCCTCCACCGCTATCTCCCTCTCTCTCTTTCTGAAGTTCGGGTTTTGCTATCTTTCCATCACTTTTGCCCTTTTTCTTCATTGCCCAATGCTACTGTGTCTCCATCGAGTTGCCATTGCCCTCTATTGCGCTAGCTACTGCTCCATCGTGAGCCACTCAAACTTGAACGGCATTAGAAGCATTTTTGGAACGTGGTTGGATGCAGCCAACGAGCAATTAAGGCTAATAGGCCCTTTGCCACATGCTAGTTTTCTAGTGTGGGTTGCTATCGTGAGCTTGCAATTTTCACCCAGCAGCAACTAATCAACACCATGTGAGGAGGTGTTATCCACGACTGAATACTGGACAGCAGTAGGGGAAATTGCAGTTTTCCTTCATTATCCAGCATTCCAGCGAGCTTTCGCCACTAGTGAGCTCAACCAAGGTATTTTTTATGGCTGTGAATAATCTTATATTATAGAGTTTTAATTTTTATAATGATTTAAGTTTTAACTCAAGAAATCTCATTTTTATATATTCTAAAAAAATTGATGATCTTTCTAAAAAAATATAACATTTATGCCGTATGATGTTAGGGTACTATGATTAGAGTATTCTCAAAGTGATATATTGTTATATTTTGTAAAACTCCAACTTGAGTAAGGTAAAGTCCATTTGGGTATTTTAGCTCATATGATGATATAATTAGAAAATATAATATTTTATGCTACAAAATACTAAAACAAAATAATTAGAATATAAATGAAATATTTATATTATTATTATAGCAAAGAAACCCATTTTTATATATAAATGAAATAGGTGATGATAGTTTAAAAAGAATATGATTTTTATGCTATAAATTGGCTAGTAAACATAAGTAAAACCATTTTTAAGTGTCATATGTTAATATCTTTAGTGATGATTATATATTTAAAAAACCCACTTTTGTGCATATTTGAGATAAGTGATGATGGTTTAGAAGAACGTAAATGTTATGCTATAAAGTGTTTAAGTATCATAAGTAGAATTATTTTAAAGCATCATATGAAAATATTTTCAATAGTGGGTATATATTTTTAGAAAAACTCATATTATAAATAGATTCACACATATGATGATGGCTTTGTAGAATAAGAGTTTTATGATATAGATTATTAGAATACTCTATTCAAAGTAATTACAAAGTGTTATTTTTTCATATTTTGAAGAATTCTATTTTAATTCAAAAGAACCTTATTTTATAATATTATTAGGATGTATGATATAATGTTATTGAAATAAAAATTTTATGACCAAAAGCATCAGAATAGTATGCTTAGAACATAATTATATCATTAAGATGAGAGTTCTTAATATAAAATGATTTTCTGGTTCTTTACGAAAAATTAAAAATATAAAGGGATAGACATATAATTTTATATAGTGATGTAAGTGATAATGTTTCGATGGTTTAGTACTTTGAATTGGAAAACCATTATATATGAAAATTTCTAGTATTTTAATGATGAGTTCAAAAATAAAGAAAAGGAGGATCTAGGACAATTGAGTGGGATAACTAGATTATTGGTTGACATTGAAAAGAAAAAGAAATGCTCGATAGAAAATACTATTATATTACGATCGGATTATAAACTTGTAATATGTGAAAAGAAAATAATCAATACTCATATAATTAAAATTTATTTTTGTAAATGATAATGTTAGGATGAAAATATGAAAAGATAATTATAGTTACTTTGAATCTCCAAAGGTGGATCAACATCACTAAGTGAGTATATATCTCACCATTAATTTTTATCTTAATGAAAGATAATTTGAATATTGTGAATTATATCTTTTTATTAATAATTTGAATTTTATGTTCATGCATATATATCAACACTCAGGTGTAAATTTAGTTTCATAGTATAAGAACAAATACAAAGTGATTAAAGTGTGTAACAGAAGTGTAATGGTGATAATAATTATTGATGGATTGTGATTGAATTCAATAATACTTATATTCTTATAGGTATAATATCACCTAATGATGAATTAGAAATCCTGCATTGAAATTGTATAAACAATCAAGAAATGAGAGTTAAGCTCTCATGCATGTTATCTATGGGAAATTCTAAATTGTGTTGGAATATTGACATTGGAAACTGTGAATGAAGATGGAGCTGTAGTGTGAGAGCTAGATGAAAAATTCTGGGCAAATAGATGTGAAGGATATAAGTTTGACCTAAGAGCCGGATAAGAATTCTTGGCAAATTATATGGAAATGATATAAGGATGATCAAGAAATCAAAAAGATGAACATGGGCATGATTATTATAAATGATTGCGTGATGTTATATGATATTGGAGTTTTTGCTTGTGTTTGAATATCATTATTTGACATGATTGTAAAGACTTAATGTGGTTGTGAGGATTTATTTGTATTTAAGCCTTAATGGCTATTTGTGAATATGATGCCTACCTTGAATAGGTGATATATGATATTGAGATCTAACAAAAAGTTAAGACTCCTATGATTATGTTATGAGAAATAAAGTTTAAGTCTTGTGCAGGTGAACTTCCAATTTAAGGTATGGTTATACTTATTTTGGAAATTGAAGAAAAGAGTTTACAAACATTGTCTAATTTAATATATGATTAACTTGTGATTATTATATAAAATTGATCACCTACAAAATAGTGCTAGATATATGTTCACTGAGTTCTTACAACTTATTCTATTTTATTTTAAATATTTTTAAGTTGAAATAAGTATGTTTGAGTTTGTTGTATCCATAGAGAAACAAATACTGCTTCATAAAAAGATTTAACAATTAGGATTCTCTTTAAATTAGAATTAAAATTAGAAATAGAAATGATAATGATTCAACATTTGATGTTGTAAAATGTTTATCCTTGTATCAATTTGAAATTGTATTGTTTTGTCTATGTTGATTTCCATTATACTTGAAATTATATATATGTTTTGTATTTTAAGGCATGTGACCCCTCAAGAAGTTTTCAAAAACAAGGGAGACTCTATTTGTTTTTCTATAAAAATTTAAAAGAAAATTCAAGTTCCTCTAAAATTTGAAAACTCTTATTAAATAGAAAGAATGAAATTAGTTAAAACTTGTAAAAACTAGGAATAGGATCTACGCTGGTCACGATAAAAAATGGGTCATGATGGTGAAAAGGAGAGATGACATACAATGGAGAAAATAAATCTAAGTCAATTTCCAACATTGAAAGAAGATTTATTTTTGGAATAAAAAATGAAAATGACAAATATTAACTATATTAATTAGCCACATATAAATAGGCATATATTTAGTTACTATAATTAATTATTAACAGTAACCATCATTGTTAGAAATAAAATTATAGCCTTTTATAAATACTAGAAATTTTGCATTTCAACCATATTTATTCCAACCATTAGAAATTCTTTATAGAAAAATCTTTATTTTCCTATATTGAAAGATTTTTAAAAGGACTTGCTATGTTTTACTTCATGTCCATATTTATGGATGAACACAACACCATGAATAATGTAAGAAATTGGGCTATAGACGTTAAGTAGATGAGAATGGAGAATAGGGTAGGAGATGCCTCTTTAAACAATCATAAAAAGTCAAAGTTTAAAGCTAAAAGAATAAGTAGATCCTATAAAGAACAAAGTACACATCGTGCCCATACTATAGGTAGGTATATATTGCCTTAAGCAAATAGATCTTTTAAAGGTAGTTACAAAACCAAAACTAGAAAGTAGCAATATAATCATTAGCAAATGTGGTGGGAGGCTAAGACTTCAAATTTTTTTTAGCTTCTTAAGTTGTAACCTCAAACCTTGACATTGTAGCATGTAAAACTTGTTGCAAGAACTATAATGAGATTTGCTTTGTTAGGTTAAGAGCATGTTTTTAGTGTAGCCAATAGGGTCATAAATCTAGAAAGTGTTCTCAGCATCGGTTTACTTCCTAAGAAGGATTAATCTTTTATGCTTTAAACCCACTTTCTTCATTTGTTGCATCAACATATCCTATTTTTAAGGCAAGAAGCAAAGGTACAAGTCAAAGATTAGCTAGTAGAGGCCAGTATCAACAAGGTTGAGGGATTGTAAAAGTATATGCTTTAATATGCTAGCATGCTTAAGCATCAAACACAGTAATGATAGGTACCATACCTATTTGTTCTCAAATTGATAGAATTTTCTTTAATTTGGGTGTTACCCATTCTTTTTTATTCACTTGTTTTATCTAACATTTAAATAAGTGTTGTGTGCCCTTGCATTAATGCTTGTATGTTTCCATTTTCATGGGAAAATGCATGACTACCACACAAGTTGTTCAAGGTTATGAAATTGAAATCTCAAATAAACATATAGTGGTTAACTTAATTGTCTTACTTATGACTGACTTTAATGCAATCTTAAGGATGGATTAGTTGTGTTCCTACTATAGATATCTAAATCATCATGATAAAGCGATTAGTTTCAATTTCCCAAATGAGCCTGCCTTTATCTTTCAAGGAAATAGAAGTGATGCTCTTACAAATTTATTATCAAACATTAGAGTTTGAAAACTTTTAAAGAAAGGATGTTAGGCTTTCTTAGCAGTGATTAAAGACTTAAAAAAGCTAGTGCTAGCTTAGAATTAGTTCTGTGATGTTAAATCTCATCAATGTGTTTTTAAGAGTTGTCCAATTTTCCTATAGACATAAATATATAGTTTTATATAGATGTAGTGTTAAGAACTCAGCTAATCGTTATTCCCCT
Source organism: Sindora glabra (assembly GCA_020226215.1). Classification (NCBI taxonomy): domain Eukaryota; kingdom Viridiplantae; phylum Streptophyta; class Magnoliopsida; order Fabales; family Fabaceae; genus Sindora; species Sindora glabra. The sequence continues at coordinate 37,991,652 of CM035236.1, read as the reverse complement.
ATATAGATGTTAGATCTCATCAATGTGTTTTTAAAAGTAATCCAATTTTCCTATAGACATAAATATATAGTTTTATATAGATGTAGTGCTCGCAACCCAGCTAATCGTTATTCCCCTATATGGAAGGACTCTGGTGAAACTTAAAGAATTAGAGTTGCAATTGCAAAATTTATTAGACAAAGGTTTGATTTGCTTGAGCATTTCATTATAAAGTGCTCCAATTTTATTTGTGAAGAAAAAGGATTGTTCTTTAAGGTTATGTATTAATTACTAACAATTAAACAAGGTAACATAAAAAATTGAGTACCCTTTACCTAGGATGGATGATCTATTTGACCAATTATAAGCTGCTCATTGTTTCTTTAAGATTAACCTTCAATCTAGATAACACCAATTGAAAATTCAAGAGGATGATATCCTAAAAACTCCCTTTAGAAATTTTTACGGACACTATAAGTTCTTCATAATATCCTCTAGGTTAACAAATGCCCCAATTATCTTCATGGACTTTATGAATCAAGCCTTCAAGCTGTTCTTAGATCAATTTATGATTATATTCATTGATGATATCCTAGTTTACTTAAGAAGTGAAGAAAAGTATGACTAACATTTGAGGATTATTTTGTAAACTTTAAGGGAGCATCAATTGTATAAGTTCTCCAAGTGAGATTTATAGATGGTATGTATAGAAATTTTTAGGCACATGGTATCAAGAAATGGAATAAGTGTTGATTCTAAGAAGGTGGAAATAATTTAAAATTGGCTAAAATAAATATCTATAATGAAAACTCCTAGCTTCTAAGGTTTGGTAGGATACTATTGTTTATTTGTTATGAAGTTCTCTTATTTGGCTAAACTCTTGACCTATCTCACATAGGATAATGTGAAGTTTGAATGGATATGCCATTGCAAGGAAAGTTTTGAATGATTGAAGACTTTTTTCATTTTAGCTCCAATATCAACCTTATTGTGATACTTTTAAAATTAGTTTAGAGTGTATCCTTATACTAGAAAGGAAAATGATTGCTTATGCCTTATAATATTTCAAGGTACATGAGTGAAACTACTTATGTCATTACCAAAAATTAGAAGCCGTGACTGGCGCATGACCTAAAGGGAAAACATAACCATATAGGCTATGCTAACCTAACACATTAAAAGGTAACTTGTAACCTATTCCAAACCCGAGTGGACATATACCCAACACACAAACACTAACTTTTCACATACACATAGTCCCACATGGACTTTCTCATTTTTCAACATTCACCTATTAAATCATACATATATATCAACATAAAATCCATATCATTTGATAACCAAACAATCCTTTGTAAAAATAACAAAATGCATACATATAAGTCTACAAAAGCATGCCCTGCCTATAGGTTTAATGGAGCATATTTAAGAGTATTTAAAATTTACAACTTTAAAAAATACGTAAAAGTTCTACATCAAGCCCACACGAATAAAGTGTGGCTCACAACAAGAGAATGCTCATTTCTCTCTAAAGAGCTGCAAATGACGGATTTGGAGCTAAATCTCTATTTGAAAAATATTATAACAAAAAGAGTGAGTTGTTAACTCAGTGTATAGATAATATGAATTTTCAACAGAAATAGAACAAGTTATGAAACGAGTTTTTCCTTAGAAATAGTTAAATAAACTTTCAATACCAAAAAAAATATATCATAAGAGTTATGCAATCATATTTGATAAAATAACAATTGAAATGTTCTTTAGAAGTAAAATACTAAAACACAAGTTTCAAGCCAAAAAGTAAATAGTAGGTTCTTGAATCATAAGAAATTATCATAGAAATAAAATCATGATAAAAATTTCAGTATAACATATTCATGATAAATAAGTAATCATAATTAAAGTTAATGAGTTTAAAAATGCATAAACTATCAAAATCATACTTTAAGGTGGGAGATTTCCAATTATGATTAACAAACATGAGCATTCCACTTATGAATTAACACTATCAAGAGAGCTTTCAACTCTAAGGTAACCCATCAAGCTACCATAACCAATCTACATATATTGGTCGATACACGGTGTTAGCAACTCCCCTACTAACTGAGGTTTGAACCAAGGTACACCAAGGTTAGCGTCATCACTACATTTAGCTACAACTTCCAACTAGTCTTCTTCCAAAGTAAGTTTATAAAAAAATAGCAAAACACCACGTATATATATAACAATTATATAAGAAAATTATCAAAAATAAACAATTTCATGTATTAATAGTTTAAATCAATATTAATCCATATTCTTTCCAATTATGAGTAGCTCATCAAGATTTTCAACCATGACAATCAATATCTCTAATATCAAATCATTCCAAACTCATCAAGAATCAATTTTACAAACATACATGAAACTTCAATACATTATCATTTTATCCACAACAATCTTTCAAGGAGCATTATAAGATAAGTTCTGACAATACACCATTTAAATAAATCAATTTTCTAATCATAGAATCATTTAGTACCATTCTTAATCATTATAACTCAAGGAAATTTTAAAGTGCTTATCCCAAGAGTGCCTAAAGCTCTACACCATTCAAATAAATCAATTTTCTCATCATAGAATCATTTAGTACCATTCTTAACCATTATAGCTCAAGAAAAATTTAAAGTACTTGTCCCAAGAATGCCTAGAGCTCTACACATATATAGAAATTAAAATGTATGAAAAATAATGATAATTAATAAATTAATTAAAATTAATATTTCAAAGCATAGAGGAATTTGGAAAGCATATAAAATTGTGGAAATACATATTATCTACTCACAAAATGGTAAAAAATGGTCAAGTTGATTTCTTCCCACTTTAGAACCACCGATGCTAATAAGAAGTGTTTCTTGACTTTGTGCAAACAATCAAACAACAATTCAAACACAAATCAACACCTAATTACATTATCAAACTTCCTATTACAAAACCCCAAAAAATCCACACTATATGCATAACCTAAAAATAAACTAATTTTTACTATTTATTAACTAATTTAAGCTAATCAACTCCTAATTAAGAGAATGAAGCTTAAGAATTATCTTATTAAGCAAAAGAGAAGAAATTTTGAAACTTACTACCTAAAACCCCAAAACTTGTATTATTCAGAAACAACAATAAGAAGCAACGAAAAACAGGGAGAAATTGGAAGAAAATGTGTAGAATCATGAAGGAGGGCAATTATTTTGTGATTAGAAGTGGAAAGGGAAGAAGAAGAAGAGAGAAGCTAAAAAGAGAGGGAGAGTGTGCTGTGTTTTATTTTGTGCTGCTACGTTCTATTTTGTGCTAGTCTCATGTTAGGGTTTGTTTTGTTTGGGTTAACTTAAGTTTCTAGTTACTAGGCGTGCTGGGCCACTGGGTCTAGGTTTCAGCACACTAGGTCACGGATTCAGTAACTTATTTACTCTCCATTTTCCCTTTAATATTTTATTCTCCATTTACTTAAGATATAAATGTAAATAAAGAAATACCCCCATTTGGATTAAAAAAATTCAAAAAAATCAAAACTCCAAAGAATAAAAATTTAGATTTTGAATTTTAGTTCAAAATGTCAAATTTTAAAAATAGCGTCTTCTCAAAATGGTCCTTTTAGGTCTTCAAAAATTTATTAAAAATCATTATTTGATGCAAAAATACAAGAGGAACCATTACCAGAATTTTTTATTTTTAAATAATACATATTTCATATAACCCTCTAAGGAAAGCACTCAGACTTAGAAAAACTTTTGAAAATCTAACAAACTCAGCTTTATTTGTAAAATTAAGCTAAATAAGAGTATAGATTAAATTAAATCCTTTTCAACAAGTTAGAAAAGAAATAGTTTAAGGTCATTTAAAGTAATCCTAAGTTCATATCAAAACTATCTAACCGTATTATTACGCTATAAATATTCTATATTACCTATTAACGACAGAGCCATTACAACTTATGATCTAGAAATGATAGCAATTGCATTTGCCCTTAAGATTTAGAAAGACCATCTTTATAGGGAAACTTGCAAGATCTTTATAGACTACAAGAGTTTGAAATACATTTTCAAGTAGAAAGATCTAAATGTAATATCCTAAGTTAAATTTTAAAGCTTTATAAATTTTGATGCTTATGAATGATTATTTATTTATTTGATTAATATTTATATTTAAATTTATTTTTATGTTAAAGATTCTAGAATATTGAAAATGATATCTATGATAATATTTGAAATTTATTTATTTTCATATATATATATGGCCATTATTAATTTAATATTAGTTTAAAATAATTTTTATAAGGGAATTTCCAACAAGTAAAAAATATTTTAATGATTATGGGTGCAAGGATTTATTTTAATTAATTATTTTTTGGAATTATTGAAGTTTAAAATAGACTTATTTTTAAATGGCTATTATTAATTTGAGGCTAGTTTAAATATCTTTTATGAGGATTTTCTCACAAATATAAAATATTTTTAGAAGTAAGGGAGATTAAAATATTTATTTTAGGACTTCCAAATTTATCAAGTTATTACAATTATATATGTATTTATATGTATTGAGGGAAGATTGAAAAAATTCAACTGAGATTTTTAAATAAAAACTAATTTTATGGAAATAAGTTTTAAAATAAATTAATGGCTAAAATCATATCAAATGAGTTTGGAAGGTTAAGATTCAAAAAGGAGATGGATGTATGGTGCATCGAGAAGTGTGGAATAAAAACCCATAGCTTTATTTTTTAACATTTCTCTCTTTTATCTTTATAAAGTCAGTCCTTTTTTTTAAAAGTAAATTGGCCTCTTTCTTTGTCATTATTCCTCCTAGTTTCTCCTCCCCTGATAGTTCACTCTTCTTTCTTTTCTTTCTTTATCTTGACTCCCTATTCCTCAGTGCCACCAATTTTCTATGCCATTCTTGCCTTGCATGCCACCACAAGCTTATGTGTTACTCCTCTTTAGTTTGATAACTCTTGGGTATGAGAAGAGCTATATTTTTGCAGCTAAAAATAATACTAAAAAGGATGCCATCTTTGACATGTTTCTTCTTCATTCCAACTAAGAATGGCTTCTTCCAATGATCCACTTCACTGTGCACTTATGACTACTTCTTTGTTAGCTTAGGAACACCATAAAGCACAATAGAGCTACAAATTGAAGTTGGAGCAGAAGCGATGCTCCTTTACACTTTTCTGGCAAAAACTAACATCTTCTAGTGTCAATAAGTTAACAGCATACCCCCTAGATGGTGGTGAATTCTTATATACCTCAAGCTTCCCTTGATTTTTGCTATGTTAAGTGATCTAAAGGAAAATTCATTTTTACGTGTTTTGGCATATAGAATGGTGCACATGAAAAATATAATTTTATGTTAGAAAAATACTAAAATAAGATAATTAAAATATAAACAAAGCATTACATGCTATTATTCTAAAAGAATCATGCATGATCAAGAAAGAAAACCTATTTATGGGTATTTTGAATGTATGATGATAGTTTAGAAAAATAGAAATTTTATGATAAAAATTGCTAGAATAATATGGTTAGAATAAATATAGAACATTAGATTCTAATATTTTTAAGATTCCAACATGATTCAAGCAAAACTTATTTTATGTATATTATATATTCTTAGTAATGCTTTTGAAAAATAATATTTTTTATGCTATGGAGAGTTAAAGTATCATGCTTGCAATATTTTAAAAATGTTATCTTTTTATTTTGGATAATTTTATAATTCATCTAGAAAACTTATTTTTATGCATATTTGAGATATATAATAACATATGAGAAAAATATAGGATTTTTATGTTATAAAATGCTAGAAAGATATGAATATGAAATTTTTACAGCATAAAGTTTTAATATTTTGATTGTTTCATATTCAGATAAAAAAAATCTCATTTTATCATCCTATTTGTTTAACACTAATAAAATGATGATTTAAGGCTTTAGGATATTATACTTAAAGTATATTTATATCATAAAAGTTAATATTTTAGTATTTAAAGTAATTTAAGTAGATCCTTAAAATATAGTGATTGACTGTATAAATCTATGTTAGGGATTATAAGAAACTAATCATAAGATATACTATCATACTATGATTTGGAAATTGGATTTATGATGCTTGAAAAGAAAAATAAATAACATTTTCAAATTAATATAATTATTATTATAAACGGTGGACTAGGAGAAAAATATAAAAAGATGAATATGGATACTTTAAAATTTTTAAGGGTGGATAAGTGTTACTAAGTGAGTATATATCTCATTACTGATTTTATATTAATAAAAGATCACTTAAATATGATGAATTGTATTCTTTTTATTAGTAGTACATATTTTATATTCATATGCATATATATATATATATGAACTTAGTTCATGGTACAAGTGTAATTAGTTGTTAAGTGAATGTTGATTGATCAAAGTACATAGTGGAAGCATAGTGGTTATGTTTCTAATTATTGATGGAGATTGTAATTGAGTCTTAAAGGTATATATATAATATGGCTATGTATAAAAATATGATGACTTATTATATATATATGCTATTGTGTGTTAGATATTACCCCATGATGGGTTAGTACTCTGCATTGAAGTTTTTTATAAACAATTATGAAATGAAAACTGAACTCTTATGTGTATAATATCTATGAATCATGCCATGAGTGGTAATGAAAATTGTGAACTATTATGGGGCGATGCTTTAAAGGCCAAAAAGGAAATTCTCAGCTAACAACTGTGAAAGATAAAGATAAATCTAAAAGCCAAATGGAAAATTCCTAGCGAATAGTTAAGAAAATATAGGATTGACCTAGAAATCAAAAAGTAGTTATACGTATGCTTATTATAACTAGATGTGTGTTATGATGTGACATTGAAAATTATTTATGATTAGATATTATTGTTAATATGATTAAGATGATTTATTATGTCTAAGCTTTAATAGTTATTTGTGATTGTGATATCCACCTAGAATGGGTAGTATATGATATGATAATAATGTTGTGTACAAATGAATAGTTGAGATTTCTATGAATTATGATATGAGATATAAAGTTTAAGTCATGTATAGGTGATCTCTCATTTTAGGGCAGGGTTTCATATACTTCAAAAATTTAGGAAATGGGTTTCATAATACTACCTAATGTAGTATATGATTATCTTACAATTAATATATATAAAACTAATCACTTGTAAGATAATGGAAGATATATGTTCACTGAGTTCTTACAACTCACTTTATCTTTTTTTTAATATTTTTAGGTTAAAATAAGTACTTTCAAGGCTTATTGCATCCATGGAGAATTTAGACTACCTTGTTAAAGGATTTAATAGTTGGAATCAGATTTAACATTAAATATAGAGATTTTCTAAGTCATCTGATATGTTGAATTTTTAGTATGTGTATATGTATATTTTGAGATTATGTAGTATTATGCATGTATTTGATGCTGTCATGTGGTTGTGTATTTTAGAGTGTGTAGCTCTTGGAAAACATCTAAAAACAGAGGAAACTCCATCTATTTTTTTGTAAAATTTAAGGTAAATTTTAAGTCCCCTTGGAGGTTTAGAAATTCCCATTAGATAGTTAAAGTAAAAAATATTAAGGCTTATGGAAATCAAATATTAGGATCCATACCAATCACGATCGGGTTGAGTCGTGACACTAAATTTAAATGAAAGGAGGTGGATAGAGTCAGTAAAGGACTTTGATTATAGCATCTAATATCATCTAGGTAAAACCAATAGGGAGGTTGATGCTTTGAGTTAAAAGTTTTTCAAAAGTTTTGCTTATATCTAAGTAGGAAAAAGAAAGCTGATAAATGATATCCATAAACTAGAGGTTAAAAGAGTCTAATAAAAGTTACACAAGTTAGGAGTTCTCTTAGCAAATGTACAGGTGTAATGCCTTTTAGTTGAGTGAACTAAGGTTGCACAAGTACAAGAACCTCAGTAGGAGAAATGGAAAGCAATGGCCTAAAAAGAGACAAGTGTAGAGTTTAGAATAGATCAGGATAATCACTTAAGATTCCAAAATTTTCTTTAGATTCCATTGATGGGTGAACTAAGAGAGAAGTTAATGCACACATCCTACTTTCCTTTTTATTTTGTGTACCTTGGTGCCACCAAAATATATAAAGATTTTAAAGAGTTATACTTATCGAATGGAATGAAAAAGAATGTCACGAAGTTTATGACTAAGTGTATAACATGTTAACAAGTGAAAGCTGAACATTAAAAACCACTACGCCTTCTTTAACCTATAGAGATTCCTAAGTGAAAGTGGAAAAAGATCACCATAGACTACTAAGGACTTTAAAAAGGTATAACTTAGTATGTGTAATAATTGATAGATTAAATAAGTCTACTCAATCATTAATAGTCAAAGTCATGTAAATATTTGACCACTTTACCAAAATGTTCCTTAATAAGATTATTAACTTGCATCATGTTCCATCCTCTTTCATACTAGAACTAAACTACTTAATTCATTTCACAATTTTGGCAATCTTTCTAAGAAGCTTTAGAGTCTTAGTTAAACTTTAGCATTGCTTTCCATCTTTAAATTGATGGCAATCTAAATAAACTATCAAATTCTTAGAGGATATGCTTCAAACATGTGTTTTGGAGTTTTGAAGTTTTCAAGTAATTAGGATCAACAACTACCCTTTTATAGAGTTCTTATATAATAGTAATTACATATTCAAATAATATCATTTAAGGCTTGGTATAAAAGAAGGTGTAAAACATTTGTAGGATCTTTTAAATTAGGGGAAGTTAAGCTTTTAAGGTCAAATATGGTTCAAGATGCTCTTGAAAATGTAAAGATAATAGAAAATGACTTCTAGCTACTTAAGGTAGGCAAAAATCTTACATTAAGAGAAGAAGGACCTTAGAGTTTGAAAAAGGAGATAAGGTGTTTTTAAAGGTATCACTTATAAAAGGGATAATGTGTTTTGTAGAAAAAAAAAAGGAAGCTTAGCCCCTAGTATGTCAAACCTTTCCTTTTCTTTAACAGGATAGGGATTATTGCTTATTTTTTTAAGCTACCTTTGAATTTTAAGGACTCCTATCATATCTTCTATATGCAAATGCTTTATAAATATATTTGGGATAAGAATCTTGTCATGCATATGGTCCTAAGCTAATTAAAACCCTTATAATTCTATAACTTGAAACCAATTACTATTCTAAATACACAAGTTAAGTGCCCTAGGTTTCGAAAGGTGCAATTAGTTAATGTCCTTTAGGATTCACATGGAAAGGAAAAATTCAACTAGGAATTTGAGTCTTTTATGAAGGATAAATACCCAAATCTCTTTAGTACATCTCATCGAAGGGAAAAGCTTTTATTATGCTTGTATATTAAGTACAGGTAGGTAATCATGTTGTATATGTGTGTGTTTAATGATAAATTTCCTATTCATCTTGTTTTCATTTCCATGATATGCACGAACTAGATGAAATGTGAGTTTAATGCTGTATAATAATGATTACAACATGTTATGCCTTTGTGGAAGAATGAGTTGTGGTAAACAAGGGTATAACCAATTCGAGAATGAATTATCCTAAAAAAAGAGGATTTATGACACTTCAAAGTTGATTTAAAGTTTCTTGATTTATTAGCCATTAAGTTTAGTTGAAGGTAATGAACTTACACCTTTGAACATTTTAGTTTTGACCTTTGGATGTTCTTTTGCAAATAACTCAAGAAGTACAAGTTTATTTTTCATAAAACTTATTCCATATGAAAATAAACTTAAAGAGATTTTATAGGATGGTCATTTACTTAAAATGGTTAAGATATGAAAAAGTTATAACTTTACATGCTAAGTTTGAAAATTTATTTTTTCACAATCCAAAATTTTTAACATTTGTCCATTGTTTTAGGTAGTTCTTAAAATATACAAAATATATTAATATGAAACTAGTTTTATTTGAAAAAAGACTCAATTACTTTTCTAACAATAGGTGATTTTCCTAAAACAAATATAAAATGAAGAAGTTATAACTTCCTAAAGTTGGATAAAAGTTATCGTTTTCTAATAGTTGATTGTTGGTCTCTAAAAGTGAAATAATCACCTAATTTGGGGTAACAATCAACTATTATGGTGGACTATTAATCACCTAATAGTCGATAATTAACCATTGGAAATGGGTTACTTTGTTCTAGACTAATAATCAACTATTTTGAATTAATTTAAACTAGTATTTTAATCTTCAAATAGATGTCTAAACATTTTCATACCACTTTAAACTCATTTTCTTTTAATTCTCTTCACCAAATCTATAACCCTAGCCTTTTTCTTTTCAATCTTTCTATGATTCTTAAGTTTACTTCTTTCAAATCCTTTTCTAACCTTTCATCTCTCTTAATATCCTCTAAAAATGTAATTGCTTTATAGCCTTGAAGAATAAACTAAAGAAAGATTTTGGCTCAATCCCACTTCCTTTGGTCTACCCTTAATCTGTAGTAATATTTCTTTGATTTATCCTTTAAATTTTAATTTTCTCTTTATGCCTTAAGTTGATTTTGCTTCATTTGCATACATTTAACTTAACAATGGCCTAAACCTTAGAACTCATAACCCAACATAAGAATTTCTCACATTATTTGGGTAAACCCTTTTATCTATGCCCTGATGAAGGCTCTCTTTATTAGTTATAGTTTGAATAATACTTGATTGATTTGTATTTGTTATTGAATGGCTTAATTAGGAATTATACCACTCAAAGTCTTGGTTATGTAGTTTGGATAAAAAGAAAAACACTCTCTACTAAGGTGAGTGGGAATTCTTATCACCATTCAAAAAACCTTTTGAAAGAAAATGTTATATCACGTATGCAATTGATTTTGAAAGTTACCTTAAATTAATTTATGCTTTGGAATGAAATTTTATGTATACCTATTGAAATGAGAATTTAATCATAACTTTTTTAATTATTATTGAATGTATGATTGAACCCTTTTTCTTAAGGAAATCAATAACAATATAACCATGTATTGGAGATAGAACTTCTAATATAATTGATGATGAGAAAACATATATGCTTATGATGTGAAAATGAATTTACAAATGTCTTAGGATTTTAAGAAGCTAATTTAAGGAATGGCTAAATGACCTAATAAAGTCCATATATATGAATAAAGGAGTAAGGAGGGTTGAATATTAACGATGGTAAAAATGTACTTGAAAAGGCACAATAAATGGTTAAAGTGTGATTAAGAGGTGACACACTCAGTATTCCCATCCAAAGTTTCTTGAATCCTAACTAATAAGGACTATGATTTCCTAATATGTAAGTGATGTAAGATCAAGAGTTTTTGGTAGTGATTACCACTTTTCAAACTAAATGTCAAAATGTTTTTTTATATGTATGTATATGAATATGCTTATATGATCTTATATTTTTCCACTTTCTGCTTGATGGATGGTGAAAATCGTTACTCACTAAGTTTATGTAACTTGTACTTCATGGCTTTTCTTCTTATGAACCAAGATATTCCCATTGTTTCTCGCTCTTTCGGTTATTCATCTACCCCTTGAACTTAAGGGTAAGCCATAGCATGTGGATGCTAATTACCCATGATGATGATTCATGTGCTAAGCTAGATCAGTCATAATATGCATATCTTTTATGTTTTCATTTCACATTTAAAAGAAAAGAGGATTAAGCATTAAAAAAAATTAAACAATCCTTCTCATAATCCAAAATTTGAAGTGCCAAATTTAAAGCATTAAAAAAGTGTTTGATAATATTAAAATATTAATTACTTATATAATGAATGTCAAATAGAAATGAGGTTTGCACCTTAATGTAAATTTTGATCTTAATCCTTGCACAAACACAAAAATAACTACTTGAAAAGTAAGAATTGATGGTTGATGATTGTTATCCTTATCAATCTTACTCTCATTGACTTAGACAATTGAATGTATCACCCCACACTTACAGAAAAAAATGAATTAACTGATGATGTAATAGTTTTGTATTGCTAAAAACAAAACATCATGTATGACAAAATATATATACATATATTTTATCTTATGTTTTTGCCTTAGATTCCAAAATAAATGATTGTTTGCCTATACCATTGAGAACTTATTTTTTTTAATGATAAATTTTTTTCTTTAGTTATGATAAAAAATAGAAAATATCAATATATATTCATTTAGTATCATTACACGATAATGTGTACTACATTTAACTAACAATTCAAACCTATTTCTTACAAATATAAAAAAATGTTAATTTAAAGATATTTTTTTTGCTTTATAAACTGACATTTAAATTATAAATATTCCTATAAAGAGCTTGTAGCTTAAGTAGCATTCAATTTCTTTTGAAGCCTTTGCAACTTTTGCTACATCTAGAGTTTAATTTTTTATTTTTGTGTGTATACGTTTAGTGGTTTAACTACTCTTGCTATTACAAAAAAAATACAAATATCACTTCAAAAATTGAAATTTATGTAAAAAAATATTATTTTAGAATAAAATAAAAATGTAATAGATCATAATAAAAGTACAACAAATAGGCAAAATAAAAATAACTTAACTTAAAATTTCTTATAAAATAAATTAAATGGAAACTAAAAAAATTAAATAGAAGCATAATATTGAAATCATTTTATCTAAGTAATTGCATATTTAAATAAGATTGATGCATGAATTTCATATAGTCATATATCATAATAATTTATATTTCCTTCAAAACTAATGTTGATCATGTAAGATATATACAATTAACAAATTAGTAACTTCTATGACCTTGTTGAACTTAGTTCCTAAAGAAGCAACTTGGTCATGGAAGTATTTGTTAAAAATAATTAATATTCTATATTATCTCTTATATACATTCTAACCTTAGTTTTTACATTTTACAAGTTACAAATAACTTGTATAAGAGTGCAGAAAGGTCACTATAATAAGTAAAACATTTTTATTGGGTCATATAATTTGCTAGTATAGGGGTTTGACACAGGATAGAAAGCGAAAGTGAGAAAATATATCTCTAATGCATTATAAATAAATAAAAATATTATAATCAAATACTTTATTGATATCTAATTTGAATATCAAATGAATAAAACTCCTTAATGTAGTATATATATACACTAATCTTAGGGAAATAACCCACCCAGCTTAAGCAATGTCAGACCTAACTTATTTATAATAATTTCCTAAATCTAAAACTCCTACTGTATCTAATATGGGACTTCATAAAAATAAAAGATAAATACAAAAATTTAAAATCTAAATAAAAAAATTAAAGCTAAAACTAAATAATGCATAATAAATATCAATTCCTTATCATATTTTATAGGATTGAATTTTTCATAAGATTTTTTTTACTTTTGCATCTGCATGATTCTCCTTTACTTAGAAAGAACTTAATCTCGATTTCATATAGGGAACTTGAATTCTTCTATACCACCAAAATAAATATTTAAAATACTTTTATAACCTTAACTTCTTGAAGCATTCAAAATCCTTGAAATGAGTCTTTTTTTTAAAACATATACTTGAATATTAAACTTTAATTTATTCATGAGGTTAATCGAGTGTTGTACTTCAATAGAATAAAGTGGTTCTACTCTAACAAAATCCACAACTTCAATTTTTGAACAATCAATAATATTTTTTTATTGTTAGACTATAAACTCATTATTGAACTTTTCATGATAATTTGGTGAGCCTTCAATAATTGTTTCATTTTCTTGACTATGGAACTTTTCTTCTATCTAGTTCTTTGCAAACTCCTCCATGTCATTATCTTGTTTAGTAATATAATTTTCTTTAGTGCCCTTAAATTCTTCAAGATCTTTTGAACTGCTATATATTAGACATATTTCTTCAAGTTTATCCCATTTTAATTGTGAAAAATCTTTTATGGTTACAATTTTGATTTCTTTGATTATGTCACCTTATTGTTTGATATTCTCATATTTAAAGTTTGAATCGTCATAAAAAAAAACTTTTAACATTTTTTCATGATAATTAGTTTGATGGTTGTTGCATGACCTTTATCTTTTATCATGAATACAGCTGTGAAATCTTCAAATGTCTTCCATTTCTTTAGCTTTATCTTTGAAGTCTTCACTAATAGTTTCTCTTTGTGAATTTGTAGATTTATGATAATTGATCTCCTATGTGTTTATTTCTATTATCTCTTTGAAACCTATCAGTTTCTACTCCTAAATTGATGAGTATGTCACATATGTTACATAGTTTGTAAGTAATCGTTTCCTTTTAAGCTTATATTACCACCTAGAAGGCTTTAATCTCATAATCAATGTTAATGGGAAGTTTGTTGCCATCTTTGCTATTATCACTAATCATTATTTGGAACTTTCAGTCTCAAACTTTAGATTATTGTCCTTGCATTGACATAAGATAGAAAGTGAAAGTGGGAAAATATATTTCTGATGCACTAGAAATAAATAAAAATACTAGAATTAAATATTTTATTGATATTTGAATTGAATATTAGATGAATAAAATTTTCCAATAGAGTACATATATACTAATCCTAAAGAATAAAACACAAAACTTAAATAATGTAGAATTTAACTTATTTATACTAATCTTCTAAATCTAAAATTCATACTCCACCAATATAGGACTTCATAAAAATAAAAGATAAATACAAATAACTAAAAATCTAAACAAAAATAAAAGTAAAACTAAATAATATGCAATGATTATCAATTCTTTGTCATGTTTTATAGGATTGAATTTTCTATAATTTTTTTTATCTTTTACTCTTGCATTAGTAAGGAAAGGTTGCTTTAATGAGGACAATAATTATTTACATGGTTTCATTAAGTCAAAAATTAAGGAATCACTCATTTTATTTAAAATAGAATAAAATCTCTAAGCATCTCATATAAGCTGCAAACACTAAGAATCTTAAGGTATAATCTACATTAATACTAAAGGAACTTAGACATATTTACAAATTTGACAATTTGATTGATTAATGAATAAAAACAAATAATAATAAATTGCACAATCATAATGGTAAAGAAGCTACTATCTAAGCAAAGTTATATCTATAACAAACATAAACCAAACTAAATACCATATGATAATAGTTTAAGACATACCTAAAAGAGTGCTATCAAATTGTTTCCAAGTGCATACAAGTAAGATTTTTCTAAAATATTGAAACTTATATTCATGCTATAATTGCATACCAAAAAGCAAAATTTACATTAGTCCTTTTGTGATTTTATATCAAAACTCATCTAATTTTCCCATTTTTTTTGTAATATCTTAAGTTAATATTTAAAATTTTATAAATTTTGATGCTTTTGAATATTTATTTATTTATTTTTTATTATAAATTTATTTTTTAACAGTTTTGGAATATTAAAATGATACCTATGATAATATTCAAATTTTATTTGGTCATTATTGATTTAAGATTAGATTAAGGTAATTTGTGTAAAGAATTTTTTGCAAGTTGAAAATAATTTTTGTAATTATAGGTGCAAAGATTTATGAAATAAATTATTTATATTTAGTAAATTATTTTTAGGAGTTATAAAATTTTGACATAATTATTTTAGGAATTTGAAATTTATCGAGCTATTATAAATATATACATATATATTAGTGGAAGATTGGAAATAACTAAGTTAAGAATTTAAACAAAATCATTTTCATAAAAATGATAATTTAAAATAAATGAATGAATAAAATTTAATAAGATGAATTTAATAAAATAAATAGGTGACTGAGATTTATTTACTTAGGGTTGGTAAGTAAAATGTGAGGTTAAGATTGAATAATAAAGGCAAGCTCACGTACTTGATAAGTATGGAATCATACCCCTTAGCTATTTTTTTTTCTTTATTTCCTAGCATATCCATCATCTTATGTCTAGTTCACTCTTTCTCTTTCCTTTTCTTTTTTTCCCGTTCTCTCTCTTTTCTCTTTGCAAGTAACTTATGTTTGTTGTCGCTATTGTTGTCGCCACTCCTAGCAATTTTGTTGCTAGTGTCAATGGCTACTACTATAGACGGCTTCTTTCTTTGGCGTCTAACTTAACAATCCCATGCAAGGGTTGCGAATTAGTAAGTTCCTACTTTTTGGTGAGCTTTCAACTATTTCTCATCATCCATCTCTAGTTGACTCTAGTAGTTATAACTAGCTAGTATGGAAGAGTCGTAAGGTTTGATAGCTAGATAGCAGCGATAGGGTCGAAGACTTTTTTTTACATTTACAATGTTCCAGCATGATTCTACCATCAACAAGCTCCAATTAGGCACTTCTAATGTAAGTGAGCATATCTATATCATAAAATTTTAATATTTCAATAATTTAATACTTGTTCTAAGAAAAAAACCCCTTTTTGTATATTTTGAGAAAAATGATGATGTCTATGCAAAATGAGATTTTTATGCTACAAAGTGTCAAAATAGCATGATTGGGATCTATTTATACCATTAATTTTGTTGGTGTTGGTGTTGGTGTTAGGTGTTTAAAGTTAGCTAAAAAAACCCCCTTTATGTGTGTGATATATGTATGATGATTCACAAGGAAAATATAATCTTTTATGTTATAAAATGTTAAAATAGGATGATTAAAACATATATGGAATATTTTTATCCTATTATTTTGAAAGATTCACATGTGATTCATTAAACCCATTTTTATGCACAATTGAGATAAGTGATGATAGCTTAGAAAAATATTATTTTTATACCATAAAATGTCTAATTAACATGAGTATGATCATTTTGGAATATTACAAGGTAGTATTGTCAATAATGGTTGTACATTTTAAAAAATCCATGTTGAGAGTAAATCTAAATCTATGATGAAGGCCTTGTAAAATAAAATTTTTATAATATATAACATTAAAATAATATAATCAAAGTGTTTTTGAAGTGTCACATCCTAATATTCTAAAGATCTGGACATGATTTCAAAAAATCCTTACTTTATCATTTGATTTTAGATATCCAATATAACACTAATATAGTAAAGATTTTATACCCCAAAGTATTAGATTAATATATTTAAAGTATATTTATATCATCATAATCTAATATTTTGATTATTTTATATTTGGATTAGGAAAATTATCATATATGAAAATTTCTAATGCTTTTTAATGATAAGGTTTGAAAATAAAAGGTGCGATAGCCTAAGAAGAATTATTAGCATTAAAAGAGTTTTTCTAGAGCTTGAACATTAATATTTTCTTATGTGCAAGTTTAATTTCAAATTACCATATAATAGAATATCTTGGTTTCATATTAACGATCTAGATTGTTAGCATACCATGATATGAAATTGAAATTGACATGACTGAAAGGAAATTAAGGAATGCTTATTTAACTACAAATTATTCTTGTAAATTATAAATAGGAGGATGAAAGAATGTTGAACTTGGATGCTTTAAAGAAAATGAAATAGGTGGATCCTAGCAAATGAGTATATATCCCATCCTATAATTCTTTTTATCAGCAACACGAATCATATATTAGTTTATATGTAAATTTTTAACAATATATCTGCGAATGATAATATATTATGAAATCGATCTGGTGGCCATGTATAAATAATACTAAAATAGTAATTGTGATGGATTAGGAATTGTCTATTTGAGAGAATATCATTTGAACAGGCTTCTGGGCCATAAGGATGAAACTACTAACTGTGGTTGAACTGCAATTAAAATGCGATGACAAATCATATTTGTATTAAGCTTGGAATTATATCATTACTTGTATATTGGTACTGTATTATGATTTATATTGGAATATAGATGAGTGTTATGGCCATGTAAAAGAGGACATGGTAATACTGCCATATATATTATGTCATAGGCATTGATTTCCCTTATGATGATAAATAACTACTTGTATTGAAATTATGACTATCAAAGCTAAGCTGGAGTGAATTTATTAGATCGAGAATTATGCCAAGATTAGCATTTGAAATGAAAATTGTGATGATGTAGAAGCTAGATGGGAAATCCTTGATAGATAGTTTATGAAGGATACAAGATTAACTCAGAAGTTAAAGGGTGAATGTGAAGAGATGTAACATTGAAACTATGTTCATGATTAGATATTATTGTTTGATGTGATTGTTATGATTTATTTATGTTTAAACCTTAATAGCTATTCATGATTGTGATGCCTACTTGGAATGTGTAACTTGTGATATGAATTGATGTTGAGTATTAGTGAATAGTTAAGGTTATTGTGACTTATGATGCAAAATATAAGATTTAAGTTGTATGCAAATGAACATCAACTTAAGGCTTGGGTTTGTATATGTTAAAAATCTAACCAACAGGTTCATTATTATTTTTTAACTTAGTATATGATTTGTCTGTGATTGTTATATGTATATATATAATTAATCTCTTGTGAGATTGTGGTAGATATATACTCACTTAATTCTCACAACTTATACTATTTTATTTTCAATATTTTTAGGTTAAAATAAGTGCCTATGAGTCTTATTGCATCTATGGAGAATTAAAACTTCCTTATTAAAAGATTTTGATAATTGAATTAGGATTAGAATTTGTGATAGATATATTGATTCTGCATTAGATGCGTTAAATTGTTTATATGTGTATACATTTTAAGATTGTATTGTATTGTGTGTATGTTTAATGCTATCATATTTAAGAAAAATTCACAAGTTTCATGGTTTAGGGCATGTGATCCTTGAGAAATGTTTAAAAATAAGGAGATCCTATCCATTTTTCATAAAATTTAAAGTATAATTTGAATCTCCATAGAAATAGGAAAACTTTCGTTGGATAGATAAAAGTAATTAGTGTTAAGGCTTGTGGAAAGGTCATGATTAGGATTAGGTTGTGACATCATTAAATCCCATAAATTTAAAAAATAAAAACCATTAATGGTATGTAAAGGTACAATTGTGCAAATAAGTAATAATAAGGTATGAGAGAAAAATTAAGGGAAAATATACAATAGCAAGCCACATAACTTAAGAAGAATGACATTGCCATCCTATATGAGCTTTTTTACTTAAGAGGTAACATTTTAAATAGTTAAAAGCTACTTCATTGTAATCATTAGTGGAAGAAATGCTATATTAACTTCATTAATAGCCTCACCTTGATTAATTCATTGTGTGAATATCAAAAAAGCTAAAAATGACAATAGCATTAAGATAATTGAATAGCTAAGTTATCCCTAGCAATTCAACTAATAAAAGATTTAATAAGAATATAAAAGTCTTTAATTTTATGTAAAGGCACCTTAGTATCTCCATGTACTGAATATGATCTTGTTTCTAAAATGCAAAAAATATACCATTATGTGTGAGAATATAGAGCTTAAAAGCAGAAAATACAATAGAGATATTTAAAAATCTCAATATTATAGTTTTGATTGTTGGAAGAATAAGAGGGATTTAGACAAAGAAAAACTAAAGCTCATATATATTACTGAATATAAAATCAAGTAAAGTTTAGTTTGAATATAATTTTGAATTTAAGCTTATTATAAAATCATATACATCACTTCATCATGATGATGCCTTTTTCTTTGCTATTTTGTTAATACTAATTTGTACAACATTACATTGTTTAGCTATAGAAAACATATCTTTCATCCATATGCATCCAAAGTATTGCATTGTATTTCATGCTTAGTTATTTTTTTAGACATTGCAACTAACACCACATCAAATTATAACTTTAGTCTTAAGGCATTTTATAATACAAATTTTGCATTATATTTAGGACACTTATTTTGTAAATAGTCATTACATCAATGGTCTTTTAACTACAGCTTTAATGTTTTCTTTTCTATATCTCAATTTCTTGAATATGGATCTATCCTAGTATAAATGATAGATCAATTTGATAGCTAATAAAAAAAAGCATTAAGATATATAGACTTAACATAAGGCCATAATCAAGTATACACAATCTAACATGGCTTCCAAGAAAAGAAGAAACTATGACTAATCAATAATTATAATTAGTCTACCTCTAAATGGTTCCATTCCAACAAACTAAATGAACAAACATAAGCAACGTTAGCTTATTCAATTTACATTGGGAAAGCAAAATTAAGCTTTATAAACCTATCTTTAAATGGAGTCCAAGTAGTATTATGTACTCAATCTTTATATGAACTATTATATATTATTGTTCTAAAAATAATCCCTCCTAGACTTTGGTTACATTCGTTATCTAAATTAGGCTACATAATGAATTTTTATGAACATGAACATGTGTTTTCAATTAACATTAGTAATAGAACACATTACTATTAGATCAAAACAATGGCACATTTTTATTTCAATTTTTAAAATGCAAAAAAAAAAAAACCTATATGCTTATGAGAAACATTTTAACATGTTTAAATTACATCATATAAACTCTACATATACATCATCACTACTAGCTAATTGATTAGACTGTCATATCAGTATTGAAGGAAACTAATCTAGTCTACTTAATAGCATCTATATTGTATCCATAATTGAAAGTTGCCATTCAAAATTATAATGACTAGTAAAAATTTCCCATCCAAATTAACTAACACAATCCTAGCTAAGACATCATTTATGCTTAGAGGATTTATTAATATATTATTCAAAATTTAACAAACAAAAACAAAGTCAATGACCAATAGAATTAAAAATAATGGCAATCCAAGCATTGTTATTTGGATCCATTTATAAATGTCATTGAAATTCAAAACACACATGACATACACTAAAATAGAATGGAACTATGAAATGAAGCAATTAATATTACCTAGATCACAGTCATAAATACATACAAGTCAATTATTTGTAGAAAGAATCAAACAGGATCAAAAACTTGAAATCTTTGAGAGAAATTAAGAAAATTGAGTAAATAGGATCTTGAAAATAAAAATTAGGTATAGTCATATGGTTTGAAAAATGGGATATGAATTTAGGGAGCAAAATCAAAAAATATTCAAACCCTATCACAAAATTTGGATTGTTAAAGAGAGAAATTATACTTGTTAATCTTAAAATTGCAAGATAAATGAGTTCTTTTGCTGTGCTTTGAAGCTAAGATTTCTATAATAAGTTGTTATAGTTAGAGCTAAGGGGAAAAATCAAAAAATAAATAAACTAAAGATTAATCATACAATGTTAGCATATGCTTCTCAATTAAAGTAAAAATTGATGTATAAAATGATACAATGATATTTTCAAAAATAAGTATAACTTACTAAAATATCTAATAGGAACTGAAGAGTTAATTTTGTGAAAACTTAACATAGTGGTTATTATTTATAATTAATGTCTATTTTATTTTACACATTGGTTTGAACTTAGTTAATGTTTAAAGATATAGGGATTGGCACTTACTTTGAAAAGTCTAATACATAGTACTTTGGTATTTCATTAAAAATTGACATTTATTATTATTTTTAATACTTATAGATTTTGCTTGCACTCTTGCTTTATGTTTAAGTTAAATTTGAGCACAACTCACTTATTTTTTAAAAATGTTTTGAATTTTATGAAAGTATTTAATGTGGAACTATAATATCTCCTACTTTCAAACAATATAAGACATTAGAGTCTTAAATGGAATACTTCAACAAATTTGAAGAATTTCTAATATGGTAAGTTATTATCATATTTCACCCTTTACTTTAAAGTAAGGCATAACTAATTTCTATAGAATCTTAGAGAGTACTTCAACATCAAGAAAACAAATTATCTTTTTTCAATAAATAAGAATTTGCAGTAAAGATTAATTCAGAGGTGTAAATTTAGATATAGTTATTACGCTTTAAAAGTATAATTTTTGTGTAAGTTATTATATGAAAAATATGTATAGTTATGAAAGTGTTTTATTTTTTTTATTTGTTATTTTCCTTGTATAATGATTTATTATAATTGAAATCTTCATTTGAATATTACTTTCATCTGTGAAAATTTAAATACATTTAATTTTTTATTGCTATCATATTTAATTTTTACTGTACAATGATACTATTATATAAAATTGCCTAAAGTTTCAAAAATTTCATTGTTTAAAATTGCATTTATAGCATATTGGATTCAAATAAAAATAAAAAAGACATATCAATTATTTAATAAAATCCAAAGTGGATATTAGAAATAAACTTATTTATAATTTATCATGTTTATATTTATGATGTTATTAGAAATTATAAAGAATATTTGTATTTTAGATATTAATTGTATATATGAACTAACATTTAAAGGTTATCTATAACTAATTTATATTTTTATTTATGATGTTATTAGAAATCTCTAATGAATTACTACATTAGTTTATGTTAGAAATTGACATGTAAAGTTATGTTAACAATCAACTTATCTAAATTGCATTATAGCATTTATGAGGCTATAAGAGACCATAAACACTTACAATATTAGTTGTTTGAATAATTAACATCTAAAAGAATTTTAGGCACCATACCTTAAACCACTAAACCTTTATACGTTAGCCATGATTTAATAACGGATGCTTAATGTGCTATATATTTACCTATAAATTTTGCTCATAGTCTTTATTTTAAACAAATTTGGTGATATTTTTATCTTCATTATCTAATTTGAGTGTTTAGATCAAATTTAAAGATAGAGTTTTCCATGTCAAGAAACACATTTAGAAATGCTTCAATTTTTGTTGATATGCTTCAATTTTTGTTGATATGCTTCAATTTTTGTTGAAAGACTTGCCTTCTTTAATATCTTAGGTTTCTTAGGGTAGCAAACCACAATAATCATGCTAAAAAGCCTAAAATATCAGAAAAGGCAAAGCTTTTGACATGAATCTAAGCATTTTTAAATGTATTTCTTGAGATACAAAAGGAGTTATCCTTGCATTTGATCTACACTCTTTAATTGGTAATGAAGGTAAATGTATTACCTATACCTTTTTTACACCCTTGCTTTAATCCATGAAAAAACAGTTTCCTTTCATAATGTAATTAAGCATAAAAAATATGAGCTAATTTTTCACTATTTATTATGTTACAATGGGAAAAAAATTGAAAAACTAGACTTTCTTGTGCTTACTTGTACTATGGATGTTGACTCTCTCTTTGAGGATTAAGGAGAAAGAGTCACCCACACACTTTAACTTAGAAGTAGCCTCAAGAAAAAAATCTAATAAATGAGAAGAATTAGTAAAGATGATGGAACATTGTATTGGTTAACATCTTTAATGTAATGGTAAGAAGAATATGTAATGAAAAGCTAATTGTTTACTCTACTTGTTGATATAATCAATTAAATATTGTATATATAAATATATAAATTATTTTTTATAATTATTTATTGTCTCCTTTTTAATTTGCCTTCTCTAAAATTTATGTTCAATTTTCATGTATTGTTAACTCTTTTTTTATTAAGAACCGAATGTATACATCATTTGAAAAATAAGATAAAATTAACTCTTTATCTATTTAAAACATTTAAACATAACTCTTTTCTTGCTTTCATTTATCATTAAAATTTTCAAAGGTTTCAATGTTCCTTTATTTAAAAAAAATAAAAAAGAAACTATGTTAGTTTCTTTCTTAACACCAATATCTTTATGTTATGACTTTAGTTATTATAATAACTAACATATTAAAGAATACTTTTCATATTCTAACATAAATTGTTCTGTAATAAAAAAAATAATGAAACCAAGTCAATTATTTTTAGTAAATGGATGTTGAAATTGTATTTTTTTTTCTAATATAACATGTCAATTTTTTTAGACCAACATAGAAACTAATTAAGACAACAATTGTTAAGTAGTTAATGTGTTATATTCAATCATTAATATTTTTGAATATAATATGTTGAATATTATATGTTAGTTTTCATATATAACCAATATAGAAAATTAAATGATGTTATTTTGCTCTTTAAATAATTCAAAAAATAAAGGCAGGAATTAAAATAAATGATAATCTCTGACTTAGTTCCAAAGTGTAAAGGGTAGAGTTATTTAAACTTCCTCATGAGATTCATTGCACCATAAGGAATATACCTCTATATTTGTTTAGATTTTGTATGTTTAACTATTTTTTCCAAGGTTTTAGGTGGAGTTAGCGTTAATATATTTGTAGCAACTTTATTAAAACTTTCATATTTTTCATATGTTAGTGTATTTTAAGAAATGGATATTTCTTATATATTTATTGCATTTCTACTTTAGATTAGATAGTCATAAACCATGGATGGATGTTTACTCATTATATGAGTCTTGAATATGCTAAGAGTGTTAACAAGTTTATTAGATTTACAGGTAAAGAGAAGGAAATTAATAATAAGCTTATTATGTGTCTTTATAAAAATTGTATTTATGTTAGGATATTTAATCTAGGGGGGATAAGTATTTATATTTCAATAGCATTAACCAAAGACATACATAATGGATATGATATGAGAAAGGTGAATTATCTAGTTCATCTTATACTACGAGGTAGAAAAAAAAGTCCACAAAAATAATGAATTAAATGTAGAAGCGAATAATCAATTAAAGGATATGGTGTATAATGTTGAAAATAATTTTACTTGGTGCCCATATGTCCTTCATAACTTGTTAAGTAATATGAAAATGCCTTTATATTTAAGTGGCACCAAATTTATATGGTTATCTGTTATACTGGGATTATTCAACTTAGAATGGAAAATGGTTAGAGTGATGACAACTTAATGGCATTATTATAAGGTATTGAAAGAAATGCTTCTCAAAAGGAATGAGCTACCAAATCATACTTTTGAAGCCTAGAAAATTATGTGCTAAATGGGTATGGAATACAAGAAGATACATGCTTGCCCTTATAATTGCATGTTGTATCAAAATGAGCACAAAACTTTAGAGGAGTGTCCAATATGTAAGGCACCACATTATAAACTAAGGAAGAATGATAGTATTAATATAAAAAGGCTTCGGCTAAGGTATTACAGTATCTTCTAATAATACCAATGTTTAAATGAATGTTTGCTAATATAAGTTATGTTAAGAATTTAACATAGCATATGGACTGAACACCATTTAATGGCATGCTTTACCATCCAATTAATCCTCTTCAATGGTAGATAGTTGATACATTATTCTTTATATTTAGTCATGAGCAAAGAAACCTTAGGCTTGTATTTTGCACTGATAGAATGAACTTTTTTGATAACATGAATAGTAAACATAACACATAACCTGTTATTTAGTGATAAACAATCTACTTCCTTAATTGTGTATGAAATACAAGTACATCATGTTATTCTTATTGATTTAGAGCCTCAAACAAATAAGAAATGACAAAAATGTTTTTTTAACACTATTTATTGAATACTTAAAGATGATATGAGAAAAAGATGTCTCAATCTTTGATGTATATCATCAGGAGTCTTGCATTTAGCATGTCATGCTCTTTTGCACAATCAATAATTTCCTAACATATTATAACTTGTTTGGCTACAACATCAAAAAGCATAGAGTACACCTTACTTATGAAAATGTTACTTGTTCTTCTTAACTAAAACATGGGAAGAAGTTAGTGTATCTTAATTACTAAAGATTTTTACCCTATGTCCATCGATATTGATATTATAAGTTAAGGAAGGCATTTAATGGGTCATTGAAAAAATCACTAACTCTAACTCTTTTAAATGGAGATCAAGTTTATGAATAGGGTTAAAAATATTGTTGCCATTTTTAGCAAAGCCTCCAAGTGCACAGGTGGGGAGACCTTATAGAAGAAACTGTCTATATTCTTCAATCTTCCATAAAGTTGCTCATAAGACATAATATTGATGACATACATATGGAGAAAAATATTTATGATAGTATTGTTGAAACACTATTTTAGAGTCAAAGCTAAGTTAAACTTAGTTAAAATGTTCATTAAAAAATAACATAAAAAAGAAAAGGTTAACATACGTATCTTTTACTAGCTTGCCATACTTTATCTACAAATGAGAAAATAAGCTTTTGTGAGTGTTCACTTAGAGTTAAAGTGCCATAGGAATATTTTTTAAAAATTATGATCCTTGTCTTAATGAAAGATTTAAAGCTAGTTAGTTTGAAGTCTTATGATTACCATATTCTAATGCAATAATTGTTTAGGGTTTAATAGCCATTTGATCAATCGGCTAAAACATGTTTGATATTCTATCACTAAGCTTTATTTCTTCTTCAGTGCAATATGTTGCAAAGTTATTTACCCTAAAAAGTTAAACTACTTACAAAGAAAAGTTATAGTTATATTATGTCAACTTGAGATTTACTTCACATCTCTATTTTTTAACACCATGGTGCATACAGTTATCCATTTGATGTAAAAGATAAAATTACACAGGACAATTTACTTTAGGTAGATGTGTCACGACACAAATTTGATTGTGACTGATGTGGATCCTATTACTTGATTTTTACTAGCCTTAATACTGTTCACTTTAATCTATCCGACGAAAATCTCTATATTTCTACGATGACCTAAAATTCATTTTAATTTTTATGGAAAAATGAACAGAGTTTTCCCTATTTTTGGATACCTCATAAAAGCCACACATCCTAAAATACAAAACTTGTATATTTTTTTAGATACGATAGCAATACCAATATACATGCAATATTATATAATTTCAAACTTATACACAGATAAATGATTTAACATATTAAAATTAATGTAATCTTAAATTTCTAATCTAATCTTAATCTAAAGAGAAATCCTAACTATCAAATCTTTTAACCAAGCAATCTTTGATTCTTCAGGCATGAGGTGTAGCCTAAAGAAGGTATCTTAACTAAAAAATAATAAAAATAAAATGGAGTGAGTTACAAGATCTTAGTGAGCATATATCTACTACTATTAATATTCTATTCAATTATATTAAATGATCACACGTTGATTAAGTATTTGATTAGAGAAATAAATGTAACCCAAACTCTTTGGATTTTTGAAATGTGTAAATTCAAGTTTGGATTAAGTGTTTACCTGCATATAACTTAAATTCTATATTTCACATCACAAATCATAGTAATCTCAACTATTCACTAATACATGATATTCTCATTATATCACCATTCATTCTAAGTAGTTGTCACATTTGCATACAACTATTAAGGCTCAAGCACAAAAGAATCATCATAACCATATTGATAGTAATAAATGTTTATAATAAACATTCATGCATTTATATTTTGACTGCCAAGTCAAACTTTTATCCTTCACAATCTATTTGCTAGAAGTTTTCTATCTAACTTTCATATCATCACTCTATCACATCATATCACATAACCATTTATAATAAACATTCATGTGTTTATATTTTAACTACCAGATCAAACTTATATTATTGACAATCTATTTGCTAGGAATTTTTCATCCGATTTTCATATTATTGCTCCATCATAGTTCACAATTACTAATGATACTCATGGCATGATTCATAGATCATATACATATGAGAGCTCAACTCTCATATCATAATTCAAAGCCATTTCAATCATAAAGAAACTATTCTTCATGACGAGGTAAATCAAAACACATAACAGTATGTACTCATAACAAATACTATTATGCCCTATTGCATGGCGATAACACTCGTTCACATCTTAATACATTCCACACTATAGTTTTAGCATACAAGTGATAAGAAAGCTCAAGCATAAGCATTTAACAATTAGTACTAACATTGTCATGCCCTTTAAGCATGGTCAATCCATATTCACACATTACACATACATATTCATAAACCAATCTTCCATCATAACTATTAAGAGTTAAATCTTATACTAATCCTATCTATGAACATATTTACATTTCATATGTTTGATGAGGAAAGGAATACGCATACCATTTAATCCACATTAATAATATATACATGTTCCATAGTAAGATATACACTCACTTGAAGATGCTTTTCTATTCATGAAAGTCTAAAGTATTTATACTCATCTTATTACCTTTTCTTCCTACTTCATAAATTACAAATAGAACTTATAAATACATCAAATTTACTCATTTTCTTCCTAAATCATTGTTCCAAGGTCTAATCATAACATTTTAACCTCCCATAATGCATCTTGTCATCTTTTCTTAGGTTATTCGTAGGAACCTAAGAATATATCATAATGTGGCAATTCTTAAACCAAAACATATAGGCAAAATATTAGAATTTAATGTTGTAAAAAGTATCTATTCACTTTGTTCCATTATTCTATATCATTGCTTCTTATATTTTATAATTCTAGCTAGTAGAATTAAAATGTTTCATTTTATAGAGATTTTTGAATCAATTCAAATCCTTAAAATATTAGGAAGTAACACTTCACGATACTCTAAACTTATTATTTTAGTGTTCTTTATCATAAAATTCTTCTTTTTCAAAGTCATCATCAAGTATTTAAATTTACCTATAGCATGGTTTTCTAAGATATATAATTACCATAAAAAATTATCATATAATGCTTTAAAATGATTCTACTTATGTTATTTAAGCACTTTATGGCATAAAATTTATATTTTTCTAAGCTATCATCACTTATCTCAAATATGCATAAAAGTGGGTTTTCTAAGTTAGCTTCAAGCACCTAACAGTAGTAAAATTGATGATATAAAAAGATCTTAATCATGCTATTTTAACACTCTATAGCATAAAAATCTCATTTTCCAAAAATATTTTCATTTTTCTCAAAACATAAAAAATGGGTTTTCTTATATTAAGCATGAAATCATCATAAATATTAAAATCTTATGATATATATACTTATTTACATCTATAATGCTTAGTCAGAGCTTGCCAGTAGTTGAAGCTCATTGAAACATTAGCAAATAAAAAAAAAGCAATAGCTTTTTGTTGTAGAACCAACACCACACATCGTAGTTATCTTACATACCAACAATGATAGTGGTTAGCAAAAGAGGAGCAGAGCAACTAGCTGCAGCTCTTATGATGGCGATAGTGCTTCCAAAATGTTGACAAAAAGTCAAGCCTATCACAGTGCTATTAATCCTCTTGATCTACACTCCCTTACATAAGGTTAACTAAAGGAAAGTGATAGTAAGCAATGGTGGTGCACCGCCAGTGTTGGAGTTATTAACAGTTAGTTAGAGGGAGAAGAAGTCATAGGAGAGAGAGAGGAAAAGGAGAAAGAGAGAGCTAGGCAAAAAAAGAGGGAGCTAGGGATGGTAAGAGAGAAAAAGCGTATTGACATAATAAAAAGAAAAAGAGAGGAAAAAGAAGTGAAGCTATGAGTTTTAATACAATGCTTCTCACCCTATTATAAATTCAACCTTTTGTAAAATCTTTGCCTTTAATTTATTTCAAAACTCATACATTTTTTTGGGTAAAATTAATTTTATTTAAAATCTCAACTCACTTATTTTCACTTTTCCTTTATTAGATATATATATATATATATATATATATATATATATATATATATATATATATATATAATTGTAATAACTTAATAAAGTTGAAAAATCCTAAAATAAATATGTTAATCTCCTAAGAATAATTTATCAAATATAAATAATTACTTTTATAAATTTTTGTACCTAATTAGTTCTAACTTGTGAGAAAAGTTCTTATAAAAAATATTTAAACAAATCTTGAACTAACACTAGCTAATTAAATAAAATTCAAATATCATTATCAATATGATTCTAATACCCTAGAAAGAACTTAAAAGAATATAAACATAAACTAATTATTAATTAAATAAATAAAATAAAAATTCACAAGTATTGAAATTTATAAAACTTTAACTATTAACTTGGCATATTACAAGATGTACCTTTTTAAGTGATATATGAAAATCTTAAAAGGGTATGTAAGGAATTAACATCAATGAGAAGGAAGCATCGTTAAAAGCTATATTGATAATGAGATGGCTAAGTTCTGTAGTGATTACTAACCAAATGTGAAGGTTATTAAATTTCCAAAGTCTTATCATGGGAGAAGAATTACAGATAAAGGCACATTGGGTACCCCAATTATGAGCATAATCATGAAATGTGTATGCATGCTTACCTTTACATCTTGTATAATAGTGATAAATTTTAATCTTACTTGGACAAGCATATGACCCTTGTAAGAAGACAAAAACACAAAAGGAATTATCAATAGATCGAAGTTGAACATAATTAATCATTCCTTAGTTTGTTCCTAAGTCGAGTTCATTTTTGAATGGTGTAAAGATCAGATGTCATTCTTTACACTATCAAATGGCTAGGCAAGAAGCCACATATAGAGGTTATCTTTTATTATAAATATAACTTCAATTGGTATTTTTTTGTAGAAGGGGCTAAGATGACTAAAGCACTATGTAAAATAGTAAGGTTACTTTGGTGGCTTAGGCTATGCATATGAATACTTCTAAACATAAGAATCCTATCTATGCTAATATGTCATACTATGGTGCCATTGAAGACATTAGGAGCTTGACTATGTTATATTCAAGGTTCTTGTGTTTTGATGTAAATGAGTTGAGAATAAGAACAACATATGCATTGATGACTTAGGATTCATTTTGTTGGATTTTAATAATGAAGGCCACAGGGGTAGCCATTTATAATAATATCCTAAGCAAAATAATTTTTTTATGTCACAAACCCATTCAATCACAAGTGGTGTGTAGCTCTACTAGGGAAGAAACAAATTATCAATGATAAAAATGAAAAAAACTTGAAGAATAATATTGAGAAGGCTCTTCTTTTCTTTATAAGAATATTTGCAAAGGACAATGAAGGAATGTGAGAAGTTGTACATGTGAAATGATTATATTAAAGGGAAATAGGTTAAAGGTCCTCCTATACATGTTGGGAAAGATTAAAAGTAATTCAATCCATGTTTCTTATACACCTATTATTTGTATAATAGGTTGCATTTTTGAATTATTAGTTTTTAATACTTGTTTATATATTCTAATCTTTTAATATAATGCAGGTTTTATATGTAACTATAATCATCTTAGCATCTAGCGGTAAGAATGGTGCTCCTCAATTCAACAATCAATACATGATACCAAAAGAATTTAATAGCATAAATTAGGTAATAAATTTTTGTTTAATAAAATCATATAGTATTAATATTGTACTTGCTATTTTTGGATAATAAAATATAACAGAAAATTTAAAAATTTAAACCAAAACATAGTAAAGATCCAAGTTAGTGTTTATACCTTCGTTGCATTAAACTTACTTACTACCCGAAAAAGACAAAGAAACTACTTCTATTTCTTAATAAACAATCCAATCATCAAGGTCTAAATGATTTAATCAAACGCATAGATAAGATGATCATGAATACATAAATAGGATTGTCATGAATTTGGAAAAGGAAACTATTTTGTATTATCCTTGTTAGCAGGCAAATACTTTAATTTAATCTAATAGGATCACTCTCTTTCTTTCTTTCTCAACATAATGCTAGCTATAAAAATTTTTCTAGTCATGAATCAATCGCTAACAAAAATCTCATGGCACTTTCTTTATCTTATAGACGATGAACATAAGTTTTTCTAATCTTGGCCAGATATATATCAAATTATATGATACATGTTTTAGCCAAATATTTCCTTTATAAAATATTAATATCTTTTCTAGATATTTCCTTTTAAATGGATTTGACTAAGATAAGTTAGATATTATTATCTACCTTATTTATTTTATCTCATAGATAAAAGCCATTTTTTATCTCTAACTAAAACTACCTTAAGAAAGAAAATAATTAGGCTTTGAATATTGACTAGACTTAAACATGACTCTAGTTAATAACTAGCCAATATTTGTTATCCTTTAAGTATAGCACAATCATATTGTGCTATTAATTAATGAAAGTCTAGCTAAAAGTTCTTAATTACATTATAAACTCAATATTTGACTAGTTTTATGTATGTGATCTTATAGGTTCCATTGATAATAATCCTAAAATCTTATATTAGCATCACAAACAATGAATGTTATTTAGCAATCATTGCCACCCAAGTAATGAAAATGTTAATGATTTGATGTAATCTTTTCATAACTAATGTTCTATGTAATTTAGTTCTTTTTATCTTGGATATCCAAAATGAACTTAAGGTATAAAATATATCATCTTCTTTGTAATTCAATTTGTATGTTTCTTGATTCTTGAGTGCACTAACTAAAGACAAATGAATTAATATCACATATCGATCTATTTCAACATAACCATGTATTTCATAGTTACACTCAATCAAGAAGCCTATAGATATTACTTCTCCTAATTAGGAAAGGCAAAATGCCATTTAGATCACTTATATCCTTTCATATGATTCATAGTATACTTAATTACTATCTTTTAAGATAACTTTATTACAAATGACATTAGATGGCATCAAAGTACATAACTCCTCGTGGAGGGAACCATAATGACTTCATGTCAAAAGATCACATATGTCATTATCACTATAAGAATTACTTATGACATTCATATAGTAATCCATGTAGCACTGTCATAAAAGGTTAGTCCAGCTAATTTATTCTTTAATATATACTAATGAGTTGATATCTTATATCATTGATTGTGATCATCAATCAATATACATATTAGTCTTGATATATTATTATTATCCTAGTTTATAATAATGCTTGATTAAGGACATTTTATGAATAATATAAATAATTTCAAGGATAATGATTATATTTACTTATATTACATCAATATAACATTAAACACAATAATTGAAATGCCTTTATAAGGAAAACATAGTACAATGTTTGCAAATACAATCATTCTATGATTGACTATTATAGCCTACACTGATGGCACTTACTGCAATAGGTTTCACAAAGATTTTTGTCAATGTACATGTTATTAGAAAACAATGTAACTTCTTTCTTTACCATTTAGAGATATAATTTTTAATTTTTGCAATATATACATATTATATGTCTTTAATTATTTGGACTTAGTTAAATGTTTAAAATTGTTGTCATTAAATGTTTATTGTATTTATGATATTATTTTTTACCATAAATATTAAGATAATACTTGAATACTATTATTTTTAATAATACAACTTGTATAATAATATGGTTGCTAAATTATGTAATTAAGTTCAAATATTGCTTTGGGCATATTGAGATTTAGGTTAATTCTACTAAATTAAAAAATTGATAAATTGTATAGGTTATTCTAAAAAAATCTTTGTTGCATATTGCCATATAACTTTGGCTATTTAATAAAAATCAATGTACTATATAAAATTTAAGATATGAAAAAAATGCTAATATTCAATAGTAATTTACAAAACTGACATCTTATATATAACCTCATTAGTTATTTAGATTAAAAAATGACATCGTAGTATGCATTTCTCATCAATTATTATTATTGTCAATGTTGTTTATAAAATTGATGACTTATGTCAACGATTCAACAATATCTAAAAATAAAATACATCAGTTTTCATATAAAGAAACTAACATCATTAAATATATTCCACATTGATTTTAATTGACGTTAAATATACCAAACATATAATGATGCCCATACATATGTCAAGCAATAATTGATATCAAATGCATTAAACAACCAACATGAAAAAAGTAATTCTTTTTAGTAGTGAAAGTGTGAGAACAAGAGAGGTTCTATAGCGTGAATGAGAATTTCTAAATCATATTACACAATAATAATGGTTTAAGCACCAACCATTGTTAAATTAAATAAAATGGAGGCAATCTATTGTAAATCACTTCCAAACAATAGTCTAAATGTAAAAGATAAAGGCAATTAAATTAATTACATCTATGTTTCTATTTAAAAGCAATTTTGCATGATTACCTCTATCAAACTGCTATTATTATGTATATTTTTTTTGTAGTGAATGTATGGTTGAACCATTTTTCTTAAGGAAATTGGTGATAATATAACCATGCCTTAGTGATAAAACTCTTAATCTAATTTATGATGAGAGAATATATATGCTTATAATGTGAAGATGAATTTACAAATGTCTTGTTAGGATTTTATGCAACCAGATTAAGGTAATAGTTAAGTGCACCTTATAAAGTCAATATATATGAATAAAGGAGTAAAGAGCGTTAGATATTGATGATGGTTTGCGGACTTATTGACTATGAAATGAAAATATACTTAATAAGGCATAATAAATGGTTAAAGTGTGATTGAGAGGTAGTATTATAGAACTGATGATTTATGTCAATTAAATTATGTTGATTTATATTATGATCAACATCTATTTTGATACAATGACATTTTTTATATTATATAAAAACTTAAGATAATTAACTAAGAATACAATTGACATTTATGTTAATGTAGTGGTATTTTTAAAATTAGTAAGAATCTTATTATTTGAAATTTAAAAATAACTAACATAAAAACTTTTGTATAAAAAATTAAGATGTTGATTTTTTTTTTTTTTAACTATTGTCCAAATTTGCATTTGAAAATGTTAACACATTGGCTTTTGAAGTAACCAAAGTTGAAAGTTATGACTGTTACATTTATTCTTTAAAAAGTGAAGTATATGGCTTTGATTTACTTTACTAATAGATATCCATTATTTTTAATCACTTAGTTTAAAATTTCACCCTTATTTTTTTTTTTTGTAATTGTGTTTGGGTTAATCCTTTAAAAAGGTTTTAATCTTGTGGAAACACCCTAACAAGGATTGTAATATCTCTTACTTGACAAATATTTGTGCAAGAGATATTAAACTCCTATATGGAATGCTTCTATAGAGTAAAATGGCTAATGTTTGTAGAATCTACAAGAACACTTTAACATGAAAAATAGATAAGCTTCTTTCAATAGATAAAAATTTGCAACAATGATTTTGCATTATGTTGGAAATTTAGATATATGGTGATTATGTTGTAATAGTGCATCAATGATTTAATGTTGAAATTTTTTATGAAATACAATTAGATATAATGATTTGTAAAAAAAACACAATTATTTAAGTGATTAACTTCATGTTAGAATAAGATGTCACTTATTTACAAAACTATTATCCAAAAGACATTTCCAAAGGCACCATGGGAAAATGAAAAGCATTCATACATTGGTTCTCTTATTAATTAAGTCTAAAGACATTACAAAAGTCTCCTTTAAGAATGCAATTGCCATTTATTTGATAACTAGGATGTTAGTTTTAAGCGAATAACCAACATCTATACTTTTGTTTATTATTGTAACGGCCCTACCGTTAATAGGTAACAAAGAATAATTATAATGTAAGAATACGGCTAGATAATTTTTATATGAACTTATAATTACCTTAAATGGCCTTAAACTATTTCTTTTCCAACTTGTTGAAGGGATTTAAATTGATTTATGTTCTTGTTTAACTTAATTTCATAAATAAAGTTGAGTCTATTAGAATTTCAAAAAATTTTCTAAGTTTGAGTGCCTCCATTGGAGGGCTATATGAAATATGCATTATTTGAAAATAAAAAATCCCGATAATTATTGCTCTTATAATTTTACATCAAAGAGGGATTTTTAATGAATTTTTGGAGACCTAAAATGGCCATTTTGAGATGACGTTATTTTGAAAATTTTTCAAAATTTAACATTTTGAACTAAAACCTAAAATCTAGATTTTTATCCTTTAGAATTTTGATTTTTTTAAATCCAAATGGGGGTATTTTTTTATTTACATTTATGTCTTAAGTAAATGGAGAGTAAAATATTAAAGAGGAAATGAGGACATTTATATCTTAAGTTGGTGAACTTGTGACCCAGTATGTTAAACCCTAAACCTGTGACCTAGCAACACATCACGCACAACTTGCAGGCCGAAACACCTGGTGACCCAGTGACCCGAAACAAAAGCAGACCCGGTATAATTAAACCCTAAACCAAGCAGAAATAGAAAACACGAAACATAGCAACAGCAACAACAAAACAAAATCCAAAATAGAGCAGAACGCAGCAACATAGCACACCCTCTCTTTAGCTCCTTCCTCTTCCACTTCTAAATACATGAAATAGCTCCCTTTTCTTTATGTTTCCTTCCTTTTTCTCTTTGTTTCTTACTGTTGCACCCTTTATTTCTTGATTTCCCCTGTTGGTTTCGATTTTGGGGTTTTGGGCAGCAAGTTCTGAAATTTCTTCTCATTTGCTTTATAAGGTAATTCCCAAGCTTCATTCTCTTAATTAAGAGTTAGATTAGCTTAAATTAGTTAGTAGATAGTAAAGATTAGTTTGCTTATAGGTTATGCATATAGTGTGAGAATTTGGGGGTTTTGTGATAGAAAGCTTGATAATGTAATTGGGTATTTAATTTGTATTTGAATTGTTGTTTAATTATTTACACAAGATCAAGAAATACTTTCTAGTGGCATTGGTGGTTCGTGAAGTAGGAAGAAATCAAGCCCAAGCATATTAGCCATTTTGTGAGTAGATAATGTATATTTCCACATTTTTATATACTTTTCAAACTTCTCTATACTTTGAAATATTAATTTTCATTAATTTATTAATTATCATTATTTTTTATGTATTTTAATTCCATATATGTGTAGAGCTTTAGTCACTCTTAGGACAAGTACTTTAAAAATTTTTCTTAAGCTATAATGATTAAGAATGATACTAAAATGACTATATGTTAACAAAATTGATTTATTTGAAATGGTGTATTGTTGAAACTTATCTTATAATGCTTTTTGAAAGGTTATTACGGATAAAGTGATAATGTATTGAAGTTTCATGTATATTTGTAAAATTGATTTTTTGATGAGTTTGGAATGATTTGATATTGGAGATGTTGATTGCCATGGTTAAAAGTCTTGATGAGCTACTCATAATTGTAAGGAATATGGATTGGGATTGATTTACACTATTAATATATGAATTGTTTATTTTTAATAATTTTCTTATATAACTATTATTTATATATATACATAGTATTTTTACTATTTTTATGAACTTATTTTGGGAGAAGACTAGTTAGAAAGCTAACAGCAGTGATAACATTAGCCTTAGTGCACCTTGGTTTGAACCCTAGTTGGTAGGGGACTTGCTAACCTTATGTGTCGATCAACATATATGGATTAGTTATAGTAGCCTGATGGGTTGCCTTAGAGCTGAAAACTTTCTTGATAATGTTAATTCATGAGTGGAATACTCATGTTTGTTAATCATAACTAAAAATCTCCCACCCTAAAGTGTAATTTGATGGTTTATATATATATATATATATATATATTAACTTATTAATTTTGGTTATGATTACTTATTTATCATAAATATACTATATTGAAATTTTTACCATGATTCGATATTCATGATGATTTCTTAGGATTAAAAAACCTACTATCTACTTCTTGGCTTGAAACTTATATTTTTGTACTCTACTTCTAATGAACATTTCAATTGTTATTTTATTAAATATAATTGTATAACTCTTATAATATCTTTTGTATTGAAAATTTATTTGACTTTTTCTAAGAAAAAACTTGTGTCAGGGCTTGTCCCATTTTCATTGGAAATTCATATTATCTATTTACTAAGTCCATGACTCACTTTTTTATTGTAATATTTTTTAGATAGAGATTTGGCTTCAAGTCCGTTATTTGTAGCTCCTTAAAGAGAGAGAGGAGTATTCTGCTATGGTGAGCCACACTTTATTCGTGTAGGCTTGATATAGAACTTTTATATATTTTTGAAAGTTGTAAATTTTAAATACTCTTAGATATGTTCCATTAAACCCACAAGCAGGGCATGCTTTTATTGATTTATATGTATGTATTTTGTGATAATAAATAAGGATTTTCTGGTTACCAAATGATATGAATTTTATGTTAACATATATGATTTAATAAGTGAATGTTGAAAAATGAGAAAGTCCATGTAGGACTATGTGTACGTGAAAAGTTAGTGATTGTGTAATGGGTATATGCCCACTTGAGTTTGAAACAGTTTACAAGTTATCTTTTAATGTGTTAGGCTAGCATGGCCTATATGGTTATATTTTTTCCTTAGGTCATGCGCTGGTCACGGCCTTTAGTTTTCAGTCATGACAATTACTATATATTTCATGTTCATTTTCCATTTGAAAATATTTTAGTGATATCTTAACTTCTATTATCTAATTCTAACATTTTTTTAGGATAAGGAAGATAGTTCCCCTACCATTTTAGCTAACATCATTAGCAGTATTATAGAAGTTGATTTTTTTTTACTTTTTCTAATATCATCTAAATATGTCAAATAAGATAGTGGAAAAGATATTTTCTCCTCCTCAAACAAACATTAGTGTTAGTAATGAAGTAAACCTATTATCTAGATCCATGATTTAATAATATCTAAATGTAAAAAACGTCAAAAATTGATTTTTGGATGATAGTTATGAGAATTAGCATCAATGTTAGCAATAAAAGTGAAAGATAATTTTTTTCTTTATTTAATATTGTTGTAAATTTACATTTGTTGATGTAATGATACAGAATAAATAAAATTATAGAATAAAATTTCTTATATTAATGTCTTTTGTCTTATATTTTTGTATTGTTATAGAGTAATCGAATTTATAATATTAGGCTTGAATTATATTATGGGCTTACTTGTCTTCCATCTAAAGTTAAGAATATTAAAGTATTTATGTTTATTAGTAGCTTTATATAAGTATTATGATTAAGTCTAATGTGACAATTCAATCTTTCATTCATTTAATAATACATCAGTACTCTCCTTTTAGTCTTTAGCTTCTTTTTACTTTTTCTCATTCTAAATCCTAGCCATACTTCTCAATATGTATATTTACATTCAATGTGTTAATATTTATGTCATTGCAAGAGAAATATACAAAAAAAAACA
Source organism: Sindora glabra (assembly GCA_020226215.1). Classification (NCBI taxonomy): domain Eukaryota; kingdom Viridiplantae; phylum Streptophyta; class Magnoliopsida; order Fabales; family Fabaceae; genus Sindora; species Sindora glabra. The sequence continues at coordinate 37,952,861 of CM035236.1, read as the reverse complement.
TATAACTTATTATGAATTTTTTATATTTAATAAAATTATGTTTAAAACTAATCTTCTTTTTCTTTAAACTTACAAAAATTAATGTATTAAAACATAGTAAAACTCCTATCTTATTTATACAAATTTCTAACTTTCTTACACTTGAGATATCTTTTGGGTAATTTGTTCTACTAGTTGATAAAATTTAATGTGTTATTTAAGTTACATTAGAATATATTAACAAAGTTATTTACAAAAAGATGTTAGTTGTATACAAATAATTGATGTTTAAAATTATATAATGGCGGTTTCTCAAATATAACTAACATTATATTATATTTATTAAAACGACACTATTTTAATATAAATAATGGTTATTGTAAATAAACTAACATCTAATAGCTATTGTGGTTTAACTAGTATCTATTTCTATATCATCTGTTATTAGAAATTGATGAGAAAAGTATAAAAAAATATAAAAAACACTGACAGGAGTACAAAATATAAGATTAAATTGCTTTGAAACAATTTGCAAAATTAAAATTCCTTTAACATGAAGATTTGTCTTAAAAACTCTAGTAGAATCGTGAAGTGCAAGTTATTTTTTTACTTTTCTATGCAAACAAGTACACCTACCCAATATTCTCAAGTTTTCGTTCTCTATATGTTTTAACATTTTTAGTGTAGATATGTAGATTTATGTTTCTTAGGTCTATCTTAATATATTCAACCTAGAAGGATTAAGGTTAAGTTATGACGCCATACTAAAATATTTTTAATTCTTTATTAGCTTATGAACATGCTTGTAACCTTAGGCATAAAATATATTGCATACTAAAGGTTCTTATATAAATGTATAGAAATACAGGTCTGATTCATTTTGAAGTGGATGTACTTGATAAAGTGCCATATGAAAATCCTAAAAAGGCATATGTGTAACTGGAGTTATCAATTTTAAAACCTTATACTTGTTAAATATGGATACTATTGGGCTTCCCAAGCCCCGCCATAAGGGATGAATTTTAGGAAAATGCATATTAAAGAATTAAGTTAAAAGCATAAACATGAAATATGGAAAAAAAGTATACCTCTACATCTTGTAAAATAGAGAAATGGTTAAGCTTTACATGAATGAGCATATTACTTTCATAAAAGAGCTCCATCATGATAAGAATGAGAAGTGAATATAAGATAAATATAATCACTTATTCATTAAGTCATTTTATAACTAGATACATAATATGATGGGAAAAACATTGGATGTCATTTCTGAGGCTATAAGAAGGTTGGCTAATAGGCCTCATATGGATGTCTTATCTTATTAAAGATATGACATTAATAAATATTCATTTTACATTAAGGGACAAGATGAGAGGAGTACCATTCAAAATAATAAGGTTACTTTAGTGGCTTAGGCAATGCATGCCTCTAATATCAAAAATAAAAATCTTGTCTATATGACAATGTCATATTATAGGTCACTAAAGACATATGAGAGCTTAACTACATCTAATTTAGGAAGCCTATCTTTTGACATAAGTGGTCAAAGAATAATAACAACATCCAAGTGGATGAATTAAGATTTATATTAGTGGATTTTAATAAGAAAGGTCATAAAAAAGAGTCATTCATAATGGCATTTCAAGAAAAATAAGTTTTCTATGTGTTAGATCTAATTAATAATAAGTAGTATGTAGTTCTTCAAAGGGAAAGACAAATTATTAATAACAAAAATGAAGAAGATGTAACCTTTAATATTGAAGACATACCTCTTTTCTTATCAGCCTACTTTTAGTTAATTATGAAGGCAATTTTGGAATAGTTTTATATGTGTCAAGATCATGGAAAAGGAATATATATTAATGATCTTTTCAAATAAATTTCCTATACCACAAATTCAAAGTTTTAATGCCCTTATTTTTTAAGTTCTACTTATATACATAATTATTTGATTGTTCATTTATATAATTAAAAAAAGTTAGTCAATACGGGTCCTAATTGAGAGTTGTTCATTAATAATGAATTAAATACATTTAAACAGAATGATATCTTAAAAAAATTAGAAGATAATTTTTTTTTTATCATGATAAATCTTTTCTTTATAATTGTTGTTATACTCAAATTTCATTTGTTTACTTTATTCCCTTACAATTTGAAAATGCTCTAGATGTATGCCATTCAACAATGCAAATCATTAAGTATTTCTTAATCCTATATCCAAATTATATGAAATTAATATAGAGGGAAATTTCACTTGTATCTGTTATGAATTACATTTGTTGAATTTAGGATTTTGTACTATAATTATAAAATATACATTATTTTCTATTTCATTTTGGGTGTGTATATATATTATAAAATTAGAATAATATTTCTTTAAAGGTTTTAGATATATTTTAAGTTAAAGGTAATGTAGTAAGAAGTATTTTAAGACACAAAATGGAAAGGATGTAGGAAATAAGATTTTTTATTTTTTTTTAGGAAAAGGGAAGGTAATACAATATTAGTTATGCAAATCATTGATGTGGTATATAATACATTCTTTGTTATTTAATAAAATAAACTAATATTAAATTTCAATTTTCAATGACAACCACTACCTTAAAAACTAATGTCTTTAACTTTAACTAGTTATTGAGTTATATGTCCTACATGAAACAATGATGGTTTATTTGTTATGGGAATTGAATTAATGTAATTTTTGTTTTTCATGATGATTTTATAACCAACGTCATAAAATATTTACAATGACACTCAATAAAATGACATTCTAAAACTAACATCTAATTTATTAAATAATTGATGTAAATTAGCAATTCTATAACAAAAGGTCAAACAATCAATATTCCCATATAAAGTTCCTTGAATCCTAACTAATAGGAACAATGATTTCTTATGAATATGTAGATGATGCATGATCAAGAATTTTGGTAATGACTACCAGTTTTCAAACTAAATGCTAAAAATGCATTTTCCACGTCCTTCTTGATGGATGGTGGAAATCTCTACTCCCTAAGTCTATTTAACTCATCTCTCATGGCTTTTCTTCTTATATACTAGGACATTTCAGTTACTCTTACCTATCTTGGTTATTCGTCTACCTCTTGAATTTAGGGGTAGGGTTTAGCATGTGGATGTCAAGTATACATGGTAATGAGTAATGTGAAAAGATAGACCAATCAACACATGCATAACTTTCATATTTCTATTTTACATTTAAGCATTTTGATAAAATTGGTATTGAACATATGTATTAAAAAGTTTGGATTTTGCAAATGAATTCCTATGAAAATGCGATAGATGATCTTGTGTCTTAGTTATTTGAATTCTTATTAGATATTTGCATCAAAGTATTTCATGTATAACATGATGGAATGAAAGATAGGGCATTTTAAGTTGATCACGTTCCCTAATATCGAAGGGGTGTAACACATGTATTTTAAGACAAATAAAATAAATTCTAATAAGAGAAATACTTACTTAGACATTGCCCACTACATCATACATAGGCACTATCATTCAAATATTGTTAATTAGTAATATATGGATCTATTTTATTTAGTAATCAATTAAATATAAATAATAAATTAATAATCATTTTTTGCTAATTATATTGAGAGAAAAAGTTAAGCAAACTTATAATTGATTACTAGATAAAATAGTCTCATGCATTATTAATTGACAGCATTTGAATGGTAGTGTCTAATGATAATATGATAGATAGTGCCTTCATAAGTATTTCTCTTCTAGTAAAATTCTTGATAAATTTAATAAATTTCATAATAATATAAATGTAATCAAAATAGGTATTGTAAATGAAAGAAATCTCTCTTAACATAAATTCAAACATTATTTAAAAAGGAAATTTATTTAAAAATAAAATATAATATTATTTTTAACCATTTTAATTTTTATAAATCAACCTGTATAAAATAAAATAGTATGAATTGAAGAAAATTTAATTGGTTCATGATAAAAAGGGAGGTAGTAACACTTTGTACATATCATGCATGTTGTTATACTTAGGGGTGGTGGTCACAATTGTACATATCAAGCTGAAGTTCACGCATATTACATTGCTCGACACTTGTATTTATTATATTTATACAAATAATTTACATTTTTTATTAATTATAATTTAGGAAATTTACATAAAAGCACAACAACATTGTATAAATACAATGATAGTATTTATAATTTGTAAACAAATTAAATTCATGCACAATAGTAGTTATTATATACTTATCATTACTTGCAACTAAATTATCCAACAATTTTCTTGTACTAGGATCCAAGGAAAATTCAATGAACAAAAATAACCTTTAATGTGTTGCTAATATGAAATTTTTTTACATTATGTAATCATTAAAAAGATTATACATAATGAACAAATAAAATAAATAAAATTTTTATTAATACTAAAATGAAAATGTTATCATTTCTTTCTCTATAATAATGTTATAGGCTGCAAGTAAAATAAGAAATATAAAAACCAAATTAACTACCGAAAGGAGTTACAAAATTATCCGACAATTATCATAATATAGGTGTATTTTGAATTTCACTGTTAATTAATTTTTGGAAGTTCAATTTAGATTATTTAGAAGGAAAATTTTAATAATTTCAAATAATATGACAAGAAGGAAAATTTTAATAATTTCAAATAATATGACAATCATTCCATTGATTCTAATAAATCATTTCACAGATTCCCTTGAAAAATTAATTTTATTGAGATCAAATGAGAATGTTATTATATCAATGAAAGATTAAATTGGTAATAAGAATTGTAAATGGTATAAACTCCCTGTCAGAATAAGTATTTAATATTTTATCTAATAATGATTTTAATATTTAAATGACTTACTTTTATAATTAATGTTAATTTTTTATAAATAATTGATGTCAAATTCTTATTAAAATTTGTGTATAATTTTTTTAATTAGAAAATAATTTCTTAAATTTAGACAAAATACTATTCTTGGGTACAAAGATATTCTGCCAAAGTGGGATGGAAACAATATTAAAAATGCTCTTCCACCACCCAGGCGTGGACAGAATACTGGCGGGCTGGTATCTATTTGATCGTAGATCTCAGGTTCTATTTGTTTTTTATAGGAAATAGTTTTTGTTAAAAAAATTTATTTATATGTATAAAAAAATCGAGTGATGTAAGGTATTTATATCTTATAATTAAAAATGGTACTTAAAATGATGGTAAAAAATAACTTAATATTTAAATTTGAGATATATTTACTTTCTATAATAAATTAAAAAGAAATTAAAATTAAAAATTACAATTCAATTATTAAAACTTATGAATATAAATCTGCATGTGTTCTTCAAGTTTAAACGCTCTCGTCATTAAGAATGGAAGCATATAATATAAACATAAATTCATGATAAAAATCACAGTTATTTTTTATAAGAATTACGCATTATGCAACTATAAATTAATAAATTATTAAATGTAATTTAATAGCAAGGTGAGAGATGTAAACATACAATATATTTTTATTTTAAGCTCTATTTATTTTATCAAAAAATATTTTTTATAAAATATAATTATAAAATATTAAAATAAAAATATTTTAATTATTTAATATTAAATATAAATAATTTAAAAAATAACTTTCTTTCTTCTAAAAAAATTATTTTTCTTTATTATTAAATTTTTAGATATCATTTTTTAATTATTAATATAAATAATATATCATTCTTTCACTAATATATATATAAATAATACTTTTTTCCAAAAAATATTTTTTAACGAAACAAATGAAGTATTAAATTTAAACCTTCTAATAATAATAATCAACAACCACAACAACAATATCATGGTGGTCTAGGGACAAGGCCTAAGCCCACTGTTCGTAAGAGCTCCAGGGACAAGGCATAATAATAATAATAATAATAATAATAATATGGAGACAAGTCACAAGGCCTAAGCCCATTGTCCCTAAGAGCTCTTGTGCAATGACAATTACCACAAATAAAGTGAATCGAGTCAGCGGAGAGTCGAATTTTCACTTTATCGAAGATATTTCACACAAAATATAAAATAAAATTCGAGTCACAAGTTGGACTCGTATTTAAATTAATATTTTTTTTATTAATTAAATAATAATAAATATATTTTTAAAATATAATATTTTATATTATTATAAATATTAATATATAATAAATTTAAAATTATAAAAATAAGTTAAATTTTTTATTTTAGGATAAATTATATTTGCATTTCTTGAGTTTTAATTTGATTATGTTTACACCCTTTTGATTTTCAAAAATATATACCCATGTCTCTTCTTTTTTTTTTTTTTAAGTAAAGAAAGTGAATATATGTTTAAACTAAATAAAAGGATATTATCCCCCCCCAAAAAAAACAGAGGGGTATAAGAGATGAGATTAAAAGAAAAAGAAAATTAGTGTATATTTTTAAAAATAAAAAATATACATGTAATTATATTAAGATTTAAAGAAGGTGAACGTATTTTATCTTTAATTATATATATATATATATATATATATATATATAATAATAATAATAATAATAATAATAATAATAATAAAAAAAACGTTCAATTAAACTTATCGCAAGTGAGTTATAGAAATATCCAGGTGAAATATTTGTTTGGATGGAGAATATTTTTCATAAAATATAGTAATAAAATGTTAAAATAAAGGAAAGTATTTTATTTATTTAATATTAAATATTAAGAATTTAAGAAAAATAATTTTTTTCATTTAAAAAAATATTTTTTTATTACCCTACCTTTAGGGATGTATATGATATTTTCATATAGAAAATACTTTTCAACAAAGCAAATGGAGTGCTAGTCGATATTTATTTTTTAATTTTATTATACAAAAATTTGTCACATTATTTGAAGCACTCTGTATTCTTATTTTTTTTAATGTTGTATAGTTTTATTATTAAATATAGTAAATAAAAAATATAATGTGAATGGCTAATAAATGATTTATATTATTATATAACTTCAAAAAATACAATTTCAATTAATTCATCTTGGCAATAAAAATTTCGATCAATCAGTGAAATAATGGTTATAACAATTATTTTGGGGGTAAGTTTTTTTTTTAAAAAGACCAATATTATATGTACAATTAAATAGTTAATTTTACCTCACATTTATATAGTACATTTTAGTTTAGTTTTATAACTATATAGATGAAATATAAATAATTTCATATTGATGTGAAAATAACCAATATGATGTGCATGATTAATATTTTAAATATAATTGGATTTGGTGGAAAGTTATTGAATTTATATTTTATCTATTATTATTGTAAAATTAAGAAGATGATATGTTGTTAAAAAATTATTGTAATTCAAATTTTTTTTCAAATAATAAGGAAATTTTAATAATTTTTAATAACATATTAATGTATGAATGGATGATAATATAAAATTTATTTACATCGATATTTAGTTAAATTTAAATATAATGTTTGATAATATTTTTCAATTGTCAAAATTAAAGTATTAAATTATGAAACTAAAAAAAAACTATATTTTAGTTACTGCCTAAAGTTTAGGCAATGGATTAGATAATAAGGCCCTTGTATATCCATCCCAAGCTTAAGTGTTATGGTCATATAATGCAATGGGCCCAATATCATATTTGACAAGTGTTTAGATAGCGTAACATGACCACCAAGAGCTCAGACTTAATGGCACAATATTGTGCCCTCAAGATAGTGTGGCATTTTAAGGTGTGAGATTGAATTCCCACCCACCCCTTCCCCTATCCCCCAATCTTTTCCCTACTCCCTAAAGCACAAAAAAAAAAAAGATAGCATAATATGAGTTTCATTTTTATACACACAAAATTCTAATTCTTTTAGTAATCAATTATCATTAAAATATGTGTTAGTGAAAAATGTGAAGAACCGCATATGTAAATAAAATGCTTTTGGGTCAAATGATTGATAAGTTGGAAAATGGACTTATTAATTACATTTGTTGTTCAATTTATTGGGTTACTTTTTATGAATTAAATCTTGCAAGCCCATTAAATTGTTTTTATGAAAGATATTTTGAGCCACCATTCTTTATTTACTAGAAGTTCAAAATGGCTTGTTCATTTAATTTCTCTCACATGATCAAATTTATTATATTATTTATTTTTACTTTAAAAATGATAAAAATTTAGTGTTAAGAAATGATTTTATTGGCTACTTGTTTAAATTTAAAATCTAATGGTCTACATTATGTGTGAATTTAATCTTATCCATTAGATTAATCTTTGAGATAGAAATTCAAAATATGAAGTAGAAATTTCAAATTTAAAATTTTCTTATATGTACAAGTTACTATTCATCAATTTTTAACTAAAGTCAAAGGAAAATTTCAAATTTTCAACAAATAGCAACCAAGTTACTATTTTGGATGGATTTTTAGTTTGATGCAACCAAATATCCAAATATGTTCCCTTTTGATTCAAATTTGAATATTCAATATGTGGGAAGATTAAGGAAGCTTACTAGACAAATTTACTTGGAGATCAGGAAATTTATATAAATTTTTTAATAAATAAACTTCATTAAATTTGGAGAAGACACTCCAAGCCATTGCACTTCAACTTGCAAATATTCTTACTCTTCTTTTCTAAAAAGTCGAGCTTTCTCCATATTTCTCTTAGGTCAAAATTTGCATATCCATTCCAAAAATATTATAAAGTGAAATTTTGTAAAATCTCCTTACGTGATTGTAAGAAAAATTCTTCTCGAACATTGTATAAATTGATGATATCTTGTAAATTTAGGTGGAATTGGAATCTTAGTGGAAATGAAAATGTTGTAAAGTTAGGTGGTGATTGAAATTCTAGTAAAGATTGGGTAATATCTTATAAAGTTAGGTGGTGATTAAAAAATCCTAGTAGAGATTGGGTAAATCTTATAAATCTAAGTGTTGTAATTTTTGATAAAAATAATAGTGGCTATTTCAAGTACACTTAGTAATTTGAGAAGAGATGAGTAAACTTAAAAGACGCTCTTTTTAAACTATTAAACCTCTATAAAAATTCTCTGTCATTTTTCTTCCCTACTCTTTTAATTTTGTTTATACAAAGATTTTACTCATTCTTTTGAGAAAAAAATTCATTACAGTTTTTAGGCTATTTTTCTTAAAGAAATTATTTTTATGATTGAAAAGAAATTCTTTGAAGTTATTTGCTATCCTTATCAAATCATTTCTTATTTTTGAAATAGCATATTCATCAAAACCTCAAGGATTTTTCTATTACATTTTCACAGTTTTGAACAAAGTTTAATATAAAGGTTTTCACAACAAATTATTTTTTAAAGCCAATTCATCCTCTCTTGACTTATAAGTTCTATCAATTAGTACTCAAGCTTAGTTTCACCATTTTAGAGTCTAACAACTTTTTGAATTAAAATTTTATAGGTAATAGATCTTTTAGCTAAAATCATGGTTTGGAAGAACATTCTTTAACTAGATCATCACTCTTCAATGGAATAAATTATGGTTATTGGAAATGTAGAATAATGATATACATCAAATCCATCGCTATCAAAGGATGGAAAGTTATCAAGGGAAGTTATGAATCACTTACAAAAGCTAAAGGAAAATAAAAATTCTTAAGCTTAAAAAGGAATGGACATAAGCCAATTACAAAAAAAAAAAAAGAAAAGCAATTCATGTTAAAGCAATGAATTCCATAATATGTGTTGTAACTTTTAGTAAATTTAAAAAGATTTCTAAATGTATTTTTGATAAAATTATATGGAATAAGCTTGAAGCGACCTATGAAGTGACCAATTAAGTGAAAGAAATTAAGATAAATATCCTTATACATGAATATGAAATATTTAAGATGGAAAAAAGTGAAAAGATTAGGCTAATGTTTGAAAGGTTTTCAGTTATTGTTAATAATCTCCATGCTTTGGAAAGATTCATTACTGATGGAGAATTAATGATAAAAACTTTAATTAGTTCGAAGGAATGCACCATATTCTAAATCACTATATCAATCTTATCTTGATTAAGGAGTTAAATGATCTAGTTGGTAATTATATCAATCTTAATAGACACTAGGACATGAATAAGTTATGGCCTTTCCTCTTCAATAGTATTATTGATTGTATGATGATAGTTTTACCTCTAGTATTGATGATAAAAAGAATTCCTTAGTTTAGAATGTTGAACTAAGTGACCTTTTCTTTACTAAGTTTGGTTATTCAATCATAGTAGGCCATTCTAGTTTGAATGCCACTTTTATTTGGAAATTTACATGGACTTGGCAAGGTCTAAGTCATATTTGCATGGTTTTTTTGCAACTTGCTCACAATAAACATTCACGAATGCAACTGGAGCTAGATAGAATGGCTCTAATCCTAGCAAATGCAAGATGCATGCTAAGATTATGCTTCATGTGCTTTGAGATTACGCTTCCACTATCACAATCTAGTGTAAATTAATTTCTCAAAGACATCGGGTTGCCTTCTTTTTAGGAAATCCAATTACTTAACTTTCTCATAACTTGCATCCTTGGTGTAAGAAGATTATAGGGAGTAATTGGATTACTTCCTTTAGTGTAACTTGCTAGCTCCTATGGAATTGGAGAAATAGCATCTTATTTGATAATGGTTTTTAGGTCCCTTCTCATCCTTCTATTATAGTTTCTCAATGAACCTAAGAGATTGACAGGGCAAATTCTACTAAAGGCTCAGCTTTGCTTTCCTTGCAATATTAAATTTCATTTATTAGGAGGTAGCCTTTGGATGAAAATTGGATCAAACTAACACTAATAGGTATTGTAAAGGGGAATTTGGAGGAGTAAGTTATAGGGCATTCTATAAGGATCTTGTAATGGTCCTATCATTAATAGGTAATATAAGATCGTTATAGCATTAAATACGATTAGATAGTTTTGATATAAACTTGGAATTATTTCAAATGGGCTTAAACCATTTCTTTTTTAACTTATTGAAAGAATTTAATTTAATTTTTACTATTATTTAGCTTAATTCTACAAATAAAGTTAAATCTTTTAGAATTCGAAAAAAAATTTTAAGTTTAGGATACCTCCCTTGGAAGGCTATATGAAATATGTATTATTTGAAAAATAAAAATTCCGGTATTTGTTCCCTTTGTAATTTTACATTAAAAAGTGATTTTTAATGAATTTTTAAAAACCTAAAATGACCATTTTGAGAAAACGCTATTTTTAAAATTTTTCAAAATTTGACATTTTAAAATAGAACTTAAAATCTAGATTTTTATTCTTTGGAGTTTTAATTTTTTTCGATTTTTTTAATCCAAATAGGGGTATTTCTTTATTTACATATATGTATTAAGTAAATAGAGAGTAAAATATTAAATGGGAAATGAGACAGAGACAGTAGTAAAATAGCGCTAGACACTCGAAACAATAATAAAACTTATGCTCTCCTTCTGGCTCTTCTCTTCTTCTTCTTCCTTTTCTACTTCTAACCATAGGAAACAATTCTTTTTCTTCACATTTCCATGCATGTTCTTCCACTTTCTCCCTATTTCTTATTGTTGCATTTGTCATTTTGTGATTTTTCCTCTTAGTTATGATTTTTGGGTATTTTGGGCAACAAACTTTGAAAACTTCTTTCTTTTGCCCAATAAGGCAATCCCAAGCTTCATTCTCTTATTTAGAAGTTAGATTAACTTAGATTAGTTAGTAGATAGTAAAGATTAGCTTGTTCTTAGATTATGCTTAGAATGTGAAATTTAGAAATTTTTTAATAGGGAATTCAATGTTACAAATTGATGTTGATTTGTATTTGAATTGTAACTTGATTGCTTGAACAAGGTCAAAAAATACTTTCTAGTGGCACCGGTGGTTCATGAAATAAGAAGAAGTTAAACCTGATCATATTGATAATTTTGTGAGTAGATAATGTGTATTTTCATATTTTTATATATTTTCTAAGCTCCTATAAAATTTTAAATTATTAATTTTATTAATTATTTTATTTTCTATGCATTTTAATTTCATATATATGTTAGAGCACTAGGTACTCTTAGGATAAGCACCTTAAAAATTTCTTTTGAGTTATAATATTACAGAATGGTACTAGAATGATACTATGATGAGAAAATTGATTTATATGATTTATTTTGAAATGGTGTATTGTTGAAACTTTATTGCATAATGTTCTTTGAAAGGTTATTGTGGATGAAGTGATAATGTATCAAATTTTCATATATGCTTGTAAAATTAATTTTGGATGAGTTTAAAATTATTTGATATTGAAAATATTGATTATTATGGTTAAAAGCCTTAATAAGCTACTCATAGTCAAAAGAAGTATAGATTAAGATTAATTTAAACTATTGATATATGAAACTATTTATTTTCAATAATTTTCTTATATAACTATTACTTATATATATATATGGTGTTTTGTTATTTTTATAAACTTGTTTTAAGAGAAGACTAGTTAGAAACTATAATTAATAGCAGTGATAATGTTAGTCTTAATACACCTTAGTTTGAACCCTAATTAGCAGGAAAGTTGCTAATCATATGTATCAGCTAACATACGTAGATTGATTTATGGTAGATTGATAGGCTGCCTTAAAGCTGAGAGCTTTCTTGATATTTTTATTTCATGAGTGGAATGCTCATGTTTGTTAATCATAATTGGAAATCTCCCACCCTAAAGTGTAATTTTAATGGTTTATGTATTTTGAAATTTATTAACTTTGATTTTGATTACTTATTTATCATGAATATATTGTATTGAAATTTTTACCATGAATCTATGTTCATGATGATTTCCTATACTATGATTAAAGAACCTACTATCTACTTTTTAGCTTGAAACTTATATTTTAGTATTCCACTTCTAATGAACATTCTAATTGGCATTTTCTCAAATATGATTGTATAACTCTTATGATATCTTTTTGTATTAAAAAGCTATTTAATTCTTTCTAAGGAAAAACTCATGTCATAGCTTGTTCCATTCATGTTAGAAATTCATACTATCTATTCATTGAGTCAATGACTCACTCTTTTTATTGCAATATTTTTCAAATAGGGATTTGGCTTCGATTCCATCGCCTATAACTCCTTAAAGAGAGAGAAGTATTCTTTTATGGTGAGCTACACACTTTGTTCGTGTTGGCTTGATGTAAAACTTTTACATATTTTTTAAAGTTGTAAAATTTTAAATACTCTTAGATGTGCTCCATTAAACCCACAAGCAGGGCATGCTTCTATTGATTTACATATATGTGTTTTGTTATAATTGTGAAGGATTGTCTTAATATAAAAGGATATGGATATTTTGTTAATATATGGATTAACAAGTGAATGTTGAAAAATAAGAAAGTCCGTATAGGACTCTATGTATATTAAAAAAATTAATGAATGTATAATGGATATATGCTCTCTTAAGTTTTAAATAGGTTATAAGTTATTCTATGATATTTTAGGCTAGCATGGCTTATATGATTGTATTTTTCCTTTAAGGTCATGTGCCAGTCATAGCCCTTAGTTTCTGATCGTGACAAATCTAATGGAAAATAAATAGGGGGATTTGTTTTCAATATTGGTACATTTCACTCCTACTCTGCTAAATTTTAGGATATCCTCTCAGGCATTGAATTTACTTAAAGTAAAGGCATTAGAAAATTCATTATTAAGTTAGACTTATTATTTTTCATCCATATTCTAAAGGTAAATAAACACTATAATAAGCATGACATATAGTTGATGAGAAGAATATTAAGATAGAGCTCTTTAGATTAGGAAATCTCCTTGAATCACCAATTCAAGGAAAGCAACCAATGTTTTAATTTGTTGGCTAACTATAGCCTCACTTTCTACCTTGATCTTCATAAAATTATGTCCATTCTTTCATATCTTGGTTCACTTCTTCATGTTAATTGGTTTGAGATTTCAATGCCAAGAGTAATATTGCTTTAGCTTTATTATTCTAAGTTTTTTTTTTTAGCTTTACCCCATTTAACAATAAAAAAAGAATTATTAGATGAATCAATTTTATGAATACTATGTATTATTGTGTAACTTTAATTATATGTTAATAAATTAAATTTTATATTGTATATGGCATTATAGCATAATAATACTCAAATATAATTTTTTTCCTTTCCTTCTTTAGAGATGAATTTTATATAGTTTTCTTTAAAAAGTTATACTTAATAAATAAATTATTTAACTACCAAGAACATTATTCATATTATATAACCATATAGGCCATACTAGCCTAACACATTGAAAGATAACCTGTAACTTGTTTCAAACTCAAGTGGGCATATATCCAACACACAAATATTAACTTTTTATATACATAAAGTCCCACACAGACTTTCTCATTTTTTAACGTTCACTCGTTAAATCATATATATATTAACATAAAAACCATATCGTTTAGTAACCAAACAATCCTTTGTAAATATAACAAAATGCATACATATAAGTCTACAAAAGCATGCCTTGCCTGTGTGTTTAATGGAGCACATTTAAGAGTATTCAAAATTTATAATTTTCAAAAACACATAAAAGTTGTACATCAAGCCCACACGAATAAAGTGTGGTTCACCACAAAAGAATGCTCCTCTCTCTCTCTAAAGAGTTGCAGATGACGGACTTGGAGCCAAATCTCTATCTGAAAAATATTACAATAAAAAGAGTGAGTCGTGAACTTCAGTGAATAGATAATATGAATTTTCAACGAAAATGGGACAAGCCATGGCATGAGCTTTTCCTTAAAAAAAAGTTAAATAACTTTTCAATACCAAAAAGATATCAAAAGAGTTATGCAATCATATTTGACAAAATAACAATTGAAATATTCCTTAGAAGTAAAATACTAAAACACAAGTTTCAAGTTAAGAAGTAGATAGTAGATTTTAGAATAATAAGAAATCATCATAGATATAGAATCATAGTAAAAATTTCAGTATAACCTATTCATGATAAATAAGTAATCATAATTAAAGTTAATGAGTTTTAAAAATACATAAACTATCAAAATCACACTTTAGGGTGGGAGATTTCTAGTTATGATTAACAAACATGAGCATTCCACTTATGAATTAATACTTTCATAAGAGCTCTTAACTCTAAGGCAACCTATCAGGCTACCATAAATCAATCCACATGTGTTGGCCGACACATGGGTGTAGTAACTCCTCTGCTAATTGGGGTTTGAACTAAGGTGCACCAAGGCTAACATCATCATTGCTGTTAGTTACAGTTTCTAACTAGTTGTCTCCCAAAATAAATTTATAAAACAACAAAACACCAAGCATATATATAAATAACAATTATATGAGAAATTATTGGAAATAAATGGTTTCATACATCAATAATTTAAAACAATCTCAAACCATACTCCTTTTAACTATATGTAGTTTACCAAGGCTTTCAATCATGGTATTCAACATCTCCAATATCATATCATTTCAAACTCATCAAAAATCAAAATTTACAAGCATATGTGAAACTTCAATACATTACCACTTTATCCACAATAACCTTTTAAAGAACATTACAAGATAAGTTCCAACAATACACCATTTTAAATAAATCAATTTTCTCATCATGGAGTCATTTTAGTATCATTCGTAACTATTATAACTTAAGGAAATTTTAAAGTGCTTGTCCTAAGAGTGCCTAGAGCTCTATACATATATGGAATTAAAATGCATAGAAAGTAATGATAATTAATAATTTAATTAAAATTAATATTCAAAGTAGAGAGAAGTTGGAAATTATATAAAAATGTGAAAATACATATTATCTACTCATAAAAAGGCCAAAATGCTCAAGTTAATTTCTTCCCACTTCTTGAACCATCAATGCCATTAGGAAGTATTCATTCACCTTAAGCAAGCAATCAAATAACAATTCAAACATAAATCAACACCTAATTACATTATCAAGCTCTTTATTACAAAACCCCTAAATTCCACACTATATGTATAACCTTAAAATAATCTAATATTTACTATCTACTAATTAATTTAAACTCCTATAACTCTTAATTAAGAGAATGAAGCTTGGGAATTACCTTATTAAACAAAAAAGAAGAAAATTTAGAGCTTCTATCCAAAATTTCCAAAAATCTTATTATTCAGAAACAATAGCAAGAAGCAGGGGAAAATAGGGAGAAAATGGAAGAAAACATGCAAAAATATGAAGAAAAGGGAGCTATCTCGTGTATCTAGAAATGGAAGAAGAGGAAAAAGAAGAAGTGAGTTGAGAAGGGAGGGAATGCGTGTGTTCTGTTCTGATGTTGCTACTGCTGTGCATGGTTTCTGTTTTGCTATTGTGTCTTGCATTTCTGTTCGAGTTAGGGTTTCTTAAATTGGATCTGGGTTATTAGGCAAGTCTGTGTTTATTACTGGGTGGGTCAGCAGGTTAGTAAGTCAGGATTTTAGCACACTAGGTCACAGGTTCAGCAAGTTATTTACATTTTACTCTCCATTTACTTAAGACATAAATGTAAATAAGGAAATACCCCCCATTTGGATTTAAAAAAAAATTTAAAAAATCAAAATTCTAAAGACTAAAAATCTAGATTTTAGGTTTTAGTTCAAAATGTCGAATTTTGAAAAATTTTAAAAATAGTGTCTTCTCAAAATGATTCTTTTAGGTCTTTAAAAATTCATTAAAAATTACTCTTTAATGTAAAAATACAAGAGGAACAATTACTGAAATTTTTTATTTTTAAATAATACATATTTCATATAACCTTCCAAGAAAGGCACTTAAACTTAGAAAATTTTTTGGAATTCTAACAAACTCAACTTTGTTTATGAAATTAAGCTAAATAAGAGTATAAATCAAATTAAATCCTTTCAAAAAGTTGAAAAAGAAATAGTTTAAGGCCATTTAAGGTAATTCCAAGTTCATATCAAAACTATCTAACTGTATTCTTATGCTATAACGATTCTATATTATCTATTAATGACAGGTCCGTTACACTTTTACTGATAACTTTGTTATTAGTGATACATTAAAAATTCATGAGCACAAATTTTTTTGGGTGAGAAAAAAATTGGTAGGAAAAATACTCTTCAATGACAACAACTGTTGTCAATAAAACTTTTCAACTTTCACCGATGAAAAGATGTCATCATTGAAGATTACCTTGAAATTTAGAGCGATAAAATTCAATATTCAACAACAATGTATGTTATCATTGAAAGGTTAAGAGTTTTACCTATAATAGTTGTCGTTATTGAAGAGTGCACAAGAAACTATGCCACAATCTTTAGCAATGACAATTGTTATCAATAAAACTAGCAGTTTTATTGATGACAATTATCATTGTTGAAGATTTATAGGAAATTGTGCTATAATCTTCATTGATGACAATTGTCATCTATGAAAGCTATTGCTTTTTACCGATGACTTTATCATCATTGAACATTTTCTAAGAAATTATGCCACATAATATCTTTATTTATACTGACAATAATGTCATCATTAAAGGGTTTAGATTTTTATCGATGACCCTTTAATGATGATTTAGAATTTTATCATCGTTGAAAGGGTTCATTTATAAATACCCCGGTACCATTTGACTCTCATTCTTGCGAAGGAAGAGGCAATGCAGTAAAGAGACAAGGTGAGAGTTATATATTTTTTGTGTAAGTTTTATATTTTTTACAATGTAGTATATTTTCTTATTTATATATTTTTAAATTGTTAGTTTTTATTATTGTTAATTGGTATTGGTATTTGAAGTTTAGAGACCATTTTATCAATAGATTTATTCTATTGAGGTATATGAATTAAATTTTATTGCATGTTATTTGAGTATATAATTTATGGGGTAAATAATATGAAATACATTAATTTACTTCGATGATATAATTATTTTGATATGAAATAAGTGTCATTTGGTTTTTTATGTTATAAATGTTAAATGTGTTTATGTAGTTTATTTCAATATACAATTTATAAATTTAAATTTTGTTATTATTATGTTAGTGAGTAAAATTATAATTTTGCATAATATGATATATGTATAAAATATTTAGTTAAGTTGATATGGGATGAATTTATTATAAGATTTTGTTTACAAACTTAAGAATGTAGTTTGAAATATAAATTTTTTAGTTACATTTTACTTCTAAAATTGAAGTAATGTAATAAAAATTAAAATATGATGTATGAAACTAGAACAAATATATAAATATATTTTAAAAATATATTAATATGAGAATAAACTTTTGGGTATGTAATTAATTTTTTTCAATATATCTTAATAAAAATATTTTAATAAAAATGCATAATAAAATCAAATTTTATAAATATATTTAATGAAAATATTATAAATATATAAATAATATATTTTGAAAGTTTTCAAAATTTAGAACAATTATATATATATGTAAAAAAATTATATGTTTAATAAGGAAGAAAATATTGAGATATTAAAAATAGAAGACATAAGAAAATATTGAATATATAAATAAATTAGTTCAATGGATTGGAAACTTCAATATTTTTATACAATGAATAATAAAATCAGATATTATAGAAATAAATAATAATAACAATTATATAAATACGAATATGCCTTATAAAAATATAATGACTACATAAATATATTTGAAATAATATATTTATATGAATGTCAAAATTTGAATATATAATCACATTTGGGATTAATATAAATTAATAAATATATGTTAATAAAAATGTGTAAATATAGAAAATTCAAATCATGGCAATTAATCTAAATAATTATACATTGAATATATGAATAAGGAATTTTAAATAATTAGAAAAATTAAAATTTTCAATATTCAACAATAATATTAGATATTATATGAATAAATAATAAAAAATAAAATATACATGCAAATTACACATAAATAAGTAACAATAAATTATATATGATTATATACTTTAAGAAAATAAAAAATCATAAAGATATTATATAAAAATATAATAAATATATTGACGTATTTACATAATCCTCATTAACATGAAAATAGAATTTTAAATATATAATTAAATATTAAAAAATATAACTTGGTAACTATATTTTAATAAAAATGTATAAATTAAAAAAATTAGATCTTACAAATGTATTTACCAAAAATATTGCAATGATATAAATAGAAATTTTTAAAAGATTGAAAAAATTTAAATTTTTATATCATTAATAATTCTTATACAAAATACAATTTATGTTGATTTAATGATTATATAGTCATAAAAATTTGAAAACTTTGAATGCTTGAAAAATTACCAATACTTATAAAATATATGTCTCGTTAAAAGAGTTGAACTGTACATCCTATAAATGTAGTTAAGTAGGTTCAAATTTTGAATTTCTAATTCCAAAATATTAAATGTAACAATTTATATGAATATTTAAAAAATTCAACAATGCAAACAATAATATACTTGAATAACGGTAGAATAGTATCATAATGTAAGTTTAAAATTATTGTAAATATACTTTTATAATAATTTTAAATAGAATTACATTTGCATTCTAAGCTTAAACCTATTCGAGGGTTGGTTGATCTTTATAGGTCAACCAATTCTTGAACTGTCCCATAAAATTAGACAATTTAGGATATATCATGTAATTATTATTAATAATTTATTTAATTTTCATTTGATATTGTAGAAATTTCTTAGCATCCTCACTATTATCCGGGTGTGAATTATATTGATGTATACTTTATAGACTTAGAGAACTATAGGAAGATATTGCTAAAATTTTTACATGTAAAAAATAATGAGTATAGATAAATTGATATAATCATAACTATAGAAATATCTCGAATAAGATAAGGCCTTATCCTTTAGAATTGGAGTGATATGATGGATTTAAGGTATATAAACATTGATCATAATATTCAATTCTATAAGAATTTGTCTTCTTTTTATTCAATTATATGATGTCTATAAATAAAAGTTAGATACATCTATGAGATCACTTGTCGAATAAGTATTGGAATGACATGTTGGCATTTGTTGAGAGAGCCAAAAGTTTTATCAATAAAAGGGGTTTGGTGAGATGTCTATATAAGAAGTGTGTGAATTTATTATTTCAAAAATTAGCAATATTGGAGTCATATTTTACAGATAATGGATTTCTTCTATTATATATGAATTGGATACATCATGCTAAGGCAAATGGTTCGACTTCTAGAGGGACAGGAGGCATCTTTTGATGATAAGGATGAGATGATGGATGTTATATATGATTTTATCAACCTTTGTGTAATTGAAGAAATAGTTCAGGATGATGGAGAAAGGAATAAAGACATATCTGAAGGGGACACTAGATCAAATTATAATGGTTATGATAACCTTTTTTAAATAAGTGAAAAAAGAACTATATCTAGGATGCATGACATTTTTAGCCTTGAGCTTTCTATTGAAATTCATGCAATTGAAGGTGCTACATAACTAGACTAACAAATCATTTGATGCTCTTTTGAAATTATTGAAAGAGGTGCTTTTGAAAGATAATAAATTGCTAGAATCATACTGTAGTGCAAAGAACTTGACTCAATAAATTAGTGTTAAGGTATAAGTCAATCTATGTGTGCAAGTATGACTATGCACTTTTTTAGAAAGAATATGCTCTAAAGGATAATTGTCCAATCCATGAAAAGAGCCGATGGATAGATAAAAACATGAAAGGAAAAAGGGTGCCTCAAAAAGTGCTTCGATATTTTTCAGTGTCTCCTTAGCTAAAGTGATTGTATGGGTCAAGGCATGCTGTAAAAGACATGATATGACATCATACAAGAAGTTCAATAAAGGATAGGGTAATACATCTTATTAATGGAGAAACTTGGCAACAATTCGATAAGAGACATCTTAATTTCTCCCCATACTCGTAGAACATTTGGTTGGGTTTAAGTATAGATAGATTTAATCCTTTTGGTGTAAGGAATTTGTCCTATAACATGTGGCCAATAGTAATGACTACTTATAACTTGCTATCATAGATTTGTATGAATCAATCTTTTTTTATGTTAACTCTATTAATACAAGGATCATAGCTGCTAAGCACGGATATCAATATCTTCTTAAAGCCAGTTGTAAAAATGTTAAGACATCTTTAAGAGAGGCAAGTTGAGACTTGGGATACTAATATAAATACGATGTTTAACATGTGGATGGTATTGTTATGGACCATGAATGATTTTCCAGCACAAAGCAATCTCTCTGGATGGAGTGGACAAAGCTATAAAGCATGGCTTACTTGCAATGACGACACTCCATCATTTTGAGTTAAGGGGAAAACAACCTATATTAGTCATCATTGCTAACTTCCAAAGGGTCACATATAAGAAAACAAGATGATAATAGTTTGTTTAGATAATGATGACACTCCATCATTTTTAGTTAAAGGGAAAGCTATCAATGATGATAATACCCAAAATTTAAAAAATATATAAATTTTGTTCATTTTTATATAAAAGATGATAATATTTTTATTTATTTATAAATTTTTTATGTTTAAATATATAGATAATTTACATTAAATTGATTAATATATATATGTTAAATTACTAAAATAAATTTAATTTAAGATTTATTATATTCAATTAAAAAAAGATGCCAACGGATATATTATATTCATCTATATTGTAATTGTAATGTTGCTAAAAAATTATATATTATTAAAAGAAAATGTGAATAACTTAATATTTATTTTATATTGATTAATATTGTACATTGTTAAAAAAATTAAACATAATATATTTGAGAAGAAGTTTGAAATATTTCCAAACCTATAACAAAGTAATATCTTGAAAAATCTACAAAGCTTTAACCACATTGTTAAATAAAATAAGGATAATTTTAAAATTTAGAATATTTAATAAGGACAATATTATCAAAAGTCCAATCCAAGAATCAAGTAATGAGTTATTTCATTACTTTTGCTATAAACTGAATATTTCAACATTTATTGGAATGCTCATTCCCTAAAGAATAAGGATTCCCATTCTATAGTGCTTATTAAATATACTTTTGGGCCATTCTCTTTCTTATTTTATTCCATTTAACTAAATGCATTCCTAAAAAGTAATTAACAAATGTATGGTGAATCCAATTTTTCTTTTTTGGATGTTTATAAGATGCTTTTTTGTCAACTAATATGTATTGCTATTATGAGAGTTTTCAAAATTGTTGTAAGTCAAACTTAATTAAATTCATACTTTATTCAAGTGATTTCTAAAAATATAATAACTCTTTTGTTAGATTAAAAGATTCAAAATAGATCCATTTGAATCCACTAATATAAATATAATTTAAAGTTTTTTAATAAAAAATAAAAATTATTCTTTTCTTATTGACAACAATTACATTGGATAATTATGAATCATATGTATTTTTCCATTCTTATTCATTCATTTTTTAACTCATTTATACCATCCATATTAACTATAGAGCAAATATGAATTGTATTATTATTATTGACTTTATTAAATAAATATTTTATTAGGTTAATTCATGAATAATAATTTATGCATTTATATTAAAATTAGATACTTCTATATGATACAAATTAATATTATAAACTAAAGAAAATATTATTTTAAAATATCTTTATAATTTAATATAAATTTAAATACTTTGATAATTATTTGTTTTAATTAAACTATCATAATATCTTTACATATGTGTTAATATTGATTTTCATATAATAATAACTTAATTATAAAGTATATTATACAAACAGGGGGCTTCGACCACCGACTCCCTTGTCATCAAGTCACCAACTTTCTTGACCTTCTAGCACTGGACAGGCGTTAAACCCTATACATAGTTTTACGACTTAGCGGAAATCTATGTTTTTGGTAAACAATCGTCCGGGCTTGGTCACTATGACCCCAAAACTTAATTTGAAAGCTATATTTCAACCCATACGTTTTCGGAATGCCCTTAATAACCAACGAATGGCAACTGCTATTGACTGTTTAACAGAGATAAGTTCGCACATTGTACTAATTAATATTAATGCATTTAATATGATATTAAAAAAGGATCCAAAACCCTTAGACCCATTCATATTTAATGGTTAGATCAAAACTTACTATCAAAAAGTAAATTTAATGTAAATAAGATTGATTGGATAAGTATCCATCCCAATTTTAGATAAGACTCATTGAATATTATCTCCGAGTGAAAAACTATTAATATGCAAATCCATTTGTGGCTTTAAACTTAGAGAGTGAAAGGAGAAAATTTTTCATATCTCCGTTATTGAAAGTGTCAATCTATTTCATGATATACGGTTTTTTTTTTTTTTTCAACGGTAAGAATACTAATGCACTAAAAGGATGCACACAGACTCCTCCTGAATTTAAACTTTGATGTAATAGAAAATAAAATCGCTAAAATAATAATGCATACCGCTACAGTACCACTAAAACAGCCGCTATAGCAAGCAAACGGATTTTAATTAGGGAGCTCATGTATATTTTTGAAACACAACGGATTTTGAACAGGTTTAAACCTACGGTAGCAATAATAGAAGAATTCGAAACCTTGCTTAGAATTGACAGTGAATGTTGGACAATTGATGAGAATAGAATAATTGATTTGTAGTGTAAATTAATGGCGTCATTTTATCATTAAAGTTTATTTTGGTATCAGTGATGTATGATCGAACTGTTTTACATTTCACCGTACAACGTGATGCCGAGATGTTATCTCAAATATCAAATCGAGGGACAAGATGAATTAAGCACTACTCATATTTTATAATTAATATAATCAAATGTAACAAATATTCTATTGTTAAATAGTTTCTTTTCAACATACGCGTTGCAGTTTAATTGATCAAATAATATCAAATTGTTTCCCTGGATGTTAATTTTAATTGGAAACATCAAATAACATATTAGTCATAACAAAATCTTTTAGAGTTGTGATTAACCTCTTCGTTATGTTTGTATTTTTGTATTAATTATGTAATGAACTCTTGTTACTAGCTAACTCAATTTATTCATAAGTTGTAATTGATTCCAAGCTTTTGGTCCCGAATCAAGGATAATCTCAATGATCAATTTTTATATCTAAAACGGAGGAATTCTTGGTTTCATAAAGAGTAAGCTTTTTTATTTTTTTTAAAGTGTTTTTAAAAAATTGATGGCTCTTTATTTTTATTTTGTTCCCTATAAAATCCAATATTGAAATTATACTCCTTAACACATTTTTTATTTTTTATTTTTGTACCTTTTTTTAAAAAAATTTACACGTTTTAATTTGTTTTTCTTTTTCTTATATAAATAGTAAGTTCTAAATAGATTTTGTCTTACTTAGTTCCGAAAGGCAAGGTAAAACACAAACAAAAATCGAAAAATACTTCATTAGATTATAATGTATTCATTAGGAGGGGGGGGGGGACCTTTAGTCCTTCCGATTAATGTTGCTTTCTCTTATATCTTGATAAATCTTTTTTTTTTAAGAAAAAATCATTTTGAGTTAAATTCTAAATATAGAAAGGAAGATTAAGCAAGGTTAGAAATTGTTAGTCTTTCGCCACAGCTTCCCCAATGGAGCTTCTCCACCGTGAACGGCTACAGTGCTTACGGCTTCGTGCACTTCTCTATCAGTTGGATACAGAACTAACAATCTCAGCATCACCATTGTAGCTTCAATTCAAATGACGCTTCAATTAGGTATTATCTCATTTTCTGCTATTTTAACCCCTGTCTGTTGTTTGTAGCAGAATCAGGGAAGAAGGAATTTGTGGGATTTGAACCATTGATCACATTACTCACTTCGGTGGAGTAACTCTATCCTATCAATTTCATGGTTTTGTCATAAGATTGGGGAGACTGATTGTTTATCTTTTAAATAGCTTTGGTGTAGTTTTGTGCTTGCTTAATTAGTTGTTCTTATTGGAGTTGTCCTTGAGTGTTGCCAGGTATTTGAGAATTATGGCGCTGAATATGGGTTTAAGGAAGGATTCTTGGCCAAAAAATATTTTTATGAGTGTAAGGAAGAGAATTATATGACTAAGGAGGGAGGTCGAGAAAAACTCTGTATTGCTAGTAGTCGAACAGGAGCAAAAGCTGATCGTTTGAAAAAAGGCACAATTAAAACAACCTTGCCAAGATGAAGCTGCACAAGGTGACAATTTGAGTGTTGAGACTATATGGGCATCCTTTTCTATGTAACTAACAAGCTTTGAAGAGTATTGTTATGATGAACCTGCTCGAATTTGAAACATGGATCATAATAAATTAAATTTGGGCAGATTGTTTAATGACATCTCAACCGGTGGGTTCCAGAACAAGTGCCATCAATGGATGACCAATGGACGACATCGAAGATTAGTTGCAATAAAAGCAACTGAGCTAGAGGCTCAAAAGCAGAAAATGGCAGATACAATGGGTAAGTTGCAGGAGGTCATTTATCCGTTGAATACTCAGGTTAAATGTCTAGAAGCTCAAACCTTAGAAGGACGACTGCAATTATTGAATCAGACTAAATATTCCAAGGTGGAGAGCTGTACTTGCTGTAGCTTTCGTACGTACGAATCTGGCAAAGTTGGCATCTGCGAAACGTTTTGGTGCTTTTGTACAAGAACAAGTCATCCTCTCCTTATCATGTTCAAGAAGGAGAAGATTGTACGGGTTTGCTCCAATTGTGAACAAGTTAGACATGATCCTACAAAAAATGTCAAACCTCGTATAGATAAAAGATTAATTGATATTCCTTAGCAATGTCCTTTCTATTTTCAAAATCCTTTGGGATCCCGAAGTAGTCTAAGTCATCCTGTTCGGACCAGTCTTGTACATGTTGCAATCAACTGTTGCTCAGCTGCATTCCTGTATTATGGCTGCTGAAAACCATTCCCTTGATTCCCATGATGTTAAGAGGTTTGATAATTCAAAAGTTATGCAAGTTGTTAAAGAACCTTCGCATTACTCCATGTCCAACTCTATCCAGCATTCCAGCTAATCAATCACCGGATGGTCTCGAGATCAACCTTAAGGCGACCCTTACATCCCCATCATTCAAGGAAAGGTATTCTAACTACTTTGCAAAGCCATAAGAAGTATCTTAGACCATTATCAGCTTCTCGAGTGATATGTAAGAAAATTGTCCAAGGCATGAGATTATCAAAGAGATTGTCATGGAAGCACAATTGGAGCTCAGATTTATCTCTTCACGTTGGTCATCAAGCAGAAAACCTAGCACATGTTATCGGGACTGTACTCATTTGTGGCAACAAGTGGTGCACATCGAGTTGGAACATCCATCAGGAGGCATATGTGACTCAAGTAACTATTGTGTTTAGCTTTTAGTTTGTACCCCCCCCCCTCTTTGCAGGTCTAGTGTTTCTACGGCATCTGTACGAATGTCAGATAGTTCTGCTATAGGTTTGTTATCTTTCTCTATGTGCCAGTCTCTTGTGTGAAAAAAAGGGGAAAACAAAAATTGTTGCGCTTACTTGATTACATGGCTTATTCTACGAGATATATATATATATATACCTTTCAAACAATTGTGAGTTCTATCGTTTCTCACGAAGTGAAACTTGTGTTAATCAAGATGATAATATTATTATATGAGCAGCACTTAAATAGCATCCATCTTTGAAAATGGACCATGGAGAATGTGCCTTAATGATAAAATATAGATGAAGAAAATCCTTATATATGATGTAACAGTGAGGATGTAGGCAGGGTGCTCTACACGCGTTGTTGTGTAATTCTATTAATTTTTTAAATTTATATGTATAATTAGTTGTGTTACTTAATATACTTTTATGAATTTTTAAAATCTATCTTTATTAAAATATTGAAATATATTTATTCTCACTAGTTCTTAAGTCTTTTTAAGTACTATGCAAAATATCCCCTAAGATTTCAAACATATTTATCATCAATAAGGAAAAAAAAAAAGTAGTGAGACAGGAAGAATTTCTCGTTGTGCATGTCATACTCATGCACAACATGAAGATTCCGTCTTCATAATAAAACATATGTAACTTTATTTATTGGGACAAGCGCCCATACAGCGTAGAGATAGGGAAAAAATATCCAAACTGACTTAATCCATCTGACCCAAACCAAAAATTAGCGGCTAGTACGGATGAAATTGAAGACTCGGGCAGATCCGGGTAGAAAAATAAGGTTAAAAACAAGCTTTTCGGTTGGATTCGGGTCTCCAATATTCTGCTCATTACCAATTCCAAATGACAACATTGATGAGTTGTAGCTCTGTTCTAATGGAACTGGTCCTAGTGAAAAAATGGCGACTGGTCTGGCGGCCTCTTGTCGAGGAAACGCTCATGCTGAAAGTTGTTCCTCCCACATGCACTGCCCGCACTTCTCGTCCTGTAACCCTTTCTTGTGCTGCTAACTTTGGCAAAAGTGACGCAACTATTACTCTAGTTCATCGTCGAGTTTAACAGCTGCTTCCATACATCTTCCGACAACTGTAACGTAGATCTGTCACAAATCTCACCAGGATGAATTAGTGAGTCACCTGTCAAGTGAGAGCCCAGAAACAAGATACCAAATAAGAATTTTGCTAAGTTGGATCGGGTTGCCCAACTATGATTCATTGTCTGGCTTCGATTCAATAAATTCATCTCTCTGTTTTGGTTGCCATCAATTCCCATCGAATCTCTACTTGATTCTTCCAAGTCAGGTTCGGATCTTGGTTCAAGTTCACAGGCTTCTAGAATTGCTAAAGCGATGTCGCAGAAATGTCATCGGGCCATGGAACAAGGTTGGCCTAGCAAACCTGACAAGTAATATGAGAGACTATCCAAATGTTGATACAGTAAGGATGGAGAATATGGCTACATTTGGGGATCAAACGCAGCATTTCACTATCTTCAAACTCGTTTAAGCACACAACGCATTCTAGTATACTAGTTCCACTCTTAAGCACCTTAATTGCAGAGTACAGTTAAATGGGAAAAGTGTCAATGATTTGTTGATCCTAATATCAGACAACGCTCGTGAAATGAAAACCGTCCGAATTCATTTGAAACCACCTCAAACAGATTTGATCGGTTTATGATGGATTGAGAACTCTAAGCGGTCAATTGTAGGTGGGCTTTGGATACAATAGGTTAACGACAATCGGTTGGAATTGAGTTTGTTAACCGGACCAAACCGACCGATTCCCATCCCTATACAAAATTACATGGAAATGACTAGCAAGGATTCATGTAGTATATATGGTACTGCTATAGTTATCAACTCTTTATCTTTCATCTTCATTCTACTCTTCTATATTATTTAATTTGCTCACTTGCTGCAGCCAGCCTAAGCAACCCATCAAAAGGAATATTTTTCAGTGTCACAATTTAAGAAAGAAAATCTACAATATAGAAATTAATTTATGTATACTTGTACATTATGCCAAAGAATTATTAATTTTGGGATAAATTATGCTCACTTTTTTTAAAATTTAATTTATTTATACTGACATCCCTTTTATTTTTAAAATATGCTCTAACCTCATTTATTTTTATTATTTTTTGAATCAGAGGAGATGATGTTTAAAATAGAAAAAAGAAAGGTGAGTGTATATATATATATATAAAGGTCAGTATACATTTTAAAAATGAAGGGGATATAAATGTAATTTAAATTCCTTATTATGAGGAATATACCCAAAATTTTAAAAATATCCAAATACATGGATCAAATAAATTTATAGAAGTATTTTTTTGGGCAATGATTCTAATTAAATTATATATATCAAAATTATAAATATATCTATTAGAAGAGAGTGAATACTTACTGCTTAAAAAAGAAAAGTGTAAAGAGTATTTTTCTTAAAAATAATTTACAAACATACCTTCTTCTTAGGCTGAAACTTCTGGTCAGACTTCTTGGGGGCTGTTGGCTTGGCTGAAGGAGCTTTGGGAATGCTTCCACTGTTAGGTTTGGTGGGTTCCTTCTCGGCCTCTTCTGTTGACTTAGTGTCAACGGGTTCCTCAGGGAGTGATCCCATGTCAGGATACCTTATAATCCTATTGTTCTATAACTTGGCTTGTTGACCCCAGATGATAACACAACATCACACATCTATTTATAGCTGATGAGTTTTGGGCTAAGATACCATTTCATCAAATTGCTTACAACCCTTCGTGAGGGAATGGAATAAATTGCAGTGGAGGCTTTTGGAGAGTTGCAGCACCATCTAATGCCTTCTTGTTCTTCTTGTTAAGGCATAATTTTTGTAGATTTTATTATACGGTAGATGCATGTTCTAGAACATCAAGAGAATTTTTTTCACTGCTTGGTTTAAATTTTTGGGCTTCCGACTTCTGAGAGTTAAGAACAAGCATGCTAGTTTTGTCTATTTTGTGTGGAAAATTTCAGATACGCAAAATGTTAATGAAAAAAATTAAGGATGAAGCATTTGTAAAATTTAAAGAATTTGAAGTCTAAACTTCAAATTTCTTCATTTCAAAAATAATTTTTTTAGTTAATACTTATTTATGTTGAATTCTTTCTAAACATTTATTTTTACAAAATGATAAATGGATAAAATAGTATTATTAGTGTTATAGTATCAAATCTTTCTTTGAAGCAAACATTTTATTTATATTATTATCATTTTGATATTTTACATATTTGAAAAATATTTTATTTTTTATTTGATGTATTGTATTTTTATATTATTAATTTTTTATCTAATTTAATTTTAAAATAAATTCATATGCAATATTGTTATCATTGTTTTAAAATTCATCCTGGCCATTGATTCGATAAGACGAGCGAATTAAGATCAGGCTAGTTGCTGTATTTTTATATATGATAAATTATATATTATTACTATATTTCTAAAATAATAAATAAATATTAATTTTATTGTAATTATAATAATTATCTAACATTATTTGGTTTAATCAAAAAGCAAATGAAAAAAATTATTTTCTCTGATTCAAATTACTTTCACATAAGTCTTAATTAATTCTTTTCATTTAATAATTATTTCAAATGATAAAAATATTAATTTATAGACAAAAATTATTAATTTTGATGCATTAATTTACTAAGAATTAAGAAATATTTTTTTCCTTTTGAAATTATGAAATTCTTAGATAAATTTAAGAATTTCAAAACTTTTTTAATCCATTTTTACAAGAAAATTTTAACATTTTTTTATTTTTGAGCGACTAAAAATTTAAAAATTTAAAAATCTTCAAAAAGAAAAACTATAATTATTGACCTTTTAAATTTAATATCTTAAAGTATGTATTTTATTTATTTTATATTCTCGCTACACATATAGGATAAATTAGTTTTCAATAATATTTTTCTTTTTATATTATACTTTCTTAATTAAGAATCTTAATATTTTCTTAATTTTTTTTTATTTTTACATTGAGCTTTTAAATTAGATTAGAGTTGGACTTTATCATTTTGTTAAAAAAAAAAAAGAAAAGGAACTAGTGAATGGGTTGACCAATTTACCAATTCAACCTTGATTTTTACTTGGTTGGAGTTGGATAGGGCCAATTAGAAATTTTTGTCAAATTGGATTTAAGGGCCAATTCAATTCTTTTTTGAGCTTGTGTGCTGGTCCAATTAATTAAATCAATCAGGCCAGATCAAATTTCAAAATAATAGTTGTTATGGCTAATTAATTTATAAAACTTAAAGTCATTCTAGTATTTATGCACAAATTTCTATGAATTAAAAAATAAAAAATTTATAGGGAAAAAAATGTTAATTATACAATAATACCACATGCAATGCTAGGATACATACATGGAAAGTGAGATAGAAGTGGGTTGGAAGGCAAAAACCAGTGTAAGTGGAGATTAGCATTTTGAACTCGAATTCTAAATTCTCTATTTTATACAATAAAAAATCTCACTTAAAAAATATTTAATGTTTTTAAATTTCTCATATAAATTATTCAAACAATAAATTTTATTATAATGTATTTTCAAATGCTTTTAAAAAAATAAAATTTCTTCTTCAAATACTCCATCCAAACATTGTGAAAGGGAATTGTGAGGGTGTTTCGTTTGTAAAATTACACAATTTGTGAGACTTCAACATTCTTAAGATGTGATTCTTGGAAACGTGATTTCTGTAATTGCTAGAGATGTCATATTACTTATATTGGACTTGACTAAAAATGTTATTAAAAATTTATAATATTATGTTCAAATTCATTTGTATATTTTAAGAATCTTACTAAATGTAAATGATAATGAAGGTAGTCAATATTAGCGATTTGATAGAATAAAAATGATAATATATGTACATATATTAATGGAATGACGGATAACTTTATCCTTATATGAATAAATCATTCTCTTCTAATAAATATCTAAAAAAAATAATAAGTTAAAGTTATTCTCAAAATGTGTATTTTTGAATAAATTTTTCTTAGTGGTGAAAAAAAAACTTAGGAATAATAAATTTTCCTAAAATATTTTTAAAATTATAAAAAAGATTGCATAGATCAGACATTCCTAAAAGTGAATCCGTTTTATCCCTGAAAGTAAGGGTTCGTTTGACATATATTTTTTCTAAAATTAATTTCATTTCATTTCAATAGTAATGATTTCAATTCATTTACAAATAAATTTCATTGTTTACTAATTTTGTTAAAAATAATTAATTTAATTAATTTGCAAATGAATTATTTTATTTATAATATATTGAAAAATACATAAAAATTAATTAAAAATTAAATTTTAATGATATTATAATAAATACAATATTAGAGAAAGGATAAATTATTTATATAATATGTTTTTTAGATTAAATGAAATGAATTTTAGTAAAATCATTGCACAATTGAATAGATTTTATGATGGCAAAAATGTAATTAAAATGAGAATTATAAATAAATTGAAATGAAATAAAATATCTTTTCACTTAAAGCCAAACATCACATTAAAAAGAAATTCATTTAAAAATAAAATAAAATTTTATTTTTAATTATGCGAAAGGAAAAATTCATTTAAAAAAAAATGAGTCCGTTTCAATTTTCTAGATTGCGAGCGGATATAACAAACGTGGTTAATAATATAGGTTTCTAAATTGTTTTTCTAAAAGTATAACGATTTTGAAAAGAAGATTCCTTATATGTACTTTTGTAATAAAACTAAATTAATTATTTTATTAATAGATCTTGTAAGTTTAATGTAATACATTAAATATACAGAAGAATTTCTCTCCGGATAATGATTTGGTGTGTAATGTAAGAATTTAGTATAAACCAATCATTCATATATTATCATCTTAATAAAAAATTATTAAATTTTTTTTATTATGATTAAAAAATTTTAATTATTATTTATTTTTTAATAATATATTTTTTAGTTTATTAATATTGTAAAATATTTCATGATGATAATTCATCACATTCAAACTTTTAATGCAATACATTAAATATACATAAAATTTCTCTCCAAATTAAGATCCAGTGCCATGTTTTAGGCCTTTAATTGTGTTAAAAGATTTTATATCACTTTCAAAGTCGAATTTTTTTTCCTTCCATTGATTAAAGCAGATTTAGTTTGAAATTTAGTTTGAAATAGAAGATGTTCAATTAGAGTAACATCTGTATTTTCTCTCTGCATACAAATTGATATGAAATTGGCACCACAAGCACAACGGCACGAAACTTCACAAAATTTTGCAGTGTCAAAAATTAGGATACATAACTTTCTCCAAAGAAAGATTTTTTCTTTTAAGGATTCTCCGAAGAAATAATTAAAAATTATTTGCAAAAATTTGTTTATGACGAATTTGAATTATATGTATAATAAAGTTCGATAAGTACTTAGGTTAAGTTGAATTTTTTATTTCCGACTCGATAAAGTCTAAGGTAACTTGATTAATTTAACAATTTCAGCCAAAAAAAAGATAAAGTTAACAATTATGTTTTCACTTCATTGATGATTGAACACTTAGGAGTTTTTTTTTTTTTTTGCATAACAAATAAACTAATTTATACCCTAATAATTTAATTAATAAGTTATACGTTAATTTTTTTAAATATTTTATATACTAATTTATCAAAAAATATAGATTTTTCATTTAATAAGTTATTTTAAGTGACATATAACTTTCAAATTTTTTCAAATTTATCTTTCTTTTATTAATTTACAACTTATACCCTTAATAAATAATTATATTTTTATTTTAAATAATAAGGGAATAAAAATTAAGTAAGTAAGTAAATAAGTACATAATATCATAAATTAAGTATAAATAATTAAATAAAAATAAACAAATGGATAACTAAATTTGTGATGTCATAAATTATAATTAATTTAATTTTAATTAATTATATCTTTATATCAAATTATAAATATATAAAAAAATATGCACAAATCAATGATATCATGAAATATAATCAATTATATTTTAATTAATTATATTTTTATTAAAAACATATTGATTGCACTAATGTAATTTAATTTTTAAATAAATATAAATTAATTTAATTTATATATTTATTTATATTAACATATCTTTTTATATTATTTTACATTTTTAACTAGTTCAATAATTAATTTTATGAAATAAAAAGTGGGATAGATTTTACGAGTTGCTCTCAAACTGATATAATTTTTCTTAGTTTAAAATTGGGATTGATATGAAAAATAATAACAATAGCCTAATTTGGTAAGAGATTAAACTTGATTAACCTAACCTAATAAAAGATTGAGACTAATAAGAATTAAATTATTAGATTATTAAATTAACTCATTAACCTGATAATATTAATAAATAATAAATAATTAATTTATTATTTTACTTATGTTTATATATAATAATTAATTTTAATTAACTAATAATATGAAATTAACAATAAAAAAATAAGTGACATAATAATAAAGCATAATGGATTGTAAAATCTACCTAAGGATTGCTTAAGACTAGGACTAGGATTATAACTGTAATGTCCCGAATTTTCAATTCTATTATTTGAATCTTTAATTTCTGAGACCGTAGAAACGAAGAACATGATTGAATTAGTTTGGTGGGTGAATTTTAGGTCAAAGGAACTTAAGTGTAAGGTAAACGAAATTTTGAGGGAAAAAGGGGTGGTAGGGAAAGAATTAATTTCCCTAAATAGTATGAATGATCAAAGGAGGTTAGGAAACCCTAAAAAGGGAAGTTGTCTGAGTCTGAAAGTGTAAGGAATTTTAAATAGACAGAAATCCTATGGACTAATTTGCAAAAGTGCAGAATCGGGTGTGGTTAAAGTGAAAGTAATTAAGGATTTGGGATCTAATATGAATAACTAAGAATTTGGGGTGCAATATATGATTTTAATTAGTGTAACCAATGGATTTATGACAAGTGTCATTATTAGAAAAATAATGGCAAGAATACCCTTCTTAATTAGTGAAAAAGGACTAAAATACCCTTGGAAATCTCAAAAATGACCATTTTGCCCCTAGAGCTTCATGAAGACTCTCCTCTCTTCTCCACTTTTCAAAAAGCTGCAGAAAACCCTCCATGAAAGCAAGCTTAACGTGAGAGAGAGAAGGAAGAGAGAGAAAGTTTCTTTTGAGTTTTTCACCCAAAAATACTAAGATTCAAGCTAAGGTGTAGAAGGGAAAATTGCTCCTCTCACCAAGCTCTATCTATTGATGTCCCTAGATTGAGAAAAAGCCCAAGTTTGATCAAGTTTAGGGAGCTCCAAGTGAGGGTTCTCAAGTTGCACCAAGAGGTAAAAATGATCTCCTCTAAGAGCTCTTTAATGTACTCTTCTTAGTTTCTTGAAATCTTGAAGTTGATAAGTCAAGGGTGATTGAACATGGAATTTAGGAGGATTTGAACATGTTTGATGATGTTTTGGATGTTGTAGTGTTGATTTATGGCTTTGGTTTGGTGCAAAAACAACAAGAAACCATGGTTACACACCTGGGTTTTTAGGGTATAATGATGCATGTGTAGTATGGGTATGATATGTTTGGAACTTAGCTAAAAATGATGAAGTTAGATAACTTTTATGAAGTTATGGAAGTGTTTGTGTGTATTTTCCTTTTTGAGAAGCTGAAACCATAATATGGAAAAGAAGGAAGGAAGGAGTTTTAGTGTTTCAAGTATTTTCTGAGGATCAGTGAAGTACACGGGGTAGAACACGGCCCGTGTTATACCCCGTGTTCCTCGTCGAAGCTGATCAGTGTGCTACACGGGGTGCAACACTCCCCGTGTTTATCTCAGGACTGAAGGGCAGTAATGTACACGGGGTAGAACACGACCCGTGTTCACCCCCGTGTTCTTTGTCGAGTAGCCCAAAAGTGAACCAGTAAGGAACACGGCCCTGAACACGGGGTATGGGACCCCTGTGTTCTTTGCTAAGTGAACTTTTAGGCTTGATTTCTTCATGTTTTGCATGGCTTTGCCCTTGGATCCTTTTCTAATGTTCTTATGTGTTAGTTCAAGGTTGGAAAGTGAAGATTAGAGCATCTAAATATGCATTTAATTAGGTGGAGAAAGTAAAGAATACATGAGGATTAGGGAAAGTGATAATGTTCTAATATAAGTTATGATGTGTATTTGTATAGACTGAGGAGTGCCATCTTGCAAAGGCAAGAGAAAGTGTAAAGGAGTTATTGGTGAGAGCAAAAAGGGACATCACATTGGAAGCTTGTGAAAGGTAGCTAGCTTTATCCTTAAGCTTTATTTTCTATTTACATGATTTTATGTGTTTTATCCATTGTATGGAATGAGTATGATATTGCAAGTGTTGTGGCACAACCCGAGAAGACAGTAGAATACTGTGATTGGCCTATGGCTCGGGACCCTCGGGGATAATAGTGCATTGTTGTGTGTGGTACCTATGGCCAGGGACCTCGGGAAGACAGTGTGATACTGTGTTAGGCCTTTTGGCACGGGAACCCCGGGAAGACAGCGTGATGCTGTATGAGGCCTGAGTACGATTGTTTGTGATGGCCATCTAGACATTGTGATAAATCCTTGAATGGGATTGATGATTGTTGTGAATTGCTGTGTGTGTGATGCGTGTTTCCTACAATAGTAAAATATTGAATATGTTGATGAATGATTATTGAATTTCGAAACGTATGTCTTAATTGCTTAAGGGTCTGGAATGGCTTGAAATGTTTTTTTTTATGGTAATAGCTAGCTACTGGGAAACTTTGTTTCTTATGTTTTCTGTTTGGTGACTAACCATTCCAAGTGATGCTTCCAAGGGCTCTCATGAGAAAGGGCAATAGTATTTGAAATTGTAAATACTTGTATAGTTAATGACATTGTATATGTTGGATGTACAATTTGTAAAGTTGAACTTGTGAGTAATTATATGGCTTTTGATCTTATGTATGAAGTATAGAAATTTGAGATATTCCGAGTAATTTGGAGTAAATGACATTTTTAGTATGCGTTAATTATCTATTAAATGAGGAATAAGGCGTTATTAAGTAAGGGAGTTACAATAACAATCCTATCTATCCTAACTTGGTAAAATAGTAGCTCAACCTAGAATTAATTTAACATACAGTTTTTATCTATTAAGTTAGCTTGATAAAATTAGGTTAGCTCATTTTAATATGTTTATTCTTATACAATCAATAAACTTATTAGCTATCAATTATTTGTGCAAAATAAAACCATGTATTGTTTAACAATGATTTGATGTCTTTTCCAGCTATGAGTTTTGGGAAAATTTTCTAAACATGATAGCAAAACTAAGATCCTAAATACTACATTCCTTTATCTTTTGATAAATCAGAAAAATATTTCATTATTTTTTAACAAATAAAAAACCACCCCTAATTTTAGAAACAACTCAACCATAATGTCAAAATTGTGGATTTGTCAAAATATAATAAAAAGTAATACTAAAATTTTAATGTTATAGTAAAGTTAGAATTTTTTCCTAAATTTTGACTGCCTCCAAATTATATTACTTCACTAATGATTTTATCTATTTATCCTATCCTAAATTCTTGTTTTTGTTGTAAAATAGATAATATTTTAAAAGGCTTAGTTCCATATTAACTAAGTCAAGTTTCTTGTAAAAGTTTATATTTAAGGCCTATCACATAACTAAATTGATAAACAATAAGAGTGGTGAACTCACATGCATAAGATGAGCTGAAGCAAGTGTAACTGCTAAATTTCCCTTTGCGCACAAATAACAAAAGAGGCCTAGCCTAAATTCATTTTGAGAAAATGAAAAAATAAGTATGAAAATTAGGATTTTTTCCTTGTTAAAATTAAAAACGTGTTCTTGAGTCATCAACTTTATCCTCCACTTATTTCCTAAGTCATTAATCTTATCTTCCAACTAATTATAGTGTTATCAACCCTATCTAACACCTTATTCCAAAGTTATTTTCTCCAACCTTAATCTTTGAAATCTTCCCTTAGTGGCCTATAAACATAACCTTTTGCTTTTCATTTCATGACTACAAAACACATAACTAACAACTACTTTTTCTTCTTTTTTTTCCAATTTTCTAGGTTACACTTGCTACCTATGCATATTGAAGCGGAAAAAAAAATGCTTGCTGAATCCTAAGTAAGTTTTTGATAAAAATCTCTATACAAAGAGATAGATAATTCTTGAAAGACAATGATATTTATCACACCTCAAATTTCTCTTAACAATAATCTCAAAGAATTATCTCTTAATGTGGTCTTAAGGATTATTGTCCAATATAGATAAGTTTTATTAACTAATTTGATTTTATTAATTTTATTTTCAATTAAATTAATATAATGCAATTTCTCTAATTATTCTTTCCTTTGGTTTATGCTAATTATTTAAAGTGCAAAAGGTTATAATATTCAAATGAAACTTAGGAAACAATGGGTGAAGTGATGGAAATATTAGGTTTAAAGTGCACAAATAGAGGGAAAATGCAAAATGAAATGGAAAAAAGGATAGGGGTTACATGTTAGCTAATGAAAAAAAAAGATTATACTTGTATGAGAATTATGTTTGAAACAACACAAAGAGAAAATAGATAAGTCTACCTTGTTAGGATTCAGATCAACATACACAACAAAATTTTAAAATTTTGATCCAAAACCTTCCTAAGATCCATGCAAAAGTCTTAAACCAATATTAGAGTTTTACCTTATTTGTACTCATGCTTTTTCTAAATGAATCTTTGAGAGGCCGAGATGAATCAAATACCGGTTAGAAGGTACAGTATCTCTATGGTATCCATATAGAGTGAACAACGACTTCTCCCCTTCCCGAAACTACTAGGATTCGTTTTTCTTACTAGGATTTAGTTTGGATATTTTCTAAAGTGATTTAGGGTTTAATTGAAGCTAATATATGTTGTGTAATATGCTACCTTCAAGTCCTTTTATAGAATTAAGGCATATCACAATCTTAATCCTACTAAATAATTATCATCTTATCCTTATCCTAGAGAGAGTGAGGAGAGATAAGACTTATCTATTAATTATCTAATATTAGATAATAATAATAATATTATCTCATAATAGTAGATGTCTCATTCCTATTTCTTTTATGTGACCCTATAGGTTCTTACTACATTGATTATGACTCATTTTGGGCCATAGACAGTGAGTAGTATCTAGTAATACATCACTACCACTCAAGTAGTAAGAATATCTATGATTCGATATCTACCTAATATATATGATCAATATTTTGCATTATAATCCCTTTTGTAACAATATCCATATCGAATTGGAGGCAGGAGTGTGTCATCCTCGTCAATGTTCAATTTATATTTCTTAATACTGAGTAGACTTAAAACAAATGATCAATATCACATATTGGTCTAATTGAGCATGGTCATACATTTCTAAGTCTCACTCAATTAAGGGGCCTAAGGATATTTCTCTTTTATACAAGAGTAATAAAATTCTATCTACATCACTTACTTCCCTCTATATGATTTGTGACACACTTAATTAACGTCCTACTCGTCATCCTAATTAAAGGTGACATAGAACGACATCAAAGTGAGTAACTTCTCATATAATGAACCGTAGTAACTTCAGGTCAAATGACTATGCGTATTTGTAATCATATGAAAATAACTAATGACATATTTATCCATGCAGTATTCTCATAGTAGGTCAGTCCAGTACATTGTTCACTAACAATGTACTCATGTATTGACTTGATATCACATATCCATGATTCATAATCATCAGTTACTATATATGTTAGTCTCGATGTATTGTTACTATCATTTTTTTAATAATACTTGACTAGAGGCATTTTAGGAATAGCAAAGCTATTCCAAGGATAATTATTATATTTAAGTTATAATTTGTACAAAATAAAATATAATAATTATATTGCCAAAATGAAACGTAATACATTGTGTAATATTGTAATCATTTATATGATTGGCTCCTAGGACGCACACCAACATACCTAACACCAGAAAATCCCTATCTCCACTTCTTTTGTTAGTGCATTAATATTGTTGACTACAAAGTAGCACTAAACTGCAAAATGATTTAAGAATAAAGGTATATAGTCATTTGGTTATGCCCTTGTTTAAATTACTTGTAGAAATTAATCTAAACATTTTAGTTTTGATATATCATCTTTATTTCAATCATTAAACTTCTTCAAATAGATGTCAATTTAAATTTGGGTCAAACATAAAGGCAATGATATTAGAACTAATATTTAGTTTTTAGATTCATTTGGAGATTTCTATTCTTGGAATTAAATTTAAGATGATTTATGTTTCTTGATAAAGTTTTAATGGTAAACTTTTTCCAAAGGTAATGTTACATTTCGTTGCCAAATTTCTTGTTTGATGTTTTTCTTTTAGTTTCATGTCATTAATTATTGGAAAATAAGTTTACTTGAATATTAATATGGTTTAATATTAATGTTGTGATTTGAATTTGTTACTTCTTTTAAGTAACCATGTCTTTTAGTACTTGTACTCGATTTCTTATTTGCTTAAAAATCTAAGAGTTGTGAAGTACTATAATTCTTCATCCGTTGGTGATTGATTTAAGTGGTTTACCTATTTTTTTAGACAAGAATTATAGAGATACATAGACAAAAAAGAGGTTGTATGTGTAATCATCTAGTATTTCATTTGGCACCCCCATTTGCATCACCATCATTTTAAAGTTAGTTTTGTTGTTATTGTTGTTATATATAACCTTTTAACTTTCATGTGCAAATGTAGTGTTGTGATAGCATTCATTTATGGCTAATAATGAATAGTGAGTCTTAATTATGCATACATTAATGATTATAAATTAAATTCATGATCAACCTCTTAATTGGGTTGATAATGAGTCTTAGTAAATAATTTTTATTTTTTGGAATTAAATTCATGGTCAACATTTTCATTGGGTTGATAGCTATTTTCATGATTAACCTTTGAATTAAATTCATAGTTAACTTTTTTAATTGGATCGATAGCTAGTTTTAGTAGATAATTAATAATTCATGATCTATGAAAGGGAATTAACTTGATTCTTTTTTTTTTTTGAAATATCTTCCATATTTATAGAAATATGAGTTTTAACATGTATATAGGAAAATGAGATGAGGGGTAAACACCATAATTAAATAAGAAGGCATTTATTTATAGTTATTTAAATGAGTAATTCAATTTATAAAATATTTATGAGAGACCTAGTTAATTTTAGAATATTTTCATATAATCATCAATATATGTATTATAAAGGAATTAAATTATTCTTTTATTTTTGAGTTGAAGGATAAACATTAGGTTTAGATATTTGAAATTGTGAGGTTGTTTGTCTAACATTGTATTATTTTTAAAAAAGAAAAACTTGAGGAAATCCCATCTATACTTTATGAAATTATTGGAATTTTTAAAAATATATATGTGGGAAGAAAAGTAAATTTTTGTTTAATTTAAAAAATGGGGGGAAAATTTAAGTGACTTCCCATTTATATTTTATGAAATTATTATATTTTAATCTATAATTTTAAGCATATATATGGGAAGAAAGAAAGAAATAGAATTTATTTGTTATTTATGGATTATATTAGTATATTAATGATCAATTGATTTTTGTTATACAAGTAAAACGTGTTTCTTAAATACCTCAATTTTGAATATGTTGGATTCACAACATAAAACCTTATTGTGATTTGAAAAGGGACTCTTTTGAAATAATCTTTTTTTTTAACTAAAAATTTGTAAATTCATATAAGAAACATGATAATTGTACTTGTGATATGAAGGCATTTAATTTTAATTTTATGAGCTTGAGTGTTTTGGGAAAAAATTCCATTTATGAGAGAAGAAA
Source organism: Sindora glabra (assembly GCA_020226215.1). Lineage (NCBI taxonomy): Eukaryota > Viridiplantae > Streptophyta > Magnoliopsida > Fabales > Fabaceae > Sindora > Sindora glabra. The sequence continues at coordinate 37,911,655 of CM035236.1, read as the reverse complement.
TTTATTTCTTGAGATCAATATATGTGATTTTTGCCTGAATTATTCTTTAGTTTCAAAATGGAAAATTTTGATTATAAAAATGAGAGAAGTTACGATGATAAAATGTTTTGAGTATTTGTCATTAGAATATGCAAATTGAAAAACTTCTTAGGAAGTTTGGATATTATGAGATGATACTTAAGTATTATCTATCTAATAAAGATTGGATATTTATATTGCTCAATTTTGTTAAGTTCATATTATTTTTTTTTGTTTTTATTAAAATTCTTTGAAATAAAATATAACATATTCTATGTAGATTAACCAATAGTAAATTATTAGAATTCATTAATTATATCAATAAATTTTGAGAGGTATCACGATTAATGATATGTCATATAATGGATTTCCCATTGTATTAAATACACATAAATGATAATTAAATCTTTGATTCAAATGAGATAAATTCACAAACAATTTTCTTTACATTATTAATGATTTTGTAAGAACTTGGAAATTATCCAAGAAAATTATATTGTTAATGATCCTTAACTCTAACTTGGTTTGTGATTTTGGAGATGGTTGGAAATAAAGTTAGGTGGCCAATAAATCTCTTGGTAAATATATATTATTGTGCATGTAATTGATGCCCTTGTTATATTTGTATTGTGTTTGTCCTAAATAACAATAACCATTGTAGAGAATAAAACTTTCAATGGTGGAAATTGAGTATTTGATTGAAAAAATGTTATGAAATAATTAATTAATCAATATATGTTATTTACTTTAAAATAAATTAGGCCAATTCATTTTTGAGAAGGAAATAAATAATTAAACACTGAGGAGAGTAGTGCATATTAAAACTAACTTGAAATTAACAATAATGATAACCCAACTTATGTAATTTTTTATCTAATGAAATAAGTTTATATAGGTAATAAAAAGTCATTATTAATTCCAATAACATTAAAATTAATTTTAAGTCCCTTTTATGCTGTGTGATTAATGCTAAACTACAAATTATTAGTGAGAATGAGTTTAACTCTTAATAAATTCTACATCCCTGTTGGGTGGTGTATTTTAACTATAATGTACACATGATTGTTTCACTCTATAAGTGTAGAGTGAGACTATTTCTATGAGATTTTAGCAAAATCTTTAAAACACTCATGAACTTCGTTGCATGCATAAGCCTATTAATGCAAAAACATATTGCATAGGAAAGTATCTTATAAACATAAATTGATTTATGAGACTGTTAATTTGCAACAAGAAATTATTGCCTCATAAAAGTTATATACTTTACCAATAACTTTATAAATTACATCTCTTTCTTTCTAGATTTAGTTCATAGCCCACAAAATTCCAAATTAATGATTTACATTGAATTGAGAAACCAATAAAATAATCTTTCCTTATATTTTATGTCTTGAGCCTTTTGAAATATTGGGAGGATTGTTGTAAAATGGATAATATTTTACAAAGATTAGGGATGGCAATGGAGCATAATGGGATAAATTTGCCTTAAACTACCTCATCTTGCATCCTTTATCATCCGCCCTAAACTTTCCTTGCTCAAAAGATGAGGTCACTTAAAGCACCATTCTTACAATCTGCAGCAAAGAAATCTATAAAATTAAAGAGAAAAAGAAAAAGAAAAAGAAAAATCTAATAAAAATCTTAAATTTTATATATCTAAAATTCAAACACAAGTAATATATAATACTTAATATAGTTTCACCATATAAATATAAAAATACACATAATTTAGTCAATAAATTGCAACAATTAGGGAAATAATAAACTCTTTTTATTTTTTATTAATTTTTTTATTCTCACATTATAGTTAAATTAAAAAATTAAAAATAAATTTATTAAGAAATATTTTAAATATTTAAATTACTAAAAACCCTACATATAATACATATATTATCATTTATATAGGTAAAATTATAATATTAAAGATGTGGAGTTCTTTAAGGCAAATTACAGTAATACTATTTAAGGGTGGGAAATTTGAACCGATCTGCTCATAACCAGCTGACCTGAACCAAAAAAATTGGTTAGATTTGGGTGATACAGGGCAAATGAATTAAAATGGATTGAAAGAGTGGTTAATTTTAATGTTTCGGTTGGTTACAAGTAGAGTGTGTTCTAACCGCTTGTACTCGATCCTGACTATGTCCTAACTAAAAATGGCATCATATTGTCTAGGGGTGCTTATTCCTTACCCATTCCCAGCCTTTGAGTCCCAACACAACAAAGAAAAAGCTAATTCTGTTTACTTGCTCGTGTGCCTTATGATTAGTTGACTAAAAGTCTTTGACTTCCTTATTGTTGTTGCAGCCGCTTCGCTAGCTTGATTCTTCCAATATCACACTTTGCCTACAAACTCCACTTACTATCAACCACTAGGAAGGCAATGGAGCTCCAATTGGAAGCTGCGAAGTTTAAGCAGTGGAGAATCACTGCTCATAGTAAGGTTTTATTACTTTCTCTTTAAATTGTTGAAACTTTTTTGCTTAAATTGTTGACTGCGTCCTAGAATTGGTTGGAGTTTTAGTTTTGTGACTTCTATCAATAGTTCTCTCTTCTCGGCCACTAATGAGTTTCTCAGCCTCCTCTGTACCCATCTGTTGCAACTTGCAAAATTAGAAGCATTTAAGTTAGATAAATTGAATTTATGAGCAAGTAGTCAATTTCATCTTATGAACTGAAGCTGTTTTCAATAAGTAAACTAGAGGGAAAGAACCATTTTTTACTCTACCTGAGGTAATATGTCAAGGGTCCATGATGGAAGTAAGGATTTTATGTATAATAGTTGCATCCTTGTCATAATTTTTGTAAAACTTTAGCTATGTTCGATCTACCATTCTCTTGTTAAAGTAGATCAACCATTGTATTAGTATTGTGAGGTTACAGTCCAATTATAAGATACTAAAAATCTGCTTCTAAGACTTATTGTTTGACCATTTCCACAATTATAATAGTGATAAAGACTACTTTAGGTTTTTATGGGGCTAACTCATCACAATGTTCTGGTTCAAAATTATCATATCTACATTAATATAATAGTAGTGATACAAGTGAAAAAAGAAGGAAAAAAATCCCATTATATATGCAGTAAATACAAAAGAACAATGTTTGTAGTCATGTGCTAGTGTTAGTTCAATTAGGCAGTTGTCCCCATTTTGCCATTCTCCAATAATTGCAGGCAAGGAATATGGAAGAATCACATGCAACATCCTTTAATGTCTAAAGATGAGATATATATATTTATATATTGTATCTTTAATTCGAGTTGTTGGAATTCTTATTTTTATCTAAAATTATATCATCTTCCTAAGAATCAAAGTTTGAGTGTTAAGTAAGCATGTGATGGCATCTTGGTAGTTGAGAACCATGAAATTATTTTTCTTTTTCCAAAATAATTTGGTCAGCTAGTAGTATATATGTATAGACCAACTATTTTGAAAGATATTTCTCTAGAAATATTACATAAGAATCTCAGGAACTATATATGTAATCAGGGTAACTAATTTCCTTTTAGTCTTGATATGTTTGGAGTAGAGAACTAGAAAGGGCTTGTAAAAATTAATGGCGATACCTAATATTTTGCTGATACACCTAGATAGTATTGTGGACCTAATTTCTTTTCAACTGATGTTTAGATATTGGAGGGAAGACCTTATAGGTTGAAGTATCCTTGGATTGGTGTTGTCAATCAATCACAAGCAGACACAAACAAGAATGTTAACATGATTGCTGTAAGGTATAGAGAGCACGAGTATTTTTGTAATACCCATGAATACAAGCACTTTGAGCACAAAATGGGTTCTGAGCATCTAGCTAAAATGATGTCAAAGGTACAATAATAACATTGTCTGCACTGAACACTGTTTGGCTGAAAGTTTTTGATATATGCATTCTTTTTATATTGGTTTCTAGTAATTTAATTATATTGCTTGATATCTCAGCATTTAGAAACTGTGATCAACTCTAAAATTCCAAGAATTCAATCCCTTATCAACAAAATTGTTGCTGAACTAAGTCTCTTAGGGAACTTATCATAAAAGTTGGTGGCTATCAACCTCATCTAATACCTCCTGAGCAAGGATACCATTGTCTTATTGAATCTACTCTAAGTACCACTAGGGGCCCTACTGAGGTAGCTGTTGATGCAATACCTATGACTTGGATAAGGATTATATTGAAAACTATTGTCATTAAACTTATTAGTCTATAATCCTTTAAACTTCCACAGTGCTTGGAAGTCAGATAAAGACATTTGTCTAAAGACTTCCATGATATGTTCATTATACATCATTAATGCAATACATGAGTATGCTTGATTTATTTGTGCCAAGCTATCCATGTTCCTGTTTGTTTTAGAAATTTCAAAAATTTCTAGGTTAATTTGTATCTAGGTACCAATTCTTGATATTTTAATGCCTGCATAATATTGTTTCATTGAATAATAGATAATTTTTACATATGTAGATTTACATTTTAGTTTGTGAAGAAAAGGCTATTTTTTGTCATTAATTAGGTAGAACACTAATTTAAACTGACTAAATCCACTTGAAACCGTTGCAAACCAATTTGGTCAGTTATTGTCAGATTGAGAGTTTCAAGCGGTCGGTTGCAGTTAAGATTTGGACATGAACGGTTAGGGGCGGTCGGTTGGGATTGTGCCTACTAACTGGTCCTAACCGACCAATTTCCACCCCTAATACTATTCCACCCTAAATTGCCTTCAAGTTAAAAACCTCCCCTATGGGGTAAAGTTTTCTACCATCTCCACAATTTGTTAGGGCAAAATCCATGAGGTAAGCATTTGTCTTGAAATTTTGCTATCTTTAAAGAGGACTTAGTCCAACACCAACTAAATCAAACTTCTCATAAAGGTTTATATATAAAGCTCATCACATGATTAAACTGATAAATAGGAAAAGTGGTGGGCTAACGTGCACAAAGTGGATCGAAAGAATTATAACTAGTGGATTTCCCCCTACACTGCTATGTGCAAATAACACGGGAGGCCTGACCCAAGTTCATTTTTAGAAAATTAGAAAATAATTTTTCTAGACATTTTACAATAAATAAATCTTATTAAAAAATCATAATTTTTGGCTTGTTAAAATTCAAATTGTGTTCCTAAGTCATCAACTTTATTTTTCACATATTTCTAGAGTTATCAATCTTATTTTCCAACTAATTATAGTATCATCAACCTTATCTACCACCTTATTCCAATATTATTTTCTCCAACATTAGTTTTCAAATCCTTCCCTTAGTGGCCTATACATTAGTTTTCAAATCCTTCCCTTAGTGGCCTATAAACACAACCTTTTGCTTCTCATTTCATGGCTATTAAACACATAGCTCCTAGCTACTCTTTTTGCTTTTTCCTATTTGCCAGGTTACACTTTCCTACTGTCTACTGCCTACTCTGCTCATGCATATCAGAGCAAAAATGTTTGTGGAATCCTAAGTAAGTTTTGGAAAAACCTCTATATGAAAATATGGATAATTTCTTAAAGACAGTGACATTTATCATGCCTCATATCGCTTCTAACAACAACAGTTTTACATCGTTGTATCCTCACTTTCCACCCATTTTGATACAATCAACGGCTATATTCAACGGGAAGAGTGGAAGCTTTGATGGACATTTCTGCTTTAACCCTACGTTACAGTGTATGCCGCCAGCAACGGATTCTACCATCAATTGAGTAGAATTGAAGTTTCAAGACGTGAGTTTGGCGACTGCATAGCTTAGACGGGATGTCTTATGAAATGCTCATTACATAGACAGAACAAAGTAATGGTATCATTATTTTAAAGGTATTGCGGTAGTACACGCTCGAAAAAAATTTACGAACTTTTATGAAAATTCAATGCCAAAGTAATGAAACTTGCAAATTTTTTAACAAAAAGTTGCAAATGGGTATAAAATTATTTGCAATAAATACATAAATACTTGTAGACAAAATTATTAATTCCATTCATGAAATCATAAGATGCTAGTAAAATAATTCATAAATTATATTAAGTTATAATTTCATCTCTAAATAATAGTTCATACAAATGAGAGACAAAATTATTTGCATAAATCTATATGGAATAACAAAATTGCATATATGAACTATTATTCAAAGAAAAAAATTGTAACTCTATAAAATTTAAAGATCATTTTGTTAATATCTTATAATTTTAAGAACGAAATCCATAATTTTGTCATATTTGTAATTTTATTACTCAAAGTTGCAATAAAAAATTTTCGAAAATTTTATAGTATTTATAAAAGGGCTGCAACATCTGATAAGATAGTTGCAAGATTTTATATAAAAAGTCGTAAGTTTTAATATAAATGTTGTGAAAACATGAATTGATATGACTTCTTTCATAGTTGCACCTTCACGTAACCCTCCTTCAAAAACATGGGACAAAAGCTGTGACAATCTTCGTTGGCTGAAAATAAAATCTATGGTTCTCAGAACAGCTTTGTAGAAAAATTCCACTGACAACTCAATGTGCTTCGAATCATAAATAGATTCGAAGACAACTAAATTTCGGAACCAAATTTGGCTAACATTGTGTAAAATACAAGGATGTCAAATACATAAAGAATGATGATTCAGAAAAGAAAAAAAAATACATAAAGAATGAATGAGAAAAAAAGGAGTTTGCTAGCTAAACCTATCTATTTGTGAGTGAATTAAGAGGAATCAAGGAAAAGCGGACACCATGGCATATATGTGCTAAACCAACAACACAACTTCGTAATTTTTGCTCTCGTCTGCTTATTGGATATCAATATAAAAGTCAAATGTGATGACTGAGGATAGAAAAGGTTAATGGCCAATAACCAGAGGAGAGAGAGTAGAAAACAATAGTATTATTGGTTTGATGCATATCAGACATTGTGCACACAGAAATTTCTTCCAATTAAATATTATGTACCGGAAAAAAATAATCTGTCCAAACAATTTTGATAAGAATGGTTGAGAGATGAATGATCTTCAGTTAGAAAGGGCTAACCCAACGAGCCAATTTGATCATAAATTCCGGCACAAGGCGTCTCCTCGGAGGAGCCGCAGCATCTCTGGCAAGGGCTTCTGCATCACCAGAGTGGATGTATGCTAGTAAGTCCTCATACATCTCATCCTTGCCTCCTCTCATTGGATCCTGAAAGTAAAAAGGCATATAAACTTGATATCAGGAGTCTGCTTATTCAAAGATTTATCATCAATAAGAAGTTTGATTATATTATTTCTTGAGACTTGGAGAAAATTTTTTAGTAAGCCAAAGCCACCTAATATTATCTTGATGAGAGTGAAAGTAAGAGGAACAGAGATAGAAATATTATGTGTGATGTATTCTGAAAATGCATTATGGCCTAATTCATCCATTGATTTCAAAAAATGAGAGACTTTCTTGTGTAAAAATAAGTAAAATACCCCTACTTTATCATTAGCTTCGCAAGAATATATGATTACTTAAAAAGTAGTTTAGAGTTCTGACCTGAGGCAAAAATCACATTAATCTTCAAACATCCAAACAATTTCTTGGGGCTATTTTTCGTAGGGTCATACTTCTGCACAATTTCCCAAAATATATATATATACATGCATACCTGTTTTTGCAAGAAGTATGAAATATTTTTCATAGTTCTTGCAACTTATGTAAATTCTTTAGAAACTCTATCTTATCATACCTGTTTTTGCAAGAAGTATGAAATATTTTTCATAGTTCTTGCAATTTATGTAAATTCTTTAGAAACTCTATCTTATCATACCTGTTTTTGCAAGAAGTATGAAATATTTTTCATAGTTCTTGCAACTTATTTAAATTCTTTAGAAACTCTATCTTATCGACACATTTTGAGAAATTTTGTTGCAAACTCTCAATAGTTACTAATTTCACATGGTTGTTACTACAAAGCTGCAATTTTTTTTTTTTTTTAATAAAAGTTGCAAGGTTTTTGTATGTAGAACTAGTAACTTTTAAAAAAACCAAAGTATGTCATTTGTCCTAATGTCTAGGTTTAAAAAAGAATCGACAAAGTGCAAAGTTCCCACTCTCAAGGTCTCTGGTGAACAAGTAAATAAACTGAAGCATTCTGTACCGAAAGAAAATTGTTGAACTTAGACCTCTTCTGGTTGAAGGATAAACTGTTTGGAATAGTCTTCTTACCTGAAGAAACAAGTCTGTATGGGTCTTCCCTTCATATAAAACCGGTTGGACCTTGGCTCCAACTCTTTTAAGAGTCTCTGCAAAGGATTTACTGCACAAAAGTATACTAATAAAGAAGGAGGAAAACTATGAAAATAAGGTACATATAAAGCAGTCTTCATTGCTTTATATAAATACAATCCTAATGTTACTTTAGCCAGACACTTCCAAATTAGCCTCACAGTCATGATGACTTGCCATAATGTACTTAATCTGAGAGCTATAATTATCCAGGTGGCTTTCCTATCTCTCAGATACAATTTAGAAATTACTTTAGCCTCCGTACGTGTAGTAAAATCAAGCATCTGCAAGAAGATTAGAGCACAAAGGCACTAAGTTTTTCATCTGAAAGTGTCTTAAATAATCAGTTCCTCTCCCTTGTTCCCCCTCCTCCGCTCTGTCACTTTCTCTTGAGAGAATTTTTCATGCACAAGGATACATGGAGAATATCAACATAAAACTTCCAAGTCTGGTTGCATACATGATACTATTGTCTTTCATCTTTTCTCCGGTTTTCATAAATATTCCTATCATTTGCAAGGTGTAAGGCATAGTATAATGATGCTCTAAAACTTGAGAAAGTAAATCAAGGTACAACAAAATTATTGATTAACATGTCCAATTTGAAAAGTTTGTCAAAAACCATCCAACTATCATGATTAAATCCATTCACTTCTTGTTTCATATGGTTATCACATAATTTAGAAATCATTTAGTTCATAGAAGAAGTAAGTTCTTATAGGAAGTTGAACTTCTAAAATGTAAATTCCTTTGTAAACTTCTAAAAAGTGTTTAAAGCTATTTAGTTAACAATGGAAATTAAAATTTCTTGCAGAAAGTTCTTTTTACCTTGGGAGAAGTAAATAAGCAACTTCTCACATTTTTTAAGACATAGTTTTTGAAAAGTTTTATTTCCCCCATTTTGCCAATTACTGACCAACCGAACAACTCATCTATCTTCTACTTCTTGAGAAGTAACATCTCCCATATAACTCTCTATGAACCAAACCACCTCAAAGAATCCTTATAAGGTCCATACCTGGCGTCTGACGGTATTGAATAATCCCCAGTACCATGAAAGAGAACAATTGGAGGAAGTAGAGAAACAACATTTCCGATGTTTGGATCTCGAACCATCATCTCGGGAGAAAACCTTGGCATCGAGTCCTCCCCTTCCATTATGCTGAGAAAAATGAAGGTATAGTATCAAACTCTAATGCAAAATTAAAGGAAAAGAAGGGAAATCATGCATTGAACAGATTTTAACTCATTAGAAGTGCATAGTATGTACCTTAGAAAGAGAGAACGATAAAGACCTCTACTGTGGAAATGGTCTATCAGGTTAAACAAATTGTATCTGCTTGACGAAGGAAGGAAAGCAGGAAATTAAAACAAGAATCTAAGTGTTGAAATATTTAGTATTGAAATGTATTAAGAGAATCAAATCAGGATAATTGTAAACAAGTCAGTCTTACGAGAATGATCACCTGAGGCATACCCAATATATAAAAGAAATAAGGTCTCAATAAACAGGATCACTCGAACTGTAAGCAAAATCATATAAACATAACTGGAAGAAATTTGTGTTAGCAATTATTATTAGACTTCTAAAATAAACTTGGGTCATTAATGAGGTTAAATACATGCTCACAGAGCTTGTATAAACCAATAAATCACAATTATAATTTCCATTTCTATGGTTGAATCCTCATTGCATTGGAAATTTAAAAAGAAAAAAGGCAAAAAGATATGTGTTCGACACCTTCTTCTATCTATCTAGCTATAACCGCAATATTATAGACACAACACTAACGACATTCATATGCAATTCACTCCAAAGTTCTAAGGTTTTTAAACCCAAAAGAAAACAAAAAGGGAAAAAAAAAAAGAGAAAGCTGCTTGACAGAAGTATTTACCCTCCTGATAAACCAAAATAAGCCTTTATCTGGGAGACACTCCAAGAAAGGTTCTCTCCTTCACCAGCCTCCTTAATTGCATTCTCCACGAGTGCACAGGCAGAAATATGTGCACCGGCCGACTGCCCCATTAGGTAAATCCTATACAAAACAAAGAATAGAAAGAGCATCATCAATGAATATGCTTCCCGACACTCCTAAGACAGAAAATTTTGGAGCCAATATCATAAAGACTCCTTCAAATTTCAAGGATCCAATTTCGACCTGTCAGGGTCACCTCCATATTCTGCAATATTGTTGCATACAAATGAGATGCCTTGAGAAGCATCACTGACCATATCACTGATGGTTCCCTGAGGAAAATTTCTGCAAGAAAACAACAGTGAGATAACAGGTGTTAAGCTGGAATGAGCATAAGCAGTCACACGGCTGTGAAGCAATTGTATATTTTATAGTACTGATACAGGATCAGTCACATGACATTACTCTTTCATATTAATAAATGAAAGCACTCCAGGGACTAGATATATCAGAGAAAATTATGTAAACAAAAGTAGATCAGTTCTGTTCATCCGAAAATCCATAAAATGGGAAAAAAATGTCACGAGGTAAAAAGAATGGAACTTAATCTAGAAAATTACTAATATATTGACTTCGATATGAGCAAATTGGAAACATTAATGAATTAATAGTTAGAAGACAGTCAGTTACATGCAGTGCACTGCATGTAATACATTGCAAGGAAAATGACTTAATATGTGCTGTGTGATACATTGCATGGAAAACAACTTAACGATACATTTTTAAGGTACTAAATATGCAACAAGATCTTCAATATGCAGGCCACAACACTGTCACATGGAATGAGAAACAACTAATATTTCTTGTTAAAAAGGTACCTGTAATCTATGCATGCCACCATGATATCTCTCTCCGATAACTGTTGACCTAAAAGACAACCCCATGCTTTGTAACTGCCAAAAAAAAAAATTAGAAAATTCTAAGAACTTAGATCAAATTCAATAAGTACTGAGAACATTATACACATTTCTCACCAAATCATCAGGTTAATACTGTCAATAAACTTAAGCAGGCAAATACAGTTTAGATCAACAGGATATTGGTTGCCTTCTCATGTCCATCAAGACTTACTCAAGCCTTAGTTAGGAGTCAAAGCCTACAAACCTAATGGATATGCTGTTTTCCTCCTACCTTCTAGGGGATGAAAAACTGTTAACATAAATGTAAATAAACTTCAGTTCATTGTAGACAAATTTGACAAGATTCTAAGCAAAAGTTTTTCTATCAGAGACAAGCATTTACGGATCCACACTAAATAAAGGTTTAAAATAGAAGATACATATCACATACCCAATAATCCAGGCTCCACCAGTAACAAAAGCCACAACTGGCTTTGGCCCATTATTATTTTTAGGTAAATATAAATCAAGCCTGCAGAAGATATTTGAGCTATTAATATGAAAACCCCACACAACCACGCAAGCCATAGAAGTTTATAAATGCAGATGGGAAAGCTGCATAGTGCCATAAAATCCTACCTATTCCGTGGTTTATCACCATAAACTATGCTTCTGCGTATCTGGCTGGAGAAAAAATAGTAACATCCAACTACAACAGATATGAATATTTAAGCCTCAAAATGAGCATTGATGAGGGAACGTAAAAAGCATGCGAGTCAGAATCTAAACATACGTGCAAGACAAAGATCACTGGAATCAGACCTTGAACAAAACCTGGAAAAAGGAGAATAGCATAACAACCAAGGGCAAGGAATCTTGTAATCCATCTATAGCCTAACCTGAATGAAAATAAATGATTAGAGACCATGTGATAGTCCATAAGGTGAAGATAGTCATCTCAAACAAACACTAAAATATGCTCAGCTGATTTTTCAGGAACCAGTGAAAACCATAAAATTGAATCTCTCAGATATTGTCTTTGCATTTTCATCAAAGTCTCAAACTCCTTCACGCACTCTCCATCCCAGGAAATTGTAAATTTTTGCTTTTATTATAAAACATAATACAATATAAATTTGGAAGAGAAGTAGATAATAATTCTTTGCAGCAGCCTTCTATCAGTATTCTAGTTTTCCATTTGAGCGAACTGTATTTCTATGTTGCAAAGCAATGCAATTTAAGGCCTGCCCTTCTGCCACCATCTGATCCCCAATTTTCAATATATCAAGTTAACTGCATTTTTCACGTCCTAAATCAAAAGTATTCCCATAAAACCCCTCATACTAGCTAGGCAGCTTAGGCTCAGATGAGAGCTTCCTGCAACCATTTTCCTTTTTTTCTCATAATTTTTAAAAATATGATACAAATTTATTGCAGAATATCAGCAACCACTAACTAAAACATCCTCTGAAAAAACACAGCTAAATTTACACGCTTCATTGTACATGAGAGAACTACTTAAAATATTCAATATACCTTCACAGAATCCACTTAACTAACTAGTCTCAACAAGCGTTCCTAATGTTTTGAGAGATTCCTTGATCAATAAGTTTTAAGTATGGCAAGCCCTGGTTTCTTGCTGACTGCAACTGGCAATGAAGTTAAAAACTAGATGGAATGAAGAATGGCTAGCTCGTTGTCCAAAGTTTATGCATGCATAGAGCATTTTATGCCACTAAATAACCCTATCAACCTTGTCTTAAACCATAGAGAATGTTTCTATAAATACTCCTCCTAACCCTAATGTTATTAATCCAGCATTCTGATAGTTCATCTACATTACAATTCCTTAGAAGAAAAAATGAAAAGGCGACGGCCCTCCCGGGTCAATATAACCACACTTTAATACGTCAAAAGAAATCCTTGTGCTCAGAATAAACTGATAAACGGAAAAGGCTACATAGAAGAGAGAAAAAAAAGGTAAAACTTGTTCAACAATCAATGAACAAATTTACTAATGGCGTCCTTGATAGAGCCAGAAGCAATGAAATCGCAGCAATAGATGAATTCCATGCGACACCCACCATACAATAAACAGTTTTACACATTGAAACATCGCATCAGTCTATAAGGCTTGCATTTGCTTTAGTCTAAAACATCAAAAGAATTCTTTTCTGAAGTGAAATTTAAAACAAATAGAGAGGCAGAGGAAATTCAGGGGAGAACAGTACCCAAGATATCCTAAAATCTTCAAACTCAAGCGAGTTAGCATAAACGTTTCTGAAGCAACGTGCCTAACTTCGCTGCCGAACGAAGATCTATTGTCGGTGGATAAGGACGACAAGGAATTATCGCTCGAAATCCTCCGACGCATTTTCTGGGAAACGCCAGTATCATTCTTAGTGCTGCTTGAATTAGAAGAAAAACTGGAAGATTTGGGCAGAAGAGGCTTAAATTTTTCGTCCTCATACGGCGAAGAAGTCAGAAGACCAGCTGATAGGTCGTCCTCGATTCCCCCTTTGATCAGCATTGCTGCAGTAGATGCAGATTGCAGCGATGTGTAGGAAGAAGAATTCATCAAGGGCAAAGTTTCAGACGGCATTTTCTTTGCCAAGTAAAACTGGTTTTCAGTGAGTGTCGTTCTGTGGGTTTGTGTTTATATATGAATAGTTAGAGAGAGAAACCAGATGGAAATGGAGGACAAAGCGAGGTGAAGAAGAAGAAGAAGAGGATTTTATGGCTTGTTGTTTGTACGTGGGAATTGTTGTTAATCGGTGGAGTGAGAGAAGGAACAGTTGCGTTCAGGCAAATGCTGTGTTACGGTTGGATTTTGCTTAGCCTTGTTTTTGGAGGGAGATGTGGGAAGTTGGAACTGGTCGTTTGCTTGTTTCTATATTTCGATTTCGATTTCGATTTCTATTTAGAGCATAATAATGTTAATGTATACATTAATTTTAAGGAAAAAATACACTTAATTTTTTAAAGTATTTTAGAATGACCATCACCAAAAAAAATCTACAACGAATTTAACTAAAATAAAACTTTGTTCTTTATTAATTTTTAGCCAAAAAAAAAAAAACCGAAAGCTGATAAAGAGAAGTGATCCAATCCTAGGAGCCTAGGAGGTATGCAGGATTTTTATACTTAGAAGAGAAAAGTGAAAAATTAAAATTTAAAAAAATTAAAATTTTATAATTTAATAAATAATAATAAATTAGAAATTAATATTCACTTCCTTAATTTTTCGATAAAAATTACAATATTTCATTTTCCTTTTTGAAATACATTTCAAAAGACCTCAACTCAACTTTATTTCATTTAGTCAGCTGCCAAAGACCCATTTACTACCAAGTTGGATCGTATCTAAGAAAATCCAAATTATATTAGCTTTTGAGCATTATAAAATATCCTTGAATATGTTAACCATAGAGTAAGATGTTTTTCATTTTGATGTGTTAAAAGAAAGTCAGAGTAATCAAATAACAGCATGACATAAGTTTCATGATTTCAGAAAATGCACAAAAAATTTAGTGAAGAAATGAAATTGGCTTTAAATTCGGTAATTGTTGTAAATTATTTAATAAATTGAGGGTGGAAGTATTTCTACAACTATTTTTGCTCTCATCACGTCTTCTGTAATACAAAATGTTTATGTAAACTAAATTACCCTTTAATTAAATAGTGAAAATTAATATTAATAATTAATAATTATCACTTTATTTTTTATAAAAAATATATCTAAAATTACTTTATAGATTTTAATGTGATCAGCTCAATTTATTATCAAAATCAAATATGATTATAATTTTTTTTTAACTTTTACCAATCTTATTTTTATCATGGGGGAATGGGGATTAGGATCATCGGATGAATATTTTTATCATGAATTTTCTAAAATAATATGATGTTCATGTAAGGATCTTTCTCCACTAAGTTGATTGTAATAGCACACATTACCAAAAATGTGTTCTAGTGGAGGCTAGTTGGTCTCCCGCCACATTAGCCATGTGGTTGGCTGTTCGCACCTTGCAAGCAAGTCTATAGACATTGGTTTTCGCTAAAAACACCCCTCTGCTCAAGTTATAAAGAGTAATATCAAGAGTGGTAGTATAAAGACTGGTAGTGGTGAGAGAATTCAAAGAAAAAAAAATTGTTACGTAACTAGTTGGTACAAGGAAAGGGTTAGCAAAAAGTTCTAAAGGAGGATCATTGGGTAATTTTTCCTTAATCAGAATTTTTGCCAAAGGTTAGGCTGATCTTTACACTTGTCACTTGCCAGCTAGCATGGTTTTATGGTTGTCATTATCTGTAACCAAATAGCTTAACCAGTTACATGCATTTGTGGGTAACTAATCATCCCCGTGCTAGGACTCCTTGATGGTTGGACCGAGACCAGTGGGTCGTCCAGTTTGGGCTAGTCCATAGATAAGTTGTGATAGGCAAGTCAATTAAATCGGGAGTATGATTATCATGTAGTACACCTTAAAAAAAACTCTCCAAGCAAAGCTTGATCGCGCAATTCTCTAATGTAGTGAGAATGTAAGGCCACATAATAACACATCATCACTTGTGTCACAATCAAAATTATGGCACAAAATTAAAATTTTTGTGAATATGCTACTTAGTTATAAAAATACTAATCGAATGATCTGTGACAAAAGTAAGCACGGTAAAAAAATTGTTACAAAAAAAAAGTTCTGTAATATAATTAATTTTTTTGGTCATAGGTGAATAAATTATTTTAACCATGAGTACAAAGATAATAAAAAAAGGTATATTCGTAACCAATAGCCACAAATATAATTATGGCAAAAAATAAAATAAAATTATTACCAAAACTAATGTAATTAGATAAATTAATTTTTATATACCAAATTGAATCGATTATTTAACCAATTCTTAAGTATCATCCTATCATTTTATTTGTACATCTATTAAAACTTGTTAATGTCTTTAATCCATATCAAACTAGTATAAATTATTGAAATTCTATCCATTTAAAAATTACAAATTGTATTTATGAAAAATCAAACTTAAATCTTCAAGCTAACAAATGTCAAATTGTACTATTGTACTAATTTGTTTCTTTAGTATTATAATATAATATATTTTATATAAAATTTTAATTAATTAGTTAACTTTAAAAATAAAATTATACTCATGTGATACTATTTATATAATAAAATATTATATAAATACATATAATAAAAATACACTAATACTAAAAAACTTTATCATTTTATTTTAAAAATTATTTTATATAGATTAAATTTTGATTTGTTCTCTCATTAATTTTGCTTGTATCAAGTTTTTTTCTTTACAAATATCTTATATTAATTTTATTTTTTATAAATGATTAATTAGTTAATTTTGTATTTTTATTAATATTTTTCTTTAATTATTTTTAATTGAGTTATTACATGATAAAAGTAAAAAATTTTATATCTTTCTAGCAATTTTTATTATTTTCCAAAAATTCTTTCAATAAAGGATAAATTATATGAAATAAATATCTATATTAATCATAACTTTGAACTATCATGTATATTTAAATTTTAATTATAAATTAAAATTCATATTATTATAAATTATTTAGTTTTAATTTTTTATTTATAATACATATTTTTATTATTCACAAATACAAGTTAAATTATTCGATTCTTCATAATTTTTGGTATCAATTTCATTTCTTATATATTATTTATATTCAATTTTTATCCTTCCATTTATCATGTCATTAATCCACCAATAAATTATAAATGAATGAACCAAATTAATTAAATTATTATTTAGAAGGAAAGAAATTAATACAAAATATTTATGAATAATGAAATTGACATAATTGAAATTAATAAGGGATGAAAATAAAATTTTAAAATATTTTATATATATCACTCTTTTAATAATAATTTACTTAACAATTTTTAATATGATTTTTAATTATTATTAAATTATATATAATTTTACATAATTGTTATTTTCAATTTTTAAATAAAAGTTTCATTAATATTATAGTGATAAATATAAAACTTATTATTACTTATATAACAAATCATACTATTTATATATAATATAATGATTTTATTATTTTTATAATATATATCTTTTTCCTCAATATATTTTTTCAAGAATAATGTAATGTGATAAAAAATAAATATTTTTATAATACTTTATACCTTGAATGATTTCTTGTTATTTAAATAATATTTTAAAAATTGAACTGAATAACAAGTTAAAAAAATTGTTGTATATACATGTATAGGTTAATACTATTAACTTTTAATTTTAACATGTAAATAATTTAAATTTATTAAATAATTATATAGCAAAATTTTTAATATATTATAATATTTATTTTATTGATATATATTAATTTTATTATGAAGATTTAACGAATGAAAAGTAAAATAAATATTTATTATTTATGAAAAAAGTTTACATTTTAATAGATATTAAATTTGGTATGTATATAAACAAAAATGCTTAGGAGCTTAATAATTGAACTCTTTCTTATATATCTTAAGGTTTGGGATTTAATTCTGATCTTTATTATTTAAAAAAATAATATATATATACATAATTATACAATTTATAGGTAGTTTTTTTTTTTACATACATTTTATGTCTCGGTACATTGAAAATGTTCGATTTTATAACTTTTTTATTTTGGTTGATTAGAACATATTAGTTGATCAAATAGATTGTTTATCAAATTTTTGAAATAATTGTTTAACTTGATTGGTCAGTTAAAGACTCTTAACTTAAGTGATGAATTAATTATTTATCAAACACTCATAATATATAAATATTTATATTTTTTAATGTCTACTATATTGTAGCATATTACATTTATTATACATAAGCTTTTTTTATATATATAGTTATCACATAAATGGTTTATTTGACTATAATTTTATTCATAAAATTAATTTATATCATAAGTAATATTTTATTATGAATAAATTTTTCCAACTTATATGATAGAACAAATGATACTTTATCATAAGGAATATGTCCCATAACTTAATTTATAATACAAGTGATACTTTACCATAAGAAATGTATTCTTATAACTTAGTTTATGATACAAGTGATATTTTGCTATAAGTAAAAATTTTTCCTAACACATGTGATATTTTACCTCAAGAAATAGTTCTCATAACTTAATTTGTTGCATAAGTAATATTTTATCATAGGTAAAATTTTTCTATGGCATAAGTAATATTTTACCATAAAAAATGTGTTCTTATAACTCAGTTTATGACATAAATAATATTTTATTATGAGTAAAATTTTTTTCATAATACAAGCGATACTTTATCACAAGAAATGAGTTCTCTAGTTTAATTTGTGATATAAGTGACATTTTACTATGGATAAAATTTTTTCATAACACAAGTAATACTTTGTCACAGAAAATATATTCCTGTAACTTAATTCACATCACAAGTAATATTTTATCATAGGTAAAAAATTTTCATGCCATAAATTTCTTAATCTTTTTATATTTATTTACATTTTTTTATTCTTATGTTAAGAGATAAAATTGCCATAATTTTTGAATTTTTGTAATATAATTTGTGGCGCAAGTGATAATTTGTTTTAGTGTTAATCATTATACTAGTATTACACCCTTTAAAATTTTAAATAATTTTAGATGGAGAATAATAAATTAACAAGAAATATGAGATAAAATCACATGTGAAAATAATTAATTATTTTAATAAGATATGGATAGAGATGTGAAAATGAGTTAACTTAAATGGGTTAGTTTGTGACTGGTATAATTTTACCTGATCTAAGATTGAGATTGAGATTAGGATTGGAATTAGTACCGGAACTAGTACTGGTATTAGTACTGGTACTGGTACTGATACTAA